>VYXB01002302.1:0-170511 GCA_013397135.1 Pachyramphus minor
CCAGCAGCGCAGCAAGACCAGCCCCGCGGCCCCAGCCGGGGTTCTCGTCCGTAGGGCTGCGGGCGAGCAAAATCAAACGCTCGAAAGTAGAAACAGGTTTCTGGCCTACTTCAGCTTGTAGCCAAGGTCACAAATTGCTAAATGAAGTTCTGCACTGTAAGCAGGGAAAAAAACAAACAAAAAATAGAAAATAACACATAGAAAAAAGACAAAAGAGTCGACAAATGCCGGACTAGGCAGAAGTGGGGACGAGCATGGACCAGAAGCACAGAGCCCGGCTCTTATCTAACCCTCCACTGTACTTACCCTGCATCAGTGACATGTTGGGACTTCAGTCTCCAGTTTTACCTCTAAACAAGGAATACAACCCCTGGCTCTAGAACAAGCAGGTGTGCTGGCAGCTGTAATATTTGACTTTAAATAACCTCCTTCTAGAGTGCTGTACTTGCACGTGTTGATTTTCCTCCAAGGTGAGGTAGGCCAACAGAATAGTAATCTGTGTTCCTCAGAGAGCAAGACAGCTGCCACAGGGAGGTTAAGAGAGTGAGGAACTTGCTTGCCACAAGCACTGCACCCTTTGATGAGGAGAGTGTGCGACTATAGAGCAAACCAGAATGAGAAAGGATTTCTGACTATTCCCCTCTTTGCCAAGTCCAGGCTCTGTCAGTTTGTACTCACTTGAGTTGATGAAACAAAAGAATAGACATATTATATGTATTATGAAGGTAACTGTGGTTTCTGGAGAAATTACTGTTGTGCCAACACCACTCCTACCTTAAAAGGTAAAAAGGACTACCAGCAAACCAATACCTTCATAAATAACACTCTCTGCTCACAGACAGTAAGCTAAAAGAGCACACTCTGGACTGAACGTTGACTGAATATTGTTTGTGCATAAGGCTTCCAGAATGTACAGGTATCACAGTATCAGAATGATCATGATAAAAAGAAAGGAAACAACTTTTCTGAACCTATGTATAAGCAAATTACACAGATACATCCAACAAAATAGATTTTTCTTTATTCTTGTAATTGAGTACTCATGGTATTTCCTTTTTTTTTTTTGTACAAAAGTGGATGCAACTGTAACATAAAAAGCTCAAGACCTACACAGAATGTAGTATGATTATATCTCTTGTAGCAGCTTCTTTCCTAATCCTCTTCCAAATCCCTTACATACAAAGATAAATTCTTGCAATCCTGACATTAGGATTATTCTTGAAGTAAAACATAAGCTGTAATCTTTCTGAAGCTGCCTGCTGCTCAGAATTAGGGCTGAGTGTCTGAGCATATCCATATTGCAGGGACCCACTGGGGCTCATCCTGTGCACGATGTACTGCAGACAGCAGCTGTGCAGATGCTTCTTGTAAATTGTCATTCACAATCACTTGATCAAAGAACTGACCGAACTGAACTTCCATTTTCTTAGCTGATTCTTCCATCTCCTGTAAATCTTCTTCCTGTGAAACAGAGTAAGTCTATAAAACTTAAAAAATTTGTGTAGAGAAACATACCTGCACAGCATCTCCAGAGCACCTTGAGCCACATAAATAAGAGGTGAATAGATAGTGCCAGTCTACTTTATTTCATTTACAGTTTGCTATAGTAAAGTACATCTGCTACAGTCAGTTCTAAGTCTCCAAAAGAGAGCTGACTGCCACACACTTCCCAAGGAAGTACCTTGTGTATGGTATGTTCCATTTGCCCCAAAAAGGTTATTCTAATGATGAGTGCTGGCAGAAAATGTTAGGGACTGGAAGGTAAATCCAGTAATGCTTGTGTTCTGATCCAGATTTAATTTTATTTCTCCAGTGTTTATGTTTCTTTCTGTTGTAGCCATTATGATTAATTTCTATATAGTTATGGACTGTGGTCTTCAAAATGTTAAGATGCTAAACTTGACTATGATTTGCATGGAAACAATTGTGACAAAGCACTATATACATTCAAAATATAAGGTGTGCATTTCCTACAAGCCAGATTTGTGTTTTATCTATAGAACTAAGTATAGAATTGATACTGATACTGCTATTAAACATGTGAAATAATAATACCTTCTTATAAATATGTGAAAAAATAGTTTATTAAATTACTGAATGTAGTGCATTCCAGGTATTTCAGTGCAAACAGTAAATATATGTGTGGACTCAAATGTTGACACAAGGCAGTTAATTAAAACAAAAATATGCAAACTAGCTTCTCCTTTAAAGACATTTTGAAACAAAATGCCTCAGCCCCCTAGATACAAATTACAACCCTTATGCTTCAAAGCAAATCTGGAGGGGGGAAATGATCCCAAACAAAAGAGACAAGAATAATTAGATTTGATCTTAAAGACACAATAATATTTTTTTAAGAGTTAACACTGTAAGATAGTAGAATGCATTATGTTCTAAACACAGAATCTCAGACTGATAAACTCAATTCTCTTTTATTCCCAAATCTCACCTTGAACTTCATGTTCACATAATAGTCCGTAATGATCCTGGCATTTTTACGAGTCTGTCTCATGCAGCTTATGCTGGGTGGCTTGATGAATATAATGTAGGGCTTTAACTCATGAGTCCGGGCTAATTGTATGCCCTGCAAATGAAGAGTAAAATGAAGTTTAAGTATTTCAAGTGGATTCATCCCACTTTTACTCCCATAAAAAGCCAGTTGTTTACAACATGTTGTTATCTCCAGATCTAGAGGTATCTTTGTCAGGAACACCTACTTGGAAATGGTGTCACTAATAATCCCTGGACCAGATAGTGTTAACCAACTGTACCATACAAGGATCATTCAACTAGGTAACCTTATTAGGAGATGCTTTCATCAGTGAATGACAGAACAATGTCATTAACAGATCTCTACAATCAACCACATTAAAGATGCATTTGAAACCTGCGCTTTTTTAACTGTTGGGGAGCTACCTTTAGAACAAGTACACCTTTATTGTTCTATATTGGAAGAAAGTATCCTGCTTTCAGAAATCATTGTGCTATGTAACATTCCCTAATGCTAATAAGCATTTTCAAATTCCTGCAGAGCAGTGGAGAGAACTAGGAAAAAAAGAAAAGAAAAAAAAAATCTTAGCATGTAAAGCTGGTCAAGCCACCAGATTTAAAATCAAGTATGCAACTCAGCAGTAATTCTCCTACTTCATTGCTGGTACTTCATACCCTTCCCAAAACTTGTCCTTTGGACTCACACCCTAAAAAACTGATAGTGGCACATCTGTTCAAGTGGCAAGGTTACACAGCCCACCATCCAACACCTCTCTTTCTCCCCTTTGCTTAAAAATGTAACAGAAGAAACCCGAGGAGATTTTTAGATCCGAAGACTAAGATGTGACCTGATCTGCCTCTTACAGCAGTTTGAGTTTTTGAGTAGTACCCCCACAGGTCATATAACAACATCTATTTTAAGCAGCATAAACCACTGCTAACCTAAGGCTCCAACACACTGAGTCTGCGTAATTAGAGGGAAATATCCAAGATGTACTGAGATATGGTGTCTCTCTTTACATTTGATTAGAGAAGATGTTGAAATACCATAGCCCAAACAGCTCCTAAGTACTAAATATGCAAGTAATTCAGGGAAGGTTGGCAAGATTTTGCTGGACACAGCTCTAAGTACCTTAAATATATGCAAGCCTAGGCTTTTATTACCCCGTTCTTCATCAGCAAATTCAATGCAAAGATAGAAGAAAAAAAATGTGAATAGTGTTTAAGTGAAGAAGCAGCTTACTCTTAGCTGTTACTTCTGAAGAGAAGAAGGGGCACACTATAATGCCCTGCTTATGCTTGATTACTTTAATAGTTGCTGCTTTTACCAGAAGAAATTCAGAGATTGGTGACAGAAGGACAGAATTCTCAACTAACAGAGCTTGGAGGAGGAGGAAATCCCATGCAACAGTCTCTACGTGAAAGAATAACCCTTACTTTAGCAAGCGTGGAAACTCGTTTCTATACCATCCAAACGGGTCATGCAGTGAGCTGCTGGCCTGAAAACAAATGAGCTGTCTGGATGTACTTGTCACTGTAGTACCACCACCCCCCCGCCAAGACCCACGCAAAGAATAATCTGTCATTAATGGGCACCATGAGGTAAAGTGAAAAACAAGACAGAGCAATTAACACCATTCCAATAGCTCAAGAATGTAGAGAAAATTATTTTTTCTTCCAGAAGATTCCCTGCCCCTTTACCACTCACCTGTGGTTCTAAATCTATTACACAGATCTTCCCTTCATCGAGGACTGTTCGCACTGCATCAATACTGGTACCATACAGGTACCCTTTGTATTCCCCGTATTCCAGCATTCTGCAACAGGAGTGAGAAAGAAGGACAATGAAAGAGTATTTGAGACTCATAGAGGTTCCATTTAAAGGTGAAATCTTCAAATGTAATCCAGTGATCATGACCGAATGATCATAAAACAGAGACACTGATGAAGGACCTTCGCCTTTGCTCTTCCCTGCTACACTGGGCACAAAATCAAAACCACTACAATTCAACATCTCCAAAACATGCATTTTTTACTCATTTTGTTGTTAAAATTTTGTGTTTAGAGGTCGTGATTTTAATGATGCTTGTCAACTACATACTACAAATAACTTCATAAATCCAAAGATCTCCAAGCACTTGGCACAGCTCAAAGAGTGTAGCTTCTGGTGCTGAGCTGGTCTGTCTTAGAAAGATTATTGATGTATAGAAAGGAGCAGACAACTTTTTAATGTTTATCCCTTAGAGTTCAGCTGCTTATGTGTCATTACTGCAGAGATCCTGCAACAGAGTTGTAGGTCAGGAACAGGTTTGACTCACTGCTCAATTTCCAAAAGCAGTCTGGTTTCCAGGAGAGTTAACTCATAACTTACACATCTAATGAGCTCTAGACTAGAGATCCCGCTCTTTTAGAAGGATTCTGAGATTAAGTGTGGAGGAATCATTTGCAACTGCACAAACACAGTTTTTGAAGCAACTGTTTCAAGTAGTTTGACCCAAATTTATAGCAAACATACATAGTAAGAGTGGACAAGCCCAGACTTGGGACCTAAGTACAAAACTGTGTTTCTTGTTAAGTAATGTAAGTAATAGAAATGTAATTCATCTCTCCTTCTCACCTGTGGCTATACACCATGTTTTCAAAAGTTTCCTTGGATACGTAGTGATATTCACGACCATTCATTTCATAACTTTTCTGAACACGAGTGGTGTCTGAAAGGAGATACACACAAAAAAAATCAGCTGCAACTAAATTATTGTAATTTTATAAATGAAAATGAGAACTTCATAAAGGACTATAAATTAGTATTTTCCCAAATAATAACAGGAGTTATTTCCATTTGTTAATCCAGAGCAAGAGTCCTGTCTACTCTAATGGTTTCCCAGTGGCAAGTCCTTGAAAGTTATCAAAGCACAACTGTATTTCTTGGAATGGAAGGAGAGTAGTTTAATCCAAATAGCTGACTCAAACCAACTGCTTTGGAACTGGTTGCACAACTATTTTTACTCCTCTGAGGTAAAATTAATTGAAGGTCTTTCAGAAAAATCCCACAAGCTTTCCCATACTTGCGCCTTCACCATACCTAGGATCTTAAGCACAAAAGAAGCCCTGAATTTTCAACTAGCTTCAGATTCATCATTTCCTGTTTGGTTATCTAATTCACAAGAATCAACTAAGCACAGGTAGAAACAATTTCAGTTGTTACGTCAGAAATTAAGCTGCATAAGTCTCATCTGAGACTAGAAGGCTAATAAGGAAAGCTGCAAAGCCTATTAAGCACCAGCTTCTGTTGCCTTCGTTCTCATATCTGATCACTTAAACACTACGAACTTACAGTATCCCAAAGAAACTTTTATTTTTTTTAAATCTAGGAAAAATAAACATCAAGATTAAATAAAATCATGTAGATAACTTTTACCTACATAAAACTTTCAAGGGTTGCAGTATCAGGGACTTGAATTTACCTTTGTTTGATTTGCCACAATGAGATAATAGATCATATTTTAAGCTAATCCTTATGACAGCAAACAATATTGGCTTTCAATAGAGCTGAAGAAACAGCCATAAAGCAAAAAGTGTATGAATACACAAGGGCAAGAGGGACATACTTGGCATTTCCTATTCATGTTTGAAAGAGGTAGTGGGGGAAAGAGGAAAAACGTGACATACGAGGTATGGCACTTTGAAACTCTCGTGGGTTGCTTGTGATGAGCCTTCGCCTTAGTTCATTCACACCAACTCCTGCAGGACCTGGAGAGTTGGAAAAGCAACTAATATTACTAACAGGGTACAAATCACTTCCCAGCAATACAGCTGTACCCAGGAGGCAACTCAACAATAGTATTTTAAAAGAAAAAACATTATCCAATAATTTCAGACTTAGAGAGGACAGTGGATTTGCCTTTACCCAATTTGCTTTATGAGGACCCTGGTACACGGTGGAACAGCAGCTTCCCTTCAGTCACTATCATTAAAGTCTGTTTGGGAGCTTGCAACCCACTTAATACAGTATTGCCTACAACCAGCATTATTAAAGGCATCATTAACTTTCCATACGGTCCATGACTGAGATTGTTCTAGTCTGGAGTTAAATTTCAAACATTCTTCTTACTGTTGTCATATCTATGCACTTAACACTGGTTGTAGAAATGCCTCCACACAAAGGTGTTTTCTAATAAGTTACAAATGGTTTCTCATCTTTTTCAGTCCCAACTGAATATAAAACTGAACCACTTCCCTATTAAACTCCATCATCAACCAGCATTCATAACTGTACAGCTTCTTCTAAGGACGTTATTATTATTGTTTTCAAACACTCATTATCAAGCAAAGAAGATGATACTTACGTTGAACTTTAAAACCAATAATGGGGTCAGATTACAATGATTCTTGAAATGTTGCTCTGAGAGCCACCTGCACAGTCAGCAACTGCTGCAATCAGCTGCAGGAAACCTCAGTGGGTCAGACCATGACTGACTGTTTCCTCCCCTCTGGCACAAGGGTGTGATCTTGGCCTGAGAAGGTAATGAACCCCTTACCCACGAGTATAATGAGTCTGTTCCGGTCTGTTGGGTGCCGCTGGTACCTGACCACCTCTTCATAGGGAACTGCAAGAGAGCTGTAGCAGCTGCTGGGGCACCGAGTGTAACACGACTGCTGGTTGATCCGGGCTTTCCTGCGACACAGGCGCATACTCCTACGGAAACCAGCTGTGAGGGCAAAGACATCAGGACTGGAAAACACACACCAGGAGCAGGCAACTAGTTCTGTAGCCTGGAGGGTCTCTTCCTAAGCCACAAACATAGTACTCCTTGTGAGCTTTTTGCAAGGTGAATGGTAGTGAATATCATTGCTGCACTTGATCTGACAGGTTGAGAGAACCTCTGAGCATTAAATGACAGCTAAAGAGTAGGCAAAATGCCACTGAAAGTCACCTCGATATTAGGCCAGAATTAAAGACCACCAAAAGATCCCCAAAACAAGCTGAAGGAGAAGTTTCTGACTACATGAAGCATCCCTAGAGAACAGGTCAACTTTTTTGATAGTGTGTCTAATTCACTCCCACAGAGCAAATCAGAAACATTTGCTCCAGCCTCCAGAATGTGTATTTTTAAAGGTCACTAAGGCTCAGTACGAGGCACAGGTTTGTGGCCCCACTTTACCATCCAACTCTGAAAACTTCACATAGAGATCTCCTTTTCTAACAAGAGCCCTCATGATTATTCTCAATGGATCACAAACAACACTACAGGAAATTAACCACAAAGTCAAATTTAAATAGCAGTGGCCAAGTCTTGGGAGAAACCTAACAGGAAAGCAGATTTAAATGGAGAGAATTAGCATTATTAGGAGGAAAGAGACTTCTTGAAGTTTGGAAAACAGAGTAAGCAGAATTCCATTTAGTAAGTCTTTAGGTGATATAAAGAACAAAGCATTTTATTTAACCTCAGACAAGCACTTAATCTAGATCAAGTCTCAATTATCTTACTTATCTTTAGTCACTGCATACCAATAAAGACTCGTTGACCAAATTCACCAAATTCTTCCTCTTCTAAAATACAAAGAACAAATACTCATTAAATAAAAGGAACAGTGAAAGCTTATAAATTAGATGGTTAACAATTATTGCTGATCCCAAAGGAAAAAAAGAGTTTCAGTAAACATAGGGAAATACCATGCCTAATATAATTTTTAAAAAGCACAATATTCCATAATACAAAATATTTCACATGACCAATGACCAATTCAAAGGGCCCCTGTTTCTGTAAGAGAAAAAATAAACTTAGAAAGTCTTGGTACTTTCTAAATTAGATTTGAAACTCACCATTTTATTTGTTTCAGTCCTAAGATAACTAGATGCCAGACAATGTTTGGAAATTGAAAATAGTGAAAAAACCTCCACCTAATTCAAACTTTTCAAGTGAAACATAGCTTACAAGAATTCTTTCGTTAAAACAATAACCAGCAAGTCAGTACCTCAAAATCAGAAACAAAAAATTTGTAACTCACTTTCTGCCCAATAGCATGTTTGGAAAATGCAACTTGCATCTGTGCTCTGTCAGCCTAATCTGTGTCCTCTGAGGCTTTTTGTCCCCATTCTCATGCTGTTCCTCATGAAGGCTTTACTATTCAGGTGAGACTTCTAAAATTCTGCATGCATTTTTTAAAAAATTAAATCTCTTCTATAAGGCTCAAAAATACCAATTTCCCAATAGATCAATACTCTAAAAGTTTTAGAAACTATTTTAGAAAGGTGATTTGAAATCATATAACCAAGAGGAAAAAAATGGTGTCAGTGTTCAGGTTTTTCTTCAAAAAGGACCCCTAATTTCCCCTAATCCTGCATGTAGTTATCCAAACTGTGTATTCCCTTTATTTAGGCCTTATTAAAGCAAGAATGAGATACAGAAGACATAGGCATGTCTTTAAAAGCAGTCAGTGTTTCAAGAAAGGAACTTTTTCTTTTGCAAACTGTGAAATGCTTTTAGCATAGACTGTTTGATTTACAGTTCTCATAAGCATGCAAGTATCGAAACAAAAGTAGATGCATATTAGTTACTCTTTCATATTTGTGCACTCTTCACTACTTGTACCTCTACAACACAGTTTTATTCCTACATTTCTATATGTACTAAAAACTTGTTTATGATGGTAGAAAAAAATTACTCGGCACAAAACTGCTCATTCAGGGCAATGTTCAGAGTACTGTTCAGCTGACATATGCAGGTATAATTTCTATCTTCAGGTCTCTTCAGCCATCATTCAAATATTTTTATGTATTTCTGCTTTATCTACACTCTGTTCTATGGTATTGGAGTGCAGTGTGGAATCCTACAGGGAACAAGCAACTCAGCTACTGGGTATTGCAAGAAGAGTGGCAGCTCCTGGTAAAGCAATAAACACAGATAAATTCTATCAGATTACTGTTTACAGGAGACAGGGAGAAAAAAGTTATGTTACCTTCTTTAAGCTCCTCTGCACATTCAGATAGAGACAGACATAAAACAATTAGTTTTGAGAAGACAGTCTATACTATGATTTTTTAAGAAATCCAACCAGTGTTGTCCAAAGCATTTAGGGAATGTAGAAAACAGGTACTGCAGACTTTAAATCTCAAATATGCCTCTTTCAGCGTGAATTCTTAATTCTCAAAGTATCAGAGACTCAACTGCAGCATCCATGTCAGTATGGTACTGCAAAATACATCTACAACTACTGGTCAAAATGTGGAATAGCAAATACTTGCACCTTTATTCCTCTAACTGTCTGGATGCAGCAGAAAGCTGACTCAGCACTGAGCAGTGAATAGGATTTGCTACAGTAATCCCCAAGTGCAGCTATCAGAAACATCCTGGGCTGGAAACAAAAGACTGCCCTGGAGACCTACTGGTTCTGCCCTAAAAGCTTTGGGCATTGCTTGAGAAGTGGAAGAGAACAAACCACCTGTGATAAGAGAAGAAGATGCAACTGGCAAGTAGGGACCTTGTGGAGAAGAGCAAGTGTAAGGTCAAATGACATTTTCTCCACAAGATTACCAAATACTTCAAATGAGAAGTTTAGCAGTAGAGTTCTTTCAGTGCAAAAATGATTTATGGTAGGAGACATAAGTTTTGCAGAACTCCGAATGTGCTGTAAATAAGTAGCTGTTTCCTAAATTAAAAAAAAAAAAAAAATCCCATATTGGCTTGGGTTTATGTTTTAGACATAAATAATTAATTTTATAAGCATTTTTCTTTCCTGTGTGCCATCCATGCACACAACCAGGAACCTGGAACAGCTTTCCTCTTTACCACGTCAGCTCTTAGAAGCACTGGGGATTCAGGCCTCCATATTACCCTAAAGTAATCCAATTATCCACTGACATCAGTGCACACAGCTTGCAGGGGTATAACTGAGTAGGATTTGATAAACAGCCCTGGTGCTGCTGCACGAGAAGAGACACTCACGCTTGTGGCATAACAGGGCAAAAACCTTACTACTAAGGGAATCAGAAAACAAGAGGAAGACTTAAGACAACAGGATTTCACATAATGGCTTTTCAAGTCAGAACAGCTTCTGAAGCTAAAATGACATCTTGGTTTTTGTCACCTGCTTGTTTTTGAGACACTGGTGTCTCTGGACACCCTTCTCTCAGCAGAACAATAGCAAGGGATTTAGAGTTAGGTCAGAGGAACTCACCTGATTCAAATGTTTCTTCATCTTGTTTAGTAATCCAGATAGCAGAGGTATTAAAATAAATTCAAAATTTAATTCTTTTCCTTCCAAGTAATTTCAGAATCAGAGATCAGTTTTCCAGCTCCTATCCATCTATCTCACATATACTTTCCCCAGATCCATCTACTCTGAGGTGGCAAAATACAGCTCACCATACTTGAATTAACTGCCTCATCTCTTTCCACCCAGTCCTACAGTACAGTACCATACACCAGAACTGCAAATAGGTCATTTTAATGCACTAATACTGGGTGAGGTTTCCAGGGTATGACAAATAGAATTTTCTATTATTAAGTTCACTAGGAGAATAAGTGATTTTATCTGGGAAATAAAACAAGGCTTTTAACTAGCTACTTCCTCAAAGCAAATAAAATAATCTCAAGTGAATTCAGTTACCTGTTTCCACACACTTCTCATCAATCTGCATGTCGTCCTCTACGGATCAACACAAGGAAAAAAAATTCATCTGAATCAGAAAAACACTGGTGAGGAAAAACAACCTTACAGATCTTACAACGCTGAACTGAGACATCAGAAAGAAAATATGTGAAGGTCAGATTATCTTAGATTTAGACATCTATGAGGATTTTAACTGTTAACTCCAATTTACTGATGTTCCTTGTCTTCAGTGAGCAACAGGCTCTTCTTAAACGAGTGCTCTGAAGGACAAGTAGCAGATAGGCAAACATGTCTAATTTGAATTCTCCTCTTGAAATAATGAAAGGTTTAACATGTCTGTCAGTCTGTTTATCCAGTAGATATCTATTTAGTAAGTATTACCACGAGGGAATAGAATTTTTTGTCCTATAGCTTTTAGAAGTCTATCTTCCCAATATGCTACACTCAAGGAAAGCATTATGTTTGGTTGATTTTATTATTACTTTTACAAGGCAGAAAAGGAAAAGATGGATTCAGCTCCCTCTCAATCCCCAGCCCACATCCATTCATGTCCCTGAAATGTGATCTCATGAGCTCGGGCAAACTCCTGGGCTCAGGGTGCTGCACTGTTTGTGTGCTCTGTTCCTGTGCCCCTCCAGACAGGTCCCGTGGGAGCTGTTTTGCAGTTACAGGGCAATAGTCAGTATCTGTCAACCCCATTCTGCCCATAAGTATCCTTGAAAGAAATGCTCTCTCAGAGCTGCTCAGGAGAGAAAGAGGGAGAGGAAAATAGAAAGAGGAAATGTTGCCTTTCTTTCCCAAAGAACCATCCAAACTGTCAGTTCCCTAACAGATAATGCATAACTAAAGTTTCCACTTCATGACAATGTAAGCATCTACCTTTCCACGTGAAAAAAGGCTGAATTTCAATTACGTTAAGCACACAACATGCTAAGAACTTGGGTTTCTTTTGCATGTATTTATCAAAATGCCTCATTTCTGACAACTTTTTAAAAAGCCTTTAAAGCCATGTGCTATATTGGTTCCAGGTACAGAAATGCAATGCTGTCCAGATTAATTTCCTACCTTCTTCCACAGTGCTTACTGCTCACAGCATATCCATTGAAGCAGTTAAAATGCAATAAAATTATGGTGAAAGAGAGCCTCAGCTCTAACAAACAAAGTAGTCAGTACAAGAAGAATCCTAGGGAATGAAACATACTTCCTCTGGGATTTATCACACAGAAAAATTTTGTACTTCCATAAGGAACCATAGAAGAAAATGGGGAGAGAGAAAACAAGAACATATTTTTGTCTGGGAACAATTACATGTTTACAGAAAGTTATAGTTGGCAGAGGATAAGTTTTCTGCTGGATTGTTACTGTGAATAAACTAAAGCTTAACTTAGCGTAACTTAGACCTCAAGAAAAGAAGTTCCAGCTTTCTCTCAATAGCTTTGATGACAAAGAAACATTCTAAACATTGCATGGCACTTTTCAGTGCAGAACTGGAAAGCCAGGACGCTACAATTGTCACCTCAAGACTTATTTACACCCAATTATCCTAGAGAGAACGGGCTCTCTTGATGAGCTCCTAGATCTTACAGACTTCAACTAAGTTCAATTCACAGCTTCTCTTATAGTCAGATCCCAAGTACACTGGAGACAACCACCTCCACCACCAGTATTCCAGGTACAATTATCATAGACTCATAGAATCATAGAATCAATTGGGTTGGAAAAGACCTCAGAGATCATCGAGTCCAACCCTTGGTCCAACTCCAGTCCGTTTACTAGATCATGGCACTCAGTGCCATGTCCAATCTCAGTTTAAAAACCTCCAGGGACGGTGAATCCACCACCTCCCTGGGCAGGCCATTCCAATGCCTGACCACTCTCTCTGTGAAGTATTTCCTTTTCATCTCCAGCCTAAATTTCCCCTGGCAGAGCTTAAGCCCGTGCCCCCTTGTCCTATTGCTGACTGCCTGGGAGAAGAGACCAAATACTTATCATGAAGTATTTGTTTTTCTGGAGATAGTTAACACACTTCTGAGGTTACAGTATGGCTCCAGAAACAATGTCTTTGGATCAAACTGAATTGTAGGAGCTTCTATTTCAGTATCCCTGAAAAAAAGATAAGATCTTTCTTTCCTGCTGAACCATTCAAGTAACTTTTCACTCACACATTGATGATTTGAGACAGAGATGGGGTTGGAAGGGCTGAGACCACCAGAATTCTCGCTGCTTCCTACATAAAAATAAATTTATCAGAGTTAAAGAAATAACAAAGACCACAAGCACATTATGCTCTAGTCAGATTCACTGCTTACACATAAGATCAATCAGTACTGAACTGAGAGAGGACAACAAGAATTGAAACATTACTAATGTTTTAGCCCACTGCAGAGTCCTGAAAGAAAGCAACATGCTATCAGAACAATTGAAAGGTGATTCCCAAATCAGCAGTCCAGAAGTATTTAGAGTTTAAATGAAAGGACAGGAATATAAGCCATACTGTGTTACAGACACCTGGAAGTAGAAAACTGTGCTACTGCTGGGGTAGTAGTACTATGGCCTCAGTT
Source organism: Pachyramphus minor (assembly GCA_013397135.1). Taxonomy (NCBI): domain Eukaryota; kingdom Metazoa; phylum Chordata; class Aves; order Passeriformes; family Tyrannidae; genus Pachyramphus; species Pachyramphus minor. Next base: position 13,665 of record VYXB01002302.1, read on the forward strand.
ACTACAGAGCTTCCTGCTTGCAGTCTGAATCAAACCCAGTTTGATTTCAACTTTCAATACACAGACCACAGGCAGGTTTATTATAGTACAAAGTGGAGTTTATCATCTGCAATTTTATAGCCTTATGTTATCCTGGGAGTGACACAGACAGGACATGTCTAACACAGGTTAGAGGATCAAATTGAGAAGTGTGCCACAGCAGTTTAGGAACCCTGATTCTGAAAGCGTGTAGTGTAAAAATAATGGGCTACTTAAGCAGAAAATAGCCAAGAGATCCTTGTTCTTACTTGAGCATTTTGTTTTTCTTTTCATCAGGTCTACTTGGTTATGACTAAAGGTGAAAAGGTCACTCATGCCTCACAGGAAATCTTAAAAAAAAATACTATACTTTTAGTATCCCACTCTTCCCCCTGCCTTTTTTTTTTTTTAATCATAGCTGATGGCCCTTAATAGTCCCTCCATTTCCACAAATCTTTCTGCTGCTACACTCCCCTAGCTGTCTTAGCAACTAGCACAGAGACTGCACAAGTGCTGCCAAGTTCTTAGATGGCAATTTAAGATGATGCAGATGCTTTCAAAAGCTTGTTCTCACACAGGTGCTCTTAAGGGAAGGAGAGCAAGAAGCTGGAGAACAGAAAGAGGAAAGATGTTTGTCAGATGTCACTCTGAATCATACCGCTGCAAAGCATGAGAAAATTTTAAATTAAAAAGTCTTAATAACTGGCTAATTTTTGAACTAGAAATCAGGCAAATTGTGCATTCTTTACCTTTTCAGAAGATGATTTGAGGGTATGAGTCCAGCACAGGCACTGAGATCTGAAACTTTCCTGGCCTGCCACCAGAGAACATCATTCTGATCCACAATCTGGAGTATTTCACCCTTCTTAAAAGGCAAACCTGCATCAGCACATGGTATGGCAGGATCTTGCAAGGGCCAATAATCTGCCATTGCTCGCACATAAAGCTGGTAAACAAAATATAAAGGAGTAAGTGGAAGACAGGTTTAGAACAGATGCAACATGACAAACAATTACAATCACAGGGTCAGATTTGGCTGCAATTTAAAGTCAAATAATGATGAAGCAAAGTTTTAAAAACCAGATCAAGCCCCAAACCCTATCTGTTCATTAAGGGAGGAGAAAACAATTTGTCTAATACATTATGAAAAGAATTGACCCTCAACCTGTAGATCACTCTGAAAATGCCCTCATTACACAATTACATTTCCATTTATTGTCTTTACTGCTTCAGCAACAACATGTCAGCTGAGAGGTGGCCATAAAGGCAAGGTAACACTCTAAGGACTGCAATAAACTTCAAGGCAACATCATTTCTTTGTATCACACAATTAGGCATTATTGCAGTAACTGTTTGCAGTAACAATCTGGAAAAAGAAGAAGAATGTTTCTTACTGTTGTTTGGTTGCTGACAGGCCGATCAGAAACTGGAATTAATTTGAACATAATTGTCCCCTGAGACAGGGCCTAAGTGATTAGAAAAGGATTAAAATATGGTAGGTATTCAACATAAATAATTAAACACTGGCAGAACAAGCTTAACACAGCATAGCTTTGAGGTTACTATAATGTCTGTATTACAGATAGAATTTAGATAGAATCAATGTATCAATACTATATCTTTTCCAAAATGAAACTCAAGAACGAAACCCCAAAGTTTTGCTAAATTTTTTTAATTTGATGTTTCATTTTAAGTATATATAATTTCAGCATTCATTCATACCAAATCTTTCTACTCAAATCTTGTTTAAATTAGCAGCAGGGTCTGGTTAGACAAATGATGTAAAGGGGGGAGGAAAAAATATTTAATAATTAATCATTCCAATAGATTTTGTATTTCTTATACCTAGAAATAGTACAACCAGGGCAATAACACCTACACTTGATATGATTACATATAGAAATACCTCACTGACTGGCACTTAATACTTTGCAGTGAAGAATCCGGAAAAATTGTGGGCAAAATGACAAATAACAGGGACATCTCAACAGATTTCTTCATGAGAATTTAGCCAACAGTAATTACACTGCCCTTTTTTTGCAAGGCGAGGTATAAGCTTACAAGCTCATTTGCTCTGCTTTAGTGCATTTTGTAACATGGACTCTAATTACTAGAGCAGCACCTTTCCACTACTTTCTTGGGGAATATTAACTGAGTGGCACTTCCAGAAAAAATTATGAATCAGTAAAGTCTGAACAAAGTAGTATTTTTCCCAGAATCTGCAGGTCACAATTAAGTTAATTTCTGTCCAGAACAGGAGTTAGATTTAATTCTTGTTTCATATATTCTGATTTCATTAAGAGTTGTGAACTTCATCCACAGTAAGGAAACAATCTAAATTTTCTGTTAAAGATTTCAGACTTTCTCCTGTAAAAGAGTGTGTAAAAGAGAGAGCATACAGATAATCTTAAGGTACAAAGTAGAAAAAATATTTTAAAAATATGAAATACCAGAATATTAATAACGTGCTCAGGCTCAAGTCCCTCAACAGGAACTCCATTTACTTCCACCAGTTTGTCTCCAGCGTACAGCAACCCTACAGTGAAAGCAAACATGAAAACAGCAGCAGTTTCATCACAGCACGGATTATCCTGGGTAGGCAAGGCAGGGTCACACAGATACACTACAGCTTTGAAAGTCAGCATCAAAAGTTTCCATACACCAGATATACAGGAAGGCATTTTGGATCTAGGCTGCATTGCCCCTGGAGGGGACTGCAGATTTCTGTGGGTCACAAGAAGCTTTTGCATGTTTCAGTTTTCTTATTTCCTCCCACCTCCCCCATACACTGTGTATACATTCTACTGATGATTTACCTTAAAAGTAGCATAAACATTTTAATATGGCTCCATTCCCCAAAGTAACCTCTGAACCTATTCTAGCTCAACCCATTATATTAATAGACCATGAGACTTGGAATCAGACCCTCAAAAACTCCAGGTGTAGTGTGTGGTCTTGGGACTCCTCTCTGTCCTTTACATTAAAATCTTCACAATACTGTTTTCTTTTCCATTTTCCTTTAACTCAGTTAAAACATTAGCCAAACTCAGAACTTAATCAGCTATTTTAAACAAGCTGGGTTTTCTTCTCTATACAAAGTCCATTTATAATGATATATAATTTATAATATATAAATTATAATGATTACAGTTGAATTTTACTTCTGATGTCTTACATTTTAATTACATTGCATTTCCTAAGGGGCGTGGAACACATTCAATTCTAGGATGACAAAGTAGTAACATTTCCAAGGAAACTCCTTGGAAGATTGCTTGGCAACTAATGCTGCCAAAGTGTTTAGTAGACTAGTATTACTACAGTAATAAAAATTTTTATTAAATAAAGTATTACTTAAAGCCCATTATCTTATACAATCACGAACGACTGATATTTTCCATTTGTCCATTAGGGAACGAGGTGCTGGTATTCAGACTGCATTGCAGTTTGGGATATCCAGGTACTGGTGCCAAGAAAAATTATTGAAAACTGGATTTGTATCTCAACTCAGTCTCGAACAGCAAATTTATCTGAAAATTAATGAAGCTGCACTCAAAGTCACTGCAGCATATCACTGTTTACAGAGCTGTCCAATGCACACACCTTCTTGCTCTATAGTGAAACACTAATTGCAGAAGCTAAGCTGTTATCTTACTTCAAATATCTTAGTTTTCAAGTTCAGTTTTATGTATCACTTTATTTCAAATTCCACATACCACTTCTGTCTGCCAGGCCACCATGGATCACACGGGCAACCGTGATGTCCCCTGTTATCTCATGGCGTTTAATGGTGGCACCCTGGCAAAAAAGAATATAGAAAAAACACATTGATCACTGAAGGACCCCACAAAGTTTCCTTCCATATATCAAGTCTGATCTTCACAATGACAAAAAGGCACTGAAAGATACAGCTCTTTTTACCACAACATGGATATAATGATAATGTATTAGTACTAAGTCTTCATCTTCTGTCACATTAAAATAACCTCATTGGTAGATAAGATTTCTTACAGTCAATCTCAATTTTACAGCTATCTTTTCCTAAACCAGATTAGCTAAGCTATACAGTGTTTGCTGCTTATGAGCACAAATAATTTTCAAAGAACTTTCAGAGTCTCTCCTCCCTTCATTTCTATTTTGGCCCAGGGAATAGCTCTAAATTCAGTTTGGCTTTATCTCATGTAATGAAAATGCATCTGCCAAATGTTCAAACCCCAAGCAGACAAGGACTGGACATCTCCAGTTGTACCTGCACAGCACAGAACTAGATGGGCTCCTAAGGCCTTTTCCAAGCTCAACAATTCTTGGATTCTGTAAAAACTGGACAAGAATGCACACAATCCCTGTGACATTCCTGGAAAGAAACCAATATGCATCTGATGCATTATCTATGCTTGTCTAAGTTAAAATATTTTGACAGATACCAGAAAGCTCCTCACCAGAGGCTGGTTGTTCTTCACTAAGCAGACAATCCTCATAGCTTCTTCATTTTCAGGTATGTTATCTGGCAGTGGTGGAAGGACTGGTTCAAAATCTTTCTGGGCCACAGTATCATGAGCAGATAGCAAAGCCTGTTACAAACAAAACCTAGCAAATCAACCAACCCATAAGCAAAGATCATACAACAGCAGAGCTTTAAACAGTCATTAGTCAGAAAACAAAAATCAGTGAACAAATGTTCCTATGTGAACACAGATCCCTTGCACACATTGATATCTTCTTCCTTCCACTTAGAAAATTAAACCATGAAATAAAGTTTTAAGAAAAGGTCCTCTCTGTGCTTCTTCTGGAAAACTTGAAAAAGATGAAACGTTTCTGTTTGGAGCTCTAGGGTAAAGAATGCACATTTTGCAATTTCAAGGAAAATCTGGTTATATATGTTTACATCAACTGCCCCCAATTTAAAACTTTGTAAGAAACATCTTTCAAACATAGCCCTTAAATAAAACACAGCCCACTGCAGCACTTCAGATACACAGTCCACATTTGATTTCACAACCAGATCAGTTTGTGATTTGTTAACTACATGTCTTCTGGTTCCTTTGCCAGCTCTTGTGAACAGCTGCCCATCCATTTCCATTCCAAATGCAGACAGGTCTGTGAGCAAACTTCTCCTTTCCTTATGCAGGACTTGCCTTGAAGTGTGGAGCACGCAGGAGTCGTCTCAGCTCTTTGATCTCCGCAGACTGAGGGGCTTCGCGCAGTAACTCTACCACCTGATAAACGTAAGAGAGAAAGCCTGGAGACAGATTCTGGAGGACATTTAGCTTAGAAAGCTCTACATTGAAATTAGAGGAGTATAATATGGAGACAGTGTTAAGCCCCCACCATTCCATGACTCAGAGGATGTCCATATGGCTTGGTCTGGAACTGGACAATGTGACCACAGCTGTGCAACACTCAGCCAGGCTTAATTTAGTTCAGGCACAGTGCCATGTGCTCTAAATTAGTTTTTGCTCCCATCCCTTAACCAATTCCATCACTAGTCTCAGTTTTTCTACTTAGTCATTAACTCTCCCACTAATTAAAAGATTAAGAGCCTATCAGCTACTATGATTAGAAAAATCTAAAAAGCTTTTCAAAGGCCTCATGTCAGACTGCTTGACTGTAGCCCTAATACTGAACCACACAGTTACATGGAAACAAAAATACCTGGTCAGTGGTTAAAACAAACTGTGTGTTCATTACATTGGACTCGTGTAGTCCAGTGAGCACAGCTATACCCATTTCTCATGCCCCCCCTCTTGGCACAGGAAGGGTTGTTGAGTAATTTTAAAAATGTGCAAAGAGAGAATCTTTCAACTTTATATCGTGAGACATCACCTGAGACACAGAACACTTACTTGCAGCTAAGCTGATTAATTTGGTATGAGTAAGGAAAGCAACAATCTCTGTATACACAGTCTCACCTCACGATTCAATGCACGTGCCTGCAGCGTGACAGGAACTGGTCTTTTTCCAAGATAGTGTTGGAGGCATTCATAAATCTGTTGCAGGCCATGACAGACAAGACAATGCAATGACAACACTGATCTGTTCACATGGTTATGTAGATACATACACAATGGGCAACATTGTATTTCTAGAAATTTCTTAGTCCAGCTAGAGCCAAAGAGCTTGCAATCTAAATCCTTAATGTCTAATGCATCTGGAATTGAGCCTAGAATTCACTGCCTTTCCATATTATCAGCTAGCTAGCCAGTTATACTGTAGTTCTGAATTTTCCAATAAGAAAAGCTGATTACACAGATTAATAGCCTGGTAGTGTCAATTCTCTGATTCATAGTGTATTTCCTTCCTCTAGCTGCAGGCATAATTAACAAAGTAAATTTAAAGTAAAACAAATTGCTGTATTTAAAGTGCCTTTATGGACATTCTTATCCACTACAAGTTTTTCTTCTCTAAAATTTAACGATTTTAAAAATCCTTGTTAGAGGAAAAGTAGAATTTGTACAGAATTTTTTTCAAGATACAGCTCTGCTCAGGATAGAAACATCGGTCAAAACTCTGTTCTCTAACAACAATCTTCAACTGCATCAGTGAGATGCAAACTAAAAGAAATATAATTTCACAGGCCAAAAAGTGGGATTCATAGCCATATAGAGATTTAAGAATAGAAAAGACAGCTGATCAACACTGGGTTCAGCCTATGCCTCTGTCCCCTGGCCTTAGTACAGACATGTAAAGTAGAAGAGTTTAAATGTCCAAGACATTTCCTGTAGAGCAAAAGGGTTTTGGCCACCTTGACTGCTGATGTTAGGACTGACTTTGGGACCCTCAGCACTTAGTGTAAATAAGAATTTATTGTCCTGATATGACAAAATAAACTAGCTATTCCTTAGAGCTTGTTCTCTAGGTGACCTTTGCTTTCACAGCTATGTGTTACTGTACCTTTAAAAGTGCTTGCAGCCAGCGAGATCTGAGCAGGTCATACAACATGCCAACTCCATTGACATCTCTCTTACAGAGCAAACTGAGTTCTTGCAGCACTAGAGTCAGAACATGAGATACACCTGAGCCCAAGAAACAGAAAAGCGCAAGACACTTCAGTACAAAGAGAAGACCAACCAAAGCCAAACAGTGACCCAGGCCTTCTAAAAGCAGCTTTCCTCAATTTATACTTCCAAAATGCACAAACATTTTCTGTCTGCTTTGCTTTTTTCCCCTGGAATCAATTCTGTTGCATAAGAGTTATTTTACTGTGTTTATTAACCAGTAGGGTTAGGTCAATACTAACGAGTGACAACTGACCTGTGTCAAAAACACACAGGGAATCTCACATGTATCAGTCTGGGTTCAAGCTTGTACCTCCTACTGAGAAGAGGTAAAACAACAAAAAACTCTTGTCTTTATAAGCCAGAAACAAATGCCAGATACTCTCTTCTGTTGTTCTCTTAAGTTAACTGCATACCACCATTAAACACCAAGAATCGTTCGAATTATTAAGTAGTAATGCTTTAGTCACATTCATCTCTCTCATGACTCAGTGGAAGAAGATTTACAGAGGCCAAGGAATAAAACTTTTTTCAAAGAGAAAGAAAACTGGTAAAGAGATGCAAAAGTTATGAGTACCATTATCTTTACTGCAGACTGTTGGCACCTCCATCTTCTCCTTTATTCAAGGAGATTCTCCCCTCTCTGAATACGGCATTCACGCCAGGCAGGGTTCACAAAGAGAGGTGCTGAACTAGGGAAAAGAGACACATGTCAGGATACTGTCAGGTATTTTAGATTGTCAAGAAAGCAGAATTTCAAACAGGGGGAGGCAATAATTGATATTTAAAGTGCACAACAGGTTGCAAGAATAAATTAAATACGTGAGTCCCACCTGCAAGTTCAGCAGCGTTCACAATGCAGACAGATGAACCTCAACTGCAATATGGCATTTTCTTTCCTTTAGGGAATTGTCATTTGCTTGCTTCATTAAGTCATCTAAAATAGCAAGCTATTTGGTACATCTCCTGTTCTACGGCTTTTTAAGTGCACTACCATGGAAAGTTTCAACTTTTTCCAAATACTTAAATCTTGTTTTATATCAACATGGGTTAGAAAATAATTATATTCAAGAACATATTACATTTAATTCCTCTTGTTATTGACACAATATTAAAACCGAAAGGATATGGAGTTTCTACTGAATTTTCATTGAGCAAAGACATGATTTTGAAAATAGGGCTCCCTGCCTCTATCACTGTTGGAGTTTAAGGTCTTTGAAGGATTTGTTCCACAAAGATTTCATTATTTTTTCCATTTCCTTACAGTGAATTAAAACTCAAAAAATGCAAAACCAAAAAAAAACCAAAAAAAAAAAANAAAAAAAAAAAAAAGCACGCTCCTTACCTTACTGGTATCATCATCTCTCTCGGGCAATTTATAATCAGTTTCTACTTTTAGAGATGGAATCAAAGATGTTATTTGCTGATCTAAAAAAAGTGTCACTGTTTTCTTTCATTATAAAACGCAGTATGTAACTACCTTATTGGTTTTCTTTAAGTTTTAAAATTGGCATTTTAAAGTAATGCAAGAAGCCAACACTTAGTAATTCATCTGTAACATGTCACATGACCTTTTCATGCATGAAGTATAAGGCTCCTAAAATTTCTTCCAAATTTCTTCCCTCCCTTAAAATTTTAGGACAAAATCTATAATGTTCCCTTAGACTAAAAATGGAAGGAAGTTCTGCGATCTGCTGTTCATAGGAAACAATGCAGTCCAGGATTGCTACGGAAAATTCTCTAAACTTTTCTTCTGAAACAAGTAAGGAAATTCCCCAGGGATCACCATATGGTGCATTTATACCCCAGAGCATCCAGAACCTTCATTACACCCTAGCTGACCTATCTCCAAATCACACTTGATACAAATTTACTGTCACGATTACTAGTATTGTAAGATTACTCTTAAGGAGTTAAACATTTCAACTGGCCACTCCAGAGATGATTCAGACTACAAGTTAAAACAACTGTAACATCAGATACCTGAGCACTTCAGCCAGTAGTGAACCACAGTGTGACACAGGGAATGCTTTCTCAAATTCTGTTAAATATACAGTAGTTGATCTCCTGGACTAGTGCAATAAAAAGGCAGCCATTTTCCTCTAGATTGCTCTGTGGACAGAAAACAGCAAAGGTACAAGCAGGAAAAGTATTATCTTGATCTGCTTACAAAAGCAGAAGGCATTACTGTCACTTTTACTGCACGCAATACTTATTTTTAGAACATGCTTCCTCTCTCTGCTCTTAAATCACAAAACTGCTTTCAAAAGGCAGTGGAAATTAAGGGAGGAAAAAAATCAGAAGTCAAACATTTTATTACTGAGTCTGGGCAATTCATTTCAAGACACTGCTTCAAGATACTCAGTGATACATCTTATTGACATTCTAATTCAAAGACTGCTTTTAAAATCATGATTACTTCTTTCAAAAACTCACAAAAATACAGTTTGATCCTCCCCCAATACAACTGAGATTTGAGCTGCAATGATTTAATAATGTTCAATGGTCTGAGTTCTTTTCCTTTAAGAGTTTTCCTTCCCCTTTGTTAAGCTTAGTTGATCTGCCTAATGATGGATTTAACGAAGCAGGCCATATAAATCTATCCATGAAAACCTGTTTCTTAATCGGAGACAAAGGAATCAGAGACAAAGAACAGCATTTCTGGAGATGCTAAAATACTTCAGATTCTACTAAAATACTAACAGTATCGTTTCCCCTTTAAATTAGTCAAGGAATTAATTTTTTCCCCCATAAAGCATTACAGCTTCTGGTGAACTTGAGTGTCTTTAGAAGTTTTAGACAGTTTGTCTTGAAAGTTGACCTCAGATTTCCCAGAAAAACTGGGAAAGCTACAGAATGGTGATTGCTTGCCTTGTTGGGTGAAACCCTCATGTATAGCTATCGGAGAGCTGCCAGAGATAATAATAAACATGTAATAACCCTTCCATCCATTGCTGTCATCTTAAACTACAGAGTTTATGCTCTCACTAGCAGAAGCAGCATATAAACATCAAAATCTATCAAGTTCTTAACAACACAACTCACCTCAGTCATATATTATTAACTTCCATATTTTCACACAACAAAAGGAAAGCAGCTTCCAACTGTGAAGCCTGGTTTCAGAAGCTGTCAGTAGCAGCAGATGATGAAAAAGTCATTACCAGAAGAGAGGAAGAATAATATCTGGCTTCTGTGCCTTAGAAAGAGACCTACTAGATGGCTTGCTTAAGAACAAGGGTCAGAGTTCAAACAAACTTACAATTACTACTGTGTCTTTATTTCCCAAGACTTTTATCTATGCAGACTCCAAGGCCGGAGCTCAGGGTCTCCTCATCCAGGGATCTAAATAAATTAGATGGAAATTCTTGCTAAAAGGCTTACCTGACTAATCTCCCAGTCAGTGTAAGGTCCTTCCCATTCACACGTATTGCAAGGAATTATAGATGCTCATTAATAGAAGACATTTCTTTTTGCCTGTTATTAGGGACAGAACTGGAAATCCATGCTGAGTGTACCAGAACCTAGAGTCAAAATGAGTCAGTCACCTCATGTCTACAAACATCAGTTATCCCAATTTTGGGCTACAGAGCTTCCTTCAGCAGCAGAATATGAAATTCCTTGACCTTATTTGTCAGACACACCAGAAGCACTTGTTGACACAAGGCTAGAGTCGCAAAGAGGCCCAATCCCTTCTTTTAATATAGTTTTCAGAATTGTTTTTAAATGGACAATTTTGCATGCTGCAAAGCCTCTAAAGGAGACACCACCAGGGAACCTGACATCCAAACATCACCCCGCACTCTTGGGAACTTCTTTGGTTAATGTGTTTGACAAAGCTATTGAGAACTTTTAACAAGGAAAATTACTCATACCTTGAAATTTGCCAAAATTAATGATTTAGCGTATTGAGGACTGCAAATTAGCTTGAGGGCAAGGAACTCTCTGAGAAATCTTTTTTCCTAAATAAACCACTATAAATCAGAAACTGATAAGGCAAAAAATAGTAATAAGAGACATTCAGCAGCTCAAGTGAGATGCCCTATTCAGGACTTCTTTCTTCTGCATTAAATAAATGTAATTAGGCCAGTCTCATCACTGAAGTCTGTCAGCTTCCTCTTCTAGTCAGTGTAAAGAACCATCTTGCTTTTTGTATACTTTTTGAGAATTCAGAGTATTTTAGCTACAACAGCAACCCTAAATACTAGTGGAGTAAGTTGACACATTATAAGCAAAGATAATGTGTACTTTGAAACTGTATATCCTTATCTCAATCCCAGAACCACTTAACACAAGTCAGAGGTGGTAGAGTTTGAAAGAGAAGACTAGAAAATGTGACGTTCATGTAAGGCATCCTGTGAGATCTCACAGAATCACGCCTGCATACGAAAGGTTGCTGATGGAACAATTTATGCTATTACTCTTTGTAATCAGATCCACACTGTAGTGATTCATGCTGCCTCCCTCTGAAGCAAAACCTCCCAGCTGCAGTGGTGGTGAGAGCTCCTTGTTTGCAGGGGGTGATGCCACTAAAACATCGCTTCCTAAAGGCAGCGCACCCAGAGAACACTTGGTGCAGCACACACTGACATGAGGGGCAGCCAGCTCTACTTCCAGCTGTTCACTGCCAACAGCTTGGGCTTACTGAAAAGGAACCAAAACCCCCCTAAAAACCCCACCACAACATTGACACTAAATCAGCTTAGAAGTACATACCTAGGTAGTTCAAAGAAAGGGTTTGTCTTACAGTCCTGTATCCATAACATATCTTTCATCTACATTATCTCCCAACATACCAGAACAGGTAGTTTCCTAACCTGCATCTAAAAACAAGTACAGTTAAGAAGCGAACCTATTTCAAAAATTGTAAAAATTGTATCAGTACTGTATAGCACCTGGCATTTGAGTCAGAATACTTTGTGAGGATTAGGAGTGAGGAAAAAATTCTCTTTCAAGCTCCTACTCCCCTTTCATACACTCTTCTACTATTTAGCTAATGGGAATTAAACAGATATCACGAGTTTAATTAGCTTTGCTATAGCTATGAGAAGAAACTAATTTCACAGCTGGGTGGGGGAAATGCATCCTTGCAGTACAATGGGTTCAGTGCATATTTGCTTACCTGCAAACATCACAGAATACACCATGTTCAGCTCATGCAGAATTTCCAGAAGGAAAGAGTATTTGCTGGATGTTCATAGAGCAAGTAACCTCACTGCCCTAGCTAATCTACGGACATCCTCTCCTTTCTAATCCGCAGAACCTAACCTTAGAACTACTCATTACCAGGGAGAAGAGAAACAAATCCCCTTAACCCTTTTCTTGCATAAAAACCCTACTTTACATTGTCTCTCACTTCAGCAGTTTCTTATTCTCAGGAACTTTCCCAGGCAGTACGGCACTCATCTCTTGGAGTCTGTCTTCAGCTACCGTGCCTGGGATTGCTGTGAATACTGTAGCACTGATCTCCTGTTGTTGAGATTTCTGCTGCAGCACAAGAAATACCCAACTTTCAATTTAAGGAAAAAAAAAGAAAGGAAGAGAGAAAAAAGTAGTTACCGTGAAGCAATCCAGCTGGAAAGGTCCTGAAGGTTAACTCATTTCTTTGTTAGCTACAGCAATACACAAATCAAAGCTGATCTGTAGTGATTTCCTAACGCATCACAGCCCACATGGGCTGTAAAGTGGAATCTGTGTCAGAAGCACATTTAATCCGAGGATTCTCTTCAGCTAATAACTGAGCTATACATCAGAAAGACCAAAAATAATCCAGCCCAGACTGTCTGCTTCCCTTAATCAGCAAGCTGAATTCATATGTGATACCACTACTTTTTCTAAGAGGTTGTGTGTATACATACATACCTTGTATATATATATATATATACACACACACACATATATCTGTAAAGGCAGATGTATTCTTTGGTTTTTTTAGTTCTCAACTTAGCATTATTCATAGTAAATGAAGTTACACATTTAAAGGTGCTACATATTTGTAGATATACCTTGTTCTTGAAAGGCAGAAAGATTATGGAAAAAAACTTCCCATCTCTCCTTACAGTTTCAGTTTAAGGCACAGAATCCATGTAGGAGTAAGGTCATATGAAACAAAGTTTTTCAGATGTCAAAGCTGAAGACTAAAATCCTTTCTTCTGAAACACCCGAAGACAACAAACACTAACAAAAAACAGTTACAGGGGAAAAAAACCCCAACCCAAATCTGTTTTTTATAACACTCCTACAAAAGGCAAAATAAATCCTGAATTCAGATCTTTTCCAGATGAAAGTTATTGCCATTGATTTACTCAGCTGTTCACTCTAGCTCCCTTTCATAGGGCAGGTCTGTTCCTACAGGTTTCAGTTAATTTATTTTTTTTACATTGAGTTCTAAGAGATGAATGCATGGAAAGGTTGCATCGAGCACAGAAGATGAAGTGTCCAAATTCCTGCTTTATACTTCGTTATGCTCTACACCCCTAGTTATGTGTCTTCCCCCCCTTCTCAAGTTAACTTTCTATAGCTTCCCTTTCCTTTATATTGTTGCTTAACTCTCCTTGAATTATTCACTATAATTTTAAAAATAAGATTAAGCTAACACTAAATTCTTTGCAAATATAAAGTCAACTCTCCCTATATTCCCATATCACTATAGTCTGTTGCAAGTTTAACAACAGCTTTAAACATCAGTTTTGAGTACTTACTTTCCCCTCGTCTAATGAAACTAAAAATAATTTCAAGAAGACCAATCATTTTTACTTTATTATGAAAATTGCTACATCACAGTCACTGCTCAAAACACTATTTTGGCATATGGTGTCTTTCCATTTAGGTGCCAATACACCAGCCATGATTACTACTTCAAAGTATGAGTAGCATTATCTATGGCAGTCTGACATAACTTGGGCCATTCTATAATCTATTTTTCCTCCCCCCCTTTTTTTTTTTTGAGTCAGTCCTGTAAAGAACAGCACCTAAAATACTCTGGTTATCCACTAGTGGCATTGGTAACAGAAAGTTAACCACAAACCACAGAAATACACACACATACACAGGAATTCCCCAGAGAAATTACTTGTTCTCTGCTGTCTCCAAGGTGAACTGCTCCAGCAGTGCTCAGGAGACACAGGTCGTGCTGAGGGACCACAGGGAGCTTTCCTAAAGCAGCAAGACCATGTAATTAGTGCTGACACAGACACCCCAGGGCCCCCATCAGAGCGGGAAGCACTGGAGCCTTGATGCTGTGCCTCAGGGGCAGCTGTGTCTCAGTGCAGGTGGGACCAGGGGTGACAGTGGAAGCTCCAAACTGCTGTCACAGCCAGCTCAACGCAGCCTGTGAGTGAACTGCTTGGGAGTTTTCCTACAGCAGAAAGGCCTTGAAATCAATGCCAGGAGTTTGCCTCTGGAGCAGCTGCTCTGCATGCTGAAGCCCTGCTTCCCAGGAAGTGGCCAGACATTGCTTGCTGCTGAGGAGGGCAGCGATAGAAAAGCTTGGTGGGCAGCTGGTGTCCAGCCAAGGCCAACCCACCACACCTGTTCAAAAGCGCCCTTCTCCCCTCCTATCGCACAGGCTTCCAGAGAAAGCATTAGTCCTCTGACCTCAGGGTAATCAAACTGAACACTGCAGAGCATTTCATTCAGTGCCAAAATCTGAAATGGTCAGTGCCTTTTATTTATTTCATAAACAGAAAGAAGGGGGATCACCTGTATATTTACAATTCTAGTAAACAGGGAAGTCCATAACAGTGTGATTATTTCCACAACAGCACATGGATACTGCATTCAGCAATGCTGTTCCACACAGATGCCTCAAAACCTTTACAGACATACACAGTACAGGTTACCCATTATAAATACTAACATATTTCTATTTTATTAAATAAACAAACATAACAGCTTAATTCAGGAAGACCAAATGCCTTCTGTGGTGCAATTCATTCTCTTTAAACATCTCTGTTGACAAACCAGGAATAATAAAAACAAACCCCCTGCTTTGGAAGCCATGCAGTCCAGACTTTCACAGGTGTTCTATGTAGGTGCCATGCCTTTTTGCAGCATGGTTCATTTAAAAGGAGTAAATAATCTTTCTGTTAGAATAGGAAAGTATTTCTTCTTGGCAGATACTTGACAAAGCAAGTCTAATTTCATCACCACTTCACAGTTAGGCTCTGGCTGCAGTTTTTGAATCTTAGAACTGAAAGCTCAGAAGAAACAACTGAATATTTTCCTCTGTAGGAGGAGAACTGTAACCAAGTACTTTCTAAGGGCCATTTCAGGGAAGAAGTGGTTATTAGTGAAGTTCCACTGAGTAGATCATCCCACAGAGCCAGGTCGTAAATGATGGTCTAGGTAAGCTTTTCATGTTGAATCTGGTAGTAACATGCCTGAATTAAAACAAAGTTCAGATTAGTGTACATACCAGTTCACAGCAACCTGATAAAGCAGCACATGCGAAAAGGTTGATGTTTTTTCTATCCAAGAAAACAGAAGACTAGGGTCTCTACAAGCAGTGATGCTAAAGTGACACTCAACACCTGTGAATCTTCTGATGTGTAAGCTAGCAAAAAGAACAGGAGACTAAGTTACAAATGACATCCAACTCCTAATCAAGCAAGACAGCATTACTTGAGGCTCTAAATACTTTCAAAGTTCCCAGCTTTGCCAAGATGAAGTACATTCTTGCTCATACGTCCTTCTTTACCCTTTGACGGAAGGGCTCAAAACCAAAAAATATTTTCTTACAGGACAAGAATGCAGGGGTGAAGCATTTCAAAAGCACTCAGACTGAAAAGCACTTGTTTGAACAGTTTGAGGTACCAAAACAACACAGTTCCGTTATGAAGGTCTTAGTGTACAATAGGATATTCTTCAAAACAGATTCTCTTCCTTCTCCCATACTTAAAAGGATAAGAGTACTTCATAACATGTGGAGAATGATACCAAATTTTTTAATCCCCACCTCCCCCCCCCAAATTGAATTCCTGTAGAGTCTTGATGTAATGTTAGGCTTAAACTTTACTGGAAGGCTAATCTAAGAAGAACTTAATTTCAATTTTTATAAAGGAAATAAGGCTTGTTAAGTTGCAGGGGAATGACAAGCTCCATGTGAGCATTTAGAACAGTCAACAGCAACCAACATTACATTTGAATAATGTACATTTGCACATTGCACTTTTTTATTAGCAGTACTTGCAATTGTTAGGTTATCCAGAGCTGTACCTTAAGTTTCCTTGCTCATTCTAGTTAAAAATTTCAGTTAAAAAGTCTAAGAAGTTACAACCTAATGTTCATACAATTGTCCTAAGCTGATCCTCATTGCTAAAAGGTGATTATTTCCATAGAAAGCCTGTGACAACTGAATAATTTTCATACCTTCAAGGTAGTGAACATGATGCCTTGCTCCCCATGCTGCAGATAGGGATCCATCAGGTCTTCAATTAAGTGCACCTCAGACCCCAAATTCCTAATCCTGTCATATGTGAGAGTGGGAAAATGAACAGGTGAACAAAAGATACCATTATAATTTTTTTACTTCTTGCACATGGTGTTGTGCAGAAATCCATGCTTGTCTCTAACCTCAGTCACAGACATCTCACAGTAAACTGTTCAAGATTTTTTCAGGCCAAAGCAAACAGTCAAATTGGAAAATTTCCAGTTACAAGGAGCTAGCAACTAGTCCTATGATGAGCAGCAAGAGTGTTTAATACAGGTAAAAGTAATCCTACTGCTTATTCTCAGCTTACGACTGATGCCAACCTTAGTGCCTACCTGGCTCGTAGCACCACATAGAGAAAAACAGGAAATAAGTCATCCATGGACCACAGAAAATCTTCCTGAAGGGTCTCAAGTACACTCTGGGAGATCTCTTCAAAAGTCTGCTGGATCACCTTCAACTTGTCAGCTGGGGTAAACGTGGTACTATTTGGAGAGCAAAAGCAAAACAGGATAACAATAAGAAGTTAGAGATCTGCATCTGCATTAGGAAGACAGTTTGCCAGCCAGCACAGCCCTCCCCCACCCAAGAAGAGAAGTCAGACCATTCACGTCACAACAGCCATGGCTGGCAAGGCTGTTTAGTACCCCAGGCTGTAATTACCACACTAAGGCACACCACTGCAAGTGAGACTGTCTTCACAGTTTTAAGATGTTTTAATAAAGGGGTAAAAGGAGAAAAATTCCTTTCTAAAGTCTTTTTAATTTCTGCTCAAATTGTTACAACAGGATGCAGCTAACAGACACAGAAAAGCTTCCCATGGACAGGTCATTTCACCACACCTGTTCAGAAATTCCCAAATGTGTATTTGATAGACATCCTCATGCCTTTGACTCTAAATGGCATCCTGTGGACACACCCTTCTGTCATATTTATGAGGCAACACCTCCCCGTTAGGAAAAACTGCTAGCATTTTTAGTGGGAACTGGAAAACTTCTCCGTGACTTCTCTTTACCGAGGTGAGCAAAAAAGGTGATGGGTAAATGGTCACAATCAAATAAACTAGACACTACTACAGCAGAAACAGTAAAACACTAAAAGACAAATTTCAGAGAATTACCTGATCTGCTGTAAACATTCAACTGCAGAGGCAAAGCAGGCGTCTTTTGTATTTGATGATACCTGTGTAATCATAAGATTTATCAGACAGCTTTGGAAACCCTCCTCTTTAGCAGCACAAGAAAAGCAGACTACCATGCAACACTGGCATAAAAGACTTTTTTGTTGGTTTTCCAGTGCAAGGAAAGGGGAATGTGCCTGGATGCCACAGTCATTCAGGAAATCTGCCTACCTATATTTTGTATGAGTTTCATTAAAACTAGACAAAAGCCTATACTGAATTCCATGGTATGTTACAAGAATCAGGTTTTGAATACCTTCCAGGTCCAGTAAGACTGAGAATCACTGATCTTATTGGATAACTATCAAGAGGGAACTCTAAGACTAGAATGATGGAAACCTGGAAAAAATCATAGCAGTCAATAACCAGAGACTCAGGTTTGGAGCAAGCAGAAAAGAACAAATATAAATGGTAGCTCTTAATATGCAACTGGCTTAAGTCTTTCTGAATGGAGCAGGTAGGGAACGGATGCAAAAAGGCTTAGAGAAATCCACAGAAGTGAGGAAACTGGACAGAGCAAACAGAGATGAACATGATGTATTGGCTGAAAACATCCTGTTTAATTGAAGGAATGACCCAGCAAATAAGGAACATGGCTGCAGAGGGCACGTACTGCATAATTCAGAGAAGGCACACGCCACACAGTACTTCACAGTGGAGGGGCTGTACTCTATAACCCAAAAAACACCAGTCAGAAGTGTGCAGGGTTCAGACACCTGATAAGAATTTTGACCAGAAGAATTTTGATCTGAAGTAGCTAAGAAACATGTTACTGGCGGATTTTGTAACTTTTAAAGTCTGAGTGGAGGTCTGCATCACATTTTCTCAGGTGATCTTCATGATTTGGGAAAAAAGGGACTTTTCTTGCTGGGAAGAGTCCCACCCCTGTTCTCAGGGGTGGAGTCCAGCAGCAGCTTTGGGTATTATTCCAAACTTGTAATAATCTCCACCAAGGAATATCAGCTTGTCCATGTGCAGCAACTACTCTGATGAAAGCCATGCTACAGACTTTGTACAAGCCACAGTTATAAAGAGGGAAAAGCTGTATTGAAGGCAGGAGTAACTATACAACTCTCTTAATCAAGCAGGTTGAAAATTTCCTTGCTGCACTTTTATTCTCACACTTTCATAACTGGAGATCAAGCCAATGTCTTCCTGAATTAGAATTCATTACCAAATAAGGCAGGAAGTGACAAAGCTGGACTGATGGTTATTGTAAGAAATCACAGAACGGCTGGGGTTGGAAGGGTCCCCTAGAGATCAAGTCCAATACCCCTGCTGAATCACTAATGTAGCATTTAAGTACCAGACAAACATTAAGGGAACAAGATAACACTGCATCTCTTAAGCAAAAAGCCTGGTCAAAAATTCTTTGACTGCTTCTTGATCTCAGCTTCTTGAAACAAGCAAAATGTGCTGCAAGTCAAGGCCCAAAGAACGTACCTTTCTGCTCTCTCCAAGGATGGATACAGTTCCTGGCCAAAATTTCCTGCAAGAAACCCAACACAGTTTACTGAGAGAGCACAGTCTTACAGCATTTTTCACCTTATGAAGTCATGTTCTTCTCTGAGACACAATAGCCCTCCTTACAAGATCAACTACATCTAGCACAAGTAGCCAGTAAGCAGTCTAATCTGAAATGTCTCTGGTTCTGTACCAATAGCAATGCCAATTTTGTACCACCTTCTCATCCCTCTCACCTCCCCTCCTTGGAAGAGGGAAGTTTTGATTCACTCTCTCAGTCACACTAATTAGCTTGAAGACAGGTTTAGATGCATTTTAATCAAAGAAAATACTTTAGACAATAGGGGGTCTGTTTTAGGTGCTTTATCTAATTACATGCCATAATCCTTTTCCAGTTTCTGTTTCATTTTTGAAGCATACTCACGCTTGCACTCCAAGAAAACTGAGCAGAGCCAAATCAGTTTGTTTGTTTAAACGCAAAACACATTCCCAGTAAATGTCTTCCTCACGCTCATTGTCTAAGGCATACAACATGAACAGGGGAGGGTAGAGTCGTGGCAGCAGCACAGGGAGCAGCAAGCCAAAACTGGTTACCACATAGCTATAACAAAATAAACAACAAAAAAAAGAGGGGGTAGTTTGCAGAGGAAGACATTTTAAAAATCTAATTATCTATAAAAAAGGAATGATAATCTTTGGAACAAATCTTTCATGTAGCATGAGTCTATTCTATGGGGGATAAGGGTAAGAAAATAAGTCCATTAAATAGTATCTCTGCTAAGAAGAGATTACAAATTACCCCCAGTGCTCTTATCCTACATAAAACTTGCTTACCCATAACAGATAAAAACAAATTTAGGTTTAAGTAAAGAACCGTTGCATAGAACAAAGATGAAATGCTTATTGCAAACATCACATGGAAGTTTGCTTATCAGAATCTGTCATTAGAACCAAAAGGAAAATAAATACTGCTTATATCCATCATGTGTTTGTCTTTCTCCCCCCACTCAAGGAAAGAACTGGAACAAAACCCCTTTGTTAGCTTTTGTTTGTTTTGTTCTTTTTTTTTCCCCCTTTATGTACCCTGGCTCAGGAGATTCTGATCTGGAATCGGATTTCCCACTGCAAAATGATCGCCTTCCTTTTGTCTCCAATTCCAGAAATGGAATGGTGCTGCCCTCTTCTGGCAGATCAGGAAACAAGAACCTAAAAGGCAGGACACAAAACAATTTTTGAGTTCATTTCAAAAAGGTTCCACAAATCACAGCATTAGAAGGCAAGACTGGAGAGAAGAAAGTCAGCAGAAGTAATATACGGTGGGCTAGGACAGCATAGCTAACAGACACCTGATACCATCTCCCTGGAAGAAACTCTTCCAATGCCAAGGTTACCTTTCCTACATATACATCACAAGGCTTCTAATGGTAATTTAGAGTATTTCTGCTTTCAGATTGGCAGGATCCAATTAAATCAAGAACCTAAGCAAGCCCTTCACAGAAGGATCGTTCATCCATGTTGAACAATACATGCTGATAAGAACTTTATGGAATACACTGGGAGTCTTCATCCTGAACACTGTCTCTGGATATTGATGCTGTGCAAAGACACTAAACTGCAAATCCATAATCAAGATGAGCTTCTCACAGGCACATTTTGAAGGACAAGGTAGGATGTAATACACTGATGTGAAGATTTTAATTTTTCCACTTTCGACAAAATATTCAAGACTCCTCAAAAAAGTTAAGGAAAAAGAAGCAAACTCCAAACCCAAGTAACAGTGCTGGCACACTTTGAGTGTACGAACACTAGACACCTTTAAATTAATCCAGCAGTAGTCTGACTTGAAAATTAGAGGCTCATTACCTAACAAGCTGGAAGATGCGTTTGAGGTAGGACTTGATCTCTCTCACCGCCTCCTGCAGCAATCGGCGATTGGCTCCTACTCCAACATAGGTCATTCTGTACACAGCTACCAGTGTTTCCACCAGCTTGCCCAATGGATGGAGAGGAGTATCACAAGCCTGAGGTAAAGGATATTAACTGGCCAATCAAATAGGTCAACGGCAGACAAGTTTAAGAAAAAAAATATTACAAAATACCTCAAAAATTAGCTATATTTAACAAATTGCCATTTGGATTATAAAATGTATGCTGAATTGTCAGCATAACACAGCTGAACACATAGGAGTTCATAGGAGTCAAGACAGTACAAAAACACATAGGAGCTCATAGGAGTCAAGACAGTACAAAAACTTGTGCTATTACTTGGACTAGTCATCTGTCCAATACACTTAAAATTAACATGCAATAATTAGCAAGTATTTCAAGGTGCTTTGCTGGGATCCAATGCGTAAAAATCAAAACAGTAACTGAACAGAAACTGACTTTAAGAGAGCATCCATTATGTATTCAATGATTTTAGTCTTAGTGGACTTAAAAAAATTAAGAAGTTATAGGCAGACATGAATGAATATACGGGTTACAGGAGTGCAAATATGGAGGGAATTAAGGAAAGCTATTACAAAGTGAGTTTCCCATGCCTTACTATGGGAGCATTTGAATCACATACCTTTATCAAGTATTTTTTTATATTTTCATATTTTTCCAGTGTGAAGGCACCAATGTGTTGTGGAATGAACTCCAAACTTTCCAGTGTCTGAGTATGTGAGCGGCTCAATAATTCTGGGCTGCAGTTTTAAAAGACAAAAGACAGATTGAGACATACAGTAGGGAAAAAACCCTCTAACATTAACAAGTAAACTAGTTCTAAACAGCAGCATGTACCTCAAAGGGTTTGTAATGCAGAGTAGTAAGAGTTATGATTTTGCTTAGCGTTTGCTGTTGTTGTCTAAAGCTTTACAGTCAGAGTGTCTAGTCTAGAGTAGAGTGTGATTCCAGTTTCTTTCTCCATCCCTGTTTTGTCTTGCTGACTACGTTCTCCTGCGACCAACCTGTCTTTGTGCTGCCGTCGGTTGGTGGTCAGAGCCACTGCAATGTTGTCCCAAGCCTTCCACCTGTCCCCCTGGCCAGGGCTCTCACAACCAAGCTGGTTCCAGCACTCTTCAAATACTGCCTTCCATTTCTCATCAGGAGACACTGCCAGGATCCCAAGTTTCCGCCTAATAAAAGGACCAGTTGGTCTGTTAAAAATCAAATAGTAATGAAACAACACATTCAGCTGTGACAACCACCCATGGCTAATGTCAGTCTAATATCTCCCACTATTTTACCAAAAGTTGATATACTTAAACTTGATTCACAGTAGTGTCTGTTATCACTAAGGATAAACCTAGAGGCTACTATTTAATTAACACCTTAAAAAAACCCAAACAAAACCTTACAAACCTTACGTATCCTTAATTTCTTTTCCTTGCTAACTGACATACATTAATCTATGTAATATATTATAATGCTACAAGATTAAAATGTTTTTAATACCTACATGTAAGAACTGGTGCTTATCTTCACCACAGGTATTCATTCAGAAAGTTTGGGACACATTCATGTAGCAAGGAGACAGTACAAATATGTCCCAAATATCTCACTGTCCTGGAACCTACAAGTAGCAGAGCTACACAAAGAAATACCAAGGATGGATACACAGGTTCTGACCCTAAAGTAGCATCTACATAAAATGTTACATGACCTGCCAGGGATGTGCTGGTAGAGAGTAAAGGCACCTTTTCACTGACAGACAATGCTCAGGGATCCTCTATAAGAAAACGAAGAGCTGTTCTCTCCATATATAAAAAGATAAAGATGAGATGAGATAAAGATGTCTCAGACATATGATGAAATTTAGGACTTTGAAAAGCTTTTGTAAAACAAACAAATGCTGTCAGGGTTAACGGTTCTATCTTGATTTAAATTGAGTGTCAGAAATTGTCAGACCTCTCATTAATATTTCTTCTACCACATTTGAGATGAGAACTAGCAACACTGGATTTCCCCATGCTTCCAGTTTCACAAAGCAGAAAAAGTAGGCTCAAAGCCTTTTCACAAATTATACCAGAAGATTTTCAACTTCAAGAGAGTCTGAAAAGGGTAGATGAAACCCTTATTTCACAAGCAATCCTCACAAATATGTACATACATTTATTCATAGACTCCCTACTGGGGTAAAGAGCAGACAGCTGCTAAAGTCGCAAGTGTTCAGTTCAGCAGGGAGGCCTGCTTAACTTGCATGCTCTTGTAGGTGTCAGCACTGTCAAAAGAAATTACCAGTGAAAGCTTCAGGAAGCACCCTGAGAAGTAATCTACGTGAAAACATTAGAGCTGTGTTTCCCATTTTAATCTGAAATTTGAGAGTGCACTTCAAACATACTGACTCCCATACAGCAATTAATAAACCAGTATATAGTGCTGCCAAATACTGACATCTCACCAACTCTTTAAATTAGATTTCTTCTACCCAAAGATATATCAGTTATAACTTAGGCATGTATTTTTTCCCCAGAAATAATTAAGCAAATTGACTTAATGCATCTGCTACAGAGAGGGTTCTATGGATACTTTTCAAAGTAATCTTTGCCAAGGTCTTAAAATGCTCTTTTGCAATTGAGCAATTTTCTATTATTTTCTTATGCATTGTTTGGAAGAGGTATAGTATTTGGCCAGTTATGTCCAAATATATCCCCACTAGCATTATTAAACCACATATTAAATGAATTAATTTGCCAAGAGAATAACTGGCAGAAGGCAAAGAGGTCTGTGATTAACTTAACCACT
Source organism: Pachyramphus minor (assembly GCA_013397135.1). Taxonomy (NCBI): domain Eukaryota; kingdom Metazoa; phylum Chordata; class Aves; order Passeriformes; family Tyrannidae; genus Pachyramphus; species Pachyramphus minor. The sequence goes on from VYXB01002302.1 coordinate 37,474, forward strand.
CTAGTACCTCAAGAGTCAGCAGAAGCTGCAAACTCAGGTTCTAACAGTCAGTTCTAATACAAACAAACAAAAAATTTGAACTGCTACAGGACAGTAGCAGCACATCAGCTGTCCTGTAATTTCATGCCATTACTTGCATATTCAAATAGTAATTAAAGCAAGAATAGCTATAAAAAAGATGTTTATCTTGTTTTATTTCATGAACAGGAGGAAAGAGGAAAATTGATTTAAAAACTTGGGGTTTTGGGAAGAAATATTTTTTAACTATAAATATATTTAATATTTTAAGCCTTTGAAAAGAGACAATAGTTCTGTTCCTAAGTATTACTGAACCAATATGAGAAACTATTTCTTATTCAACACTCACAGCGCTTTAGGTTTGTCCTTCTCATTCTCATACAAAGTAGGTTTGAAGTAGGTTCCTGTGATTTTTATCCCAGATCCCCACTCTCCACTGAAGAGACCTTCAATATAATCTCCATTTGGCAAAGTCAGTGTTCCCTTGAGAGAAGATAACAAAAAAAATTTAACTGAAGTCCATTGGGAAAGAAATTACAAGGAAAGCAACCTTTTTTTTTAGATGGTAACAGTTTACAAGTGACAACTGTAATACCAACCTTTCCACTCAGAGTCCAGTTATCTGAAAATTCCCCCTCATAGACTGTATCGTCCTCAGAAAGCAGAATTCCAGTCCCCTACAAAAAGAATCATGAAGAACACCAAGTAGTAATTATAACAGAAGGCCAGACTGCAGATCTAAAGATACACTGAAAAACCTGTTACTAATTCTTAGCAAATAATAATCTTTTAAGCAGTTTCTGAAGTAGTCCTATGTAAAACAGGGGCAGTTTTAAAAGCCTGGACAGTAGAAGGTAAGAAGAACAGAAGGTTTACACGGCCTAACACACACTCATCTGCCCCAGAAAGCTGCCACACTTGGGGGACAAGTCACTATAGCCCAGGGTCCAGTGTCCAACTCACCATCATTTTGTTGGTGCTGAAGGCTCCTTCATAATACAATCCAAACTGAGTAACCACAACACCATTGCCTTGGCAAAGATCATCTTGCCACATTCCCATGTACTTTTCTCCTCTGAAGAAAAATGAAGTACAAAGAATAAAGTCTAAGCAGTACATTTATATTCTCTCTTTGGCTTTACTGCCGTATCTGACCATTACAGAAACCATCAGGAGAGAGTCATACAGCACTTGCTTTGAGTCTGTCAATCTAGTTTTACCAGCTCCATGTCATACATGACATTTTTTAAATATTAGAGTGCAAAAATTGTAAGGAAATAGATCATGCTGTAGAAAGTTTCTGTATAATAGCCTAACAGAGGTCATGATATCAGAAAAATTAGACAATTAAAGATTGCTCACAAATAAACACCAGCCTCTTTCAGACTACTTGTAAGTAGTCTGAAATTGTGATTTTGTCTACTCTACTTTTGAAGCGGGATTTCAGTTCAGTTGAACCAAAAATGGGCTTTCACCAAAAGCTCTTTTCAGAAAAAAAACAATGAACTGGTGACTGAAAAGCAGACCATATTTATCTGTGCTCAGTGTTCATTTAATGTACATGTGTAGTGCAATTCTGCTTCTGAGATGGTCATTTCAGTGCTCTGCCCTGAGAGAAAGTATCTTCCCTCCATTGCATTGATAGAGTAAATAAATGGAAAACCTGAGCATGAGCTGAAATTTACTGAGTCCTGTATACATCCACCACTGAACAACCCATTCTTAAGAGGCCTGAGATGAAAGAATACTCCTCACATGACATTCATAAAACTTTCAGCACACACACAACATGATACTTCAGTGAGACACCACATTCAGAGCTTATTTTCAGGCAGGAGTATGATAGAAAAGGAAACCAGAAAAAAACAAAGTAAGCCCCTCCCTCCCCACACTTACTCCAGAAGCAATACCAAAAAAGCAGTCTCTAGACCCAGTTTTTTAAGTCATCAACCCAGAAAGCCTAGTAATAAAGAAGAGAGAGACTTGCACTATTACTGGTACTAACAAATCAAGTCCTTTCCTACTCTTTTTGCAATTGCATGCCATACCGGAATTTAAGGATTTCTGGAAGCATTACCTTGTGATATCATCAAAGACTCCATAACCACTCTTCTTGTCCATTATCCACTGGCCAATGAACATACTGGGAGAGGAAGAGGTCAGCTTCCCACTGCGTAGCAGCCCATGCCCATGCCGCATGTTATCCTGAAAACACCCTTCGTACACCTCGCCTGTGGCATAGCTGGAACAACAACAACAAAAGAAGCTACTGCTCTGCTGGGGGGCTCGTTTGGGGGCTTTTGATAGTTTTTTTATTGGGTACTTTGCTCCTCCTCCACCTTTCCCCAAAACAGATCAATCCTCTTCTTCCTTCTAGGAATTGCATTACAACCACACCAAGCAGGAACTACAGTTAAAACATATTTGGAATAAAAGTAATCGTTTAATACCAGTCTTTTGATGCTTTGTTGTTTTAAACCCCTTCTCTCCACAACAAGCAAAGCCATTAGCTGATATATTTCTCTCTCAGAAGAAAGAATTCTGTATTATTGGAAGGTGGCAGCAACACTGGAACAGACATTAATATCACACCACTGTACAAGTCTGCAGCGTGAGCAATCTCCCAAAAGCGAAGCAGAAAATAAGCCAAGCTAACTACAACCACAAGTCTGAAATGCCACAAAGCTGCACGGAGGCTTGGTGAGCAGCGTTAGCCCTGCTCTCCCTTCTGCAATGACAGCAACAAGTGCCACATGTTACCTGTAGACTCCATGCCCACACATTTTGCCTTCTTTCCAGTAGCCCACGTAGTGGTCATCCTTGTTCAGTGCTTTGTTTGGCACTCTGTATTCACCATACCTGCCAGTGCACAGAAATGAACACAAGCAGCTATAATGCTAACACACCTCATGAAAAACAGAGCAGAGACAGATCACAGACCCACTCTAAAATCAGAATGCTCTATTTTGCTTTTAGCACATCTCTAACTACAGCAGTTACAGATTACTTTTTTAAGAGAAAGTCAGTGTTCCAACATCACTAGGTCAATTTAGTCCGCACTGCTTTTCTCCTGTTTGATTGTGGCACGTTGTAAATACGCCCCTCTCCACCACACTGCAGCATTTTTCTCAGTCTTCTCTGATCTTAAGACTGCTTCTACCTTTATTGTTCTCTCCGGGTCTTGATAATTCAAGCACACCTTTATTCCAGGGAAAGATGAGAATGTATGTTGCTACAGAAAATATTTTTGAAAGGATGCTGGCTTCCAATTATGCTGAGTGGCAAGGAATTATTCAGAATTTCCATATGCCCAAAAAGAATGAGATATACAACTTCATTGCTTTTAATCTCCTGAGGAGATTAAATGAAGTTATGAAGGTTCTCCTGAGAGCATGTCTACCCCAATAAGACATTACTACAACATGCCTGCTGAAATACAAGTATATGCATTTGATAATTTCAGCAATTACAGCTAAATACCAGTACATTCATTTCTGGTTGGGATTTGTTTGCAATATTTCCATATCCAACAACCCTAAAAATCAGCAGGCTTAGTTACACTTAGTTACAAATGACCAAAGCTCTAATCTGGTTTTATAGTTTGACATTAGACCAGTAGCAAAGAGGAACTTTAAAAAGTTGTCTGCAGTCAGACAACACATTTCAATTTCTCCTCCAACTCAATACTTGGAAAATACATCTGGAAGCCAACAGGACTCCTCACATTTTGATCCTGCCCAGTACAGACATGTCTGCTTAAAAGATGCATATAAAAATGCCTTTGGAAGTAGGTTAACCTCTCAGCATCAACAGTGCTCTAAGCAGATTCTCAGCAGGGAAATCCACAGATCAATTCAAAGCTGAGAAATAAACTAAGTTACTTTCAAGTGGTCTTATTTGTTTAACCACATAACTTGATAATGTCTAGAACTTCCATTCATCCTATTTTCAATCTCCTCTGTACTAGTTATCTTCATCATCAGGATCACATACTCTCATTAGTTTTATTTTCATTACCCAAACCCTGAAGTCAAGATTCTGGCTCTTTGCTGAATTATTAAACCTTATTCTACCAGAAATACAGCAAAGAAACCATTAGAGAAGATGCATCACTATGTTGTATGAAAGGCATTGAATTTTCTAAAAGGATAAAATCAACAATACAAAAACTTCTGCAAGAGCATTGCAACACATGACGTTAATAGTTACCTATGCAGCTGAGAGCTGACTGCAGACTTTTCAACAGGCTTCCTCTGCCTACGAGATGGCACCCACCCCCCATTCTTTCTTGGCTGCTTTACCATTTCCTTCCTCCATCCTACAGCTGATTACCTCAATTAGTTTCAGTTTTTATGAAAGAGCAAGTTTTTAATCATTAGCAACTGCAGTCTTTTGTGAAGACAACTAGCACACCTCTGCATAAATGAGAGATTATCTGTATATCAACATCAATGTACATAACCCTGAGTCAGTAAGATTCACTGAAACACCTTTAATTACAACAAAAAATATTTTTTGCCCTCTGGCTCCACAAGTAGTGAGAGGATCTTACCCATCCTCCAGCCCAGTCCGGAAAGTCCCAGAGTACATTCTCCCATCTGCCCATTTTATGATCCCTCTGGAAAAAAATACAAAGCCAGGCAAGTGTATAAGATAACCAAGTCACTTCGCACTTCCCAGGTAACTTCTGTGAGTGAGCCTACTTATTGATACAGAACCACCTCATTTTGTTTTCAATTCATGCTTTTACCTGCCATGGGGTTTTCCCGAAAGCCACCTCCCATCATAAACAGCATCCTTAAATCGAGGGTCCTTATAGAAGGTGTATTTGGCACTGCGAGAAATAGGAGGTTCCTGTCGTGGCACATTCCCACCAGCTCCATACAGAATTATGTCAGAAGTCCCTTTAAGGGCCTGATCCACTGCTTGGCTTATTGCCCTCAGCCACTTGGTCTGAAACAGAAAGTGGTTCATCACAGAATGTAGCTAATGTCTGTCTTTGCATTGAATCTCACCCTTACAGCAAACACAGTCCCCTCCTTGCACAGGAGCACTGCTACAGCCAGGCACTGTGTGCAGCCAACCTGCACCCCCAGCTGCAGGAAGACTTCATTCTTGCTGAATACTTAGGCAATCCTTCTCCCAGTTTGTTTTCACAGTAGGGGAGAAAACCTCATTCATATCACTGAAGCTGTGCCAAATTTGCAGATATGCCCACCTTCTCCTGTGGTGTTGAAGAAACAAGAACAAACTGTTCTTCTGGTGTTGTAATCTTCAACCCATTCCTACATGGGGGGGAAAGTATTTTAATCTGTGAAATTCCATCCTGAAAAAGCAAGGCTTTTTAGAGCATCAATACTGTAAGCTTCTCTCCCCTTCCCCAGCTAGCATTCCCTTTAAGTCAGCAGTAAAATGATGCAGCAGGAAAGAATACTCTCTCCCCTCTTAACTCCCTTCTTCTTTCTGATGTTTATACAACTTTTTTTAAGACATAGAAATACAACATTTTCTGAAACAAGAAAAAAGGGTAGAGATGACTGCAATCACACTATTCCACTCCTAGTTCACAATAATTGGTTACAAAATGCTCATCTCTCCCAAGATATATGACTACTTCAGCATCACAAACAAGAATACTCACACATTACCAGCTTCTTCTGAAAGAGCTTCTACCCACAGTGTGGACAAGGGAAAAATATGGTGCGTTGAGAACTGCAAGAAAAGAGACACTTCACCAGGTACTGATCCACCAGCCCTGCCCATGGTTTTTATGAATGTTTTTTTTCCTTTCTTTGAGGACTGGGGAAAATAAGCATTACCGTCTCTTGGACCCTTGGTCCAAGAAATAGCAAGCAGAAACCATGCCAGCCACAGCAATCAAATGTTAAAAAAAGTACATAATTTCAAATTTATTTTTACAGTGCAAAAACTTCACTATATGAAAAATGTATCATGTTGTTTGAAGCAGAGAAAAGGTTTTGTTCCTGGATACAAGCTGTCTTACCTGAGCATGTACCAGAGCATCATTAAAGAGGATAAACCAGTTCACAGAGAATCTTCCAGCGTGCTGTAGAGACAAACCCCGGTTGCTGCTTTCACAGATTAAGCGACGCTCTGGCTTACGCAAGGAATCCTACAGGAAGAGTGAAAAACAAAATTACACAATCTTACTTCTCACTGATTGTGACTTAAGGTCAGTACTATTTGTCTTTCAGAATAAAGGCCGAACTCTTTATTTCTAAAGAGTACTGCAGCAACACCAGTTAGAAAAATGAGAAGTGCATCTGAGACAGCAGCATCAGCAATAGAAATTCAAGATGCTAAAGGACTGACAAGTGTCATTATACCGTCATTTTCCCAGGAAAGGTCTTCCAGAAGCCAAGTGTGTATTCTGCTTCTTTTATTTTTCTGCTAAGCTGGACAGCAAGGCTCTCGTAACACGAACTAGAATCCTGTAGCTTCTGGTATTCTGGAGATGCCTGTTGGGCACAAAGAAAGACAGATCTGAGAGTCTGAATGCCTGTACCAACAATACTGACCAAGCTGCAATACAGCTGCTCACTTTATTAAATCAGCACTAAATAGATGACAGTTGTCTGGTTAACAAACAGAGGAGACTGAGTTATTTTGTGGCACATGTTCTGTGGGTGTGCTGTGAGTTTAAAATCACAAGAAGTTCCATGAATGTTACAAACAGAATGATTAATACACAATTACATGATCTACCTTCTTGCAGTCTAACGAGCTGTAGCAGAAATAGTGCTAATAATTGCAGGAGAATATTTTAAATTACTATATTGACCTAAACGTACAAGTCGTTAGCACTCCTGTTTAGTCATCTTTTATTTCAAAACAAAGCAATTACATACTAAATGGGTGGTAACAGTCTACCTAACATATATGTAGTATTTGTAGTAGAGCAGTACAGCCATATAATACAGCAATGCTGCCAGATGAAACTGAAAAGCACCAGGCAAACATCAAAACAATACATTTACAATCAAGTATTCAGGCATACAAACAAGTTCTGGCAAGGTAACAAGTTTCTACCTGTCGTGTGATCTGTGCAGGTGTGGTGCAAGACTGTGCAAACAAATGTACGAGCTCTTCCCTGCAGCAAATACAAGTCTGAGGTAGCTCCTCTGAGGACTAACCTATTTCTAATTACCTGACATTTGCTTCACACAGTTACTTCCAAGCCATGTGTGTATTTATTGAACTAGAGATAACAAAGCAATCTTACCACTTCAAAACACGTGGCAAGCTTTAGCAAAGTTCTGGCATAATTATGAAGTCGTCCAAATGGCATGAAAAACAGAGCATTCAGAACTTCCAGTAGCTGGAGGTTTTCCTCATTTTTTTCAGAAAGTTTCTGTAATAGCTCCTGGTTTTTACTCAAGAAGTCTCTAAATAACAGGACCATTGGGAAATGGAGGAGAGAAGAAAGAAGACAGCAAGACATCAGTGATGCTTTCTGTAAATATGAATGAGCTCAGAATGCCCCTTTTTGGATTATCATAAACCAATCAAAATTATAAAGGCAAATCCATGCTGCTTACTAATCTATTCACAACATAGTCTGAGGAAGTACAGCAGTAAAGACATGAAGTTAATATCTGCAACAAGGGACTTGTTTCTTACTTCTAATTTCATATGCTCAGTCATTAAACTGGTTGAAGAAAGTTGACTACGTTGCCCCACTTGAACTGTACCCAATTGCCTTTCTCCCCTTTAACACTTGATTAGTAAAGAGCAAACAGGTGGAATGACTTCCCCATTACTGTTAGAGCAGTAAGTTTCTAACACTGTTGATTCATACAAGAAGACCTGAAAGAATCTTCCCTAAATATACTGAAGTAATTTCTTCCCCACCCCTGCTGTCAAGGCAACTGGCCAATTCTTCCCCTAACTACAAAAATTACATCCTACCTCAAAGAAAGGCAGGAAATCTGTTCAATCCTCAGTCTGATTTCCAAGAGGGAGAACTAATCTAGTTCAGAGAAGAAGAGGGAAATGATTCTGAACACAATGCATTAGCGCACAAAACCAGGGTTTCTTCATCAAAAGGTAAACAAACCTACTTTTCCCTCTCCTTCACCATATTTGTGTGCACACATGTGCTGCTACATATGACAGGTGCATTAAAACACATCCAGCTGGGAAGCATTTAAACCACAAGCTGCAAGAATCAGGTGAAGCTGAGGGAACAGGCCCCAGGGACAGCAAAAGATCAGATTTGCACAGCAAGGTTCCTAAGATTGCCATGTGATTCATGAGATGCCATTTCACACATCAAAATAATGTACCTTTTTAGGTCTGCTAACGATATTTAAGAACTCCACTATTGAACAAGCCTTAGAAATAAGTTCTTCTTTAGAGAGAAGACCTTATTTCTTAATTTTAATTTTACCCCTCTGGATGGCTTCCTTTTTTTAAAGTGCTTTGAGATCCTCACATGGAGGTTTCTCTGTAGAAAAGCATCAGATAATAACAGATTCATAACACTGAGTACAGCTTGTCTGCTCTTTCAGAGGACATGCTGAAAAACCTGTCAGCTATGGAAACTTCCATTGAAGCTGGCACTTTCAAAATTGGGACTACATCCAATACCTTCCTATTGCAGAACATCCATGAAAGACAGGCTGACACCATTAACCATTGACTTAAGACAGTAACCGTTGGGAAGGGAGTGGAGGAAAATTCATCATTATCAGCAAAGACATCCTTGACTTCCCTTTGCAAGGAACAGGGCACACCTTGTAAGACATCTCCTCCCTGAAGTGTTACTCTCCTAATAAGACCCTGGTTGCAGTAAGAGAAGCTGTGACACCTGAGAGTGACAACTGATGTGATGAATTCAGTATGAGTGGTTTCAGTATGAACTATAAACAGGCTTATACTTGAACTAAGATTTCCTTGAAGTCAACCTAAAAATCCTGACCAATGCAAAAAAGATTCTCAGTGTCTCTCTGCAGTGGGATTTTGTATTTAGACTTGGACACTGGTCCTCAGGTGCAGAAGGTTCTTTGTATGAGGTACCTGTGTTTCAAAGAACTTTCAACAACATCATTTACACTGCATTCAAAGTATCCATAAACACTACAACCACTCCCAGATTACAGAATCTAGGAAGGAAAGGTAGCAGTTCCACAGACCTAGTTAAAAACTACCCTCAGTGTAACAACTTCTTCACAGCACTAAATTGAAAGATCCAGTGTCATTACTTCATTTCCTAGACAGAAATGCTGCTGAAATGAGAAAAAAGCTTTATGATATAGAAGCCTCGAATATACCATCTCAGGCCTTAAAGTACAATTCATTCCTCACATTTACAAGCATTTATGCATGAAATAGAGTACAGAAGTCTTGAGAGGCAGAGAAGACACACATGCAGAAGTGTTATTTTTGCATAATTTTAAAACACTTCCATAAACATAAAGAATTCAAATGAAAGTGAATACACATCATCTACTCCAGCTAATTCTGGTTCTGTATTTTCTTGACAGGAACATTTGAAATAAACACTATCACTGAGTAATGATGAACATTTAACCTCAAAACTAAGCTTTCAAAAAATCATTACCTGAACTCTATTTACATTTTGTTGAAGGAATTTGCAATCACTTATGCTTTTTTCCTCCTTTCTCTATCTTCAAGACAAAGTAACTGAACTCAGTCAGCAGCATTTTAACCTAAATTTTTGTCACAGTTGAAGTAACTCTCTTCATCTGATGGGAAAGGAATTAGTGTATTCAAGCACACTGAGTCTCTTCATGCTCATTACTACACATATACAGACTCCATTGTTTACAGTCCTTTGCTAGTTGACCAAAAAGTCCAGAAAATGGTAAAGGTTTGCTTACATTGCTGGCTTTGCAAGGAGCATAAATCCTCCCATTACGAGGAAGTTTGTTACTGAAGTACAATACCTAATATAGGGAAGAAAAAGATCTTCAGTTACAAAACCAAAACATACCTGAAAGTAGCAACTGTTGTAATTTCCAACAGTTTATAATGAGATCTGTAATATCTTTTACTATATAAGTTATCTACTACTTGAGAAACACTCAATGTTACCGAACACTTGGCATTCACCTTCGACACAGAACACACATTACTGTTCCACGCTTCTGCTGCCACTAGCACGATGCAGAGGGCTTACTTTAACTTTATTTTTGTTTCTCCCAGATTTGGACATGTACAGAATAGACCACCTGTTTCAACAATTTAATACTGCTAGCTTCTAATTACAGCCAAAATGGAAATTTCAAGATAGGGATTTTCTCTTTTCCTGGTATTCAGCATTCTACCAGTGACTTCTCCCCTGCACCATTTTTAGAAAACACCTTTCTCCAAGGGAAGAGTTCTCTGCTTAGCCCATTCAACAGATAATGCTTATGTTGCCTCACTGATCCTTGAAAGATGCTCATGGCACTGTGGTGAGGTTCTGATGGCACACACAGAAAAACGTGCAAGCAACAGGAAGCAAAGGAGGAGAGCAGAAGACAAGCAGTAATAAAGAGAACAGAAATTAGGTATTTCAGTCTTTGACACTGAGGAAGAAGAAATTAAACCCTTCTATTCTGAGTAATGGCAATCAATTTTGAAAAACCAGGTTACAAGAAAAATTCAAATCAAAGACTAAGAAAAGGAGAAAATACATTTCCAGTTATGAACAACCCCTGTGATAAACAGAGAAGAAAGTTTCCTTTAAGGGTCATACAGCATAAGCTCATCACAGATGCAGTAAAGTGTTATCTGTTGTGCTTGTGTTCCAAAAAGATTGTCTATTCAAAATGCTACTGTGTAACAATTGAAGTTGATGATCTTGAAATTTTGTTTCCTTAGATATTTTCAGAATGTCTGGTAACCAAGGCTACATTCAGATACAACATTTTTAAACTTTCCTCTCTGTCAAACAATATTTTTCACAAAAGCCTGTAGTCATTGCATATGATAAAACTCCTGCTACACTTAGATGCAATTATTCAGGAACTACAGAGGTTACTGAGGGGAAAGGCAGGAAACAGCGTGACTGCATAGACCTCCTCTCCCAAAAGCATTAAGACAATAAAACAATCACCAGGATAATTCAGACTTAGTTCTGAGCACTAAAGCAGCTCCAGCTTTTGGGTGAAAGGTGCAATGCTACTTAGCAAGTATGAGGACAGAAGAATTGTTCTTCTGGAAGACAATTTTTAGTTAATGACTATTGAATAGTCATTAACTATTGAACAAATAATATTGAAAAAGCATTTTGTAATCACAAAAAAACCCCAAAGGTAGTTTTACTTAGCAGCCTAGCCATGGCAGCTCTATCACATTACATTACAATATCCTTAGGAAGTAATCAACATTTAGGCTTACAGGCAGCAACCAAAGAGGAGTTTGTATGCAGAGTTGTACCCAAGGGAAGCTGAGGCTGTCCAGTGTGCTCCACTGGTGAAGACTTTGAAATATACATCTCACTACAAAATTGTTTGTGTAACTTTCTACATATTTTACATTGCAACAATAGGATTTGCACAACAGGTACTTATGTAGCTTTCCTTATGACCTACTTTCCCTAAACTCAGGGCTTGTTGTGGTCAGTAGATTAAGACTGCAGAGACTCAAGATGAGAGGGAATTGGATACTTGCTCAGTGTAACTATCCAAAAAGAGACTGGAATGCTTCAGGATGGCCAAGCTCCTGGCTTCTTTTACTCCATGAAGAAAGCTACTTAAAGAAGCTCCATGTTGACCAATGAGATAGCACAGCTTGCTGAACCTGCTTGCCATTTCCTGCAACAACTGGATTGTATTCGCATTGCCCAAATTATCTGTAACAGACCAGAAAGCAATTCAGCTCACCTTATGAAAGAGCAGCACCCATTAACAGAGTTACCACGTGATGCTGTTTAGATGCTTTATCAGCACTTTCACCTCATGGCTACATTATCCAGAATCAGAAATGCAATGATTTTAGACTAAACACAGATCAAATAATTTAAATTATTTCACGTGAAAATGTCAGGAAAGGGCAAAAACTAACCACAGAATGCTGATGTCAAAATGCAGCTGTATTTCATCCGTTAACCCAAACAGGGGAGAAGAGCAAGGCCTCAGCTTTATATTAAAAATATATAATTTATAAATATACAATTTTATTAAATCATAAATATATAAAAATATGCAATTACTTTTATATTTTTCATAAAATAAGTTTGTTGTGGAACATAGGGGAAACAATATCAAAGAAAATATTAAAAGAGGGTCTTACCTAAACCTAAAAGAGGTCTAAGAACCTGAGATTTGATCTCACTCAGTTTGCAATAAAACCTTCTCTCAGTAGAAGCCAACTCATGCAAACTGGCAATATATCCCATTACATTCTTGTCTACTAAGACCAAACAGTTGTCACCACCAGCTATCACATTGCTTATGTACCCTATCTGAAAGATGAAAAAGAGAAAAGAAAAAACAAACACTTTGTTATTTTTCTTTTTACACTCCAAAAATAGAGTAATGCAAAATAAAGCATATTTTTAGGAGCACTAAGCGATAGTAAGTATTAATTACCTTCAGTGACAAACAACCCATTCAATACTGGCTTAATACAAGAATGACAAAAGTTGAAGAAACATTTATAGTCATTGCTGTTCATTTTCCTGACTCTGACAGAGCCTAAAAGACAATAAATTAGACCATCTTTTAAGGTGACTCATGCAACCATTCCATGTTTTAGAGATAGTGACCTTAAGTTCAGTCACTTTCAGAGCTGCAGTATGCTTATATCAACAACATTGACATTAAATAGCATCATTATATCAACTGTTTCTCCTGTTAAATACCAAGAGAGAATAACAAGGCTTTATTAGTATTATGACTGTGCTCTGAACTGTAGTCCTTTCTGGACCTGGAATATATAGTTTATTGATACTGCAATATTATTAGAAGTAGATATTTGCTTTCCATAGTAGTTCAAAGCAAAATTCTTCTCTAAGGTCAGCACTAATGCCACTGATAGGTTGTGGCTCCTCACTAATTTGGTTCACATGCAATATCACAGAGTAATTCAGAGTTCGAGCTCTACTGTTATTTCCTTGGCTGCCAAATATAGGATTCCTTAGAAACACTGAGACCAAGTTGTTCAACAAGCAACTCACAAGCCAATTTTGATATGCCAGAGCCTACCAGTCACCCTAAAAGAGAACAGAATGGCTAGCAACAATCTTACAGAAGGAATACAGGTGTGTGTGTCTGCCTGCACACACATGGACATGGAAGCAAATGGATTAAACACACTGGAAACACCTCCTTGTCCCTCAAACAGAAGAGAATACCAAGAAACAGGAAGGGAAGAGAACATACTAATTATGCCCTCTCTCTGCCCTGCGTACACTGTGCTCCTGATTCGACTGCTAGAAACCAGGGATGTGACTTGACACCCTTAAAGCCAGATCAACCACCAGCACTGTGCTACTTCCAAACAGCATCAGTAGGATTTGTACTAACTTCAAAGAAATAACACTCACCTTACTACAGGCCAGTAATAAAACTGGACTCTTAGTACAGCTATTTTCATTCAAGTTATTTTCTATTGTCTCCTGGCCACTGTAATATAATCCAGGTTGGAAGTCTTTCTCATCTGCTAAGAAGAGGGAATAATCTAGTCCTGCTGCTGTGCTCCAAACCCCATCACCGCACACCTGAAATTCAGGAGGAAGGAAGACATTAGCAATCATCACCCGAAGCTGGAAGGAGAGAAGAGTACTTAACCCTTCTAGCCACACATCTATATAACACACCTGTGAAGAAAAAGTATTGCAATAACTAGTAATTTTTCAACTTCAATGTCTCTTAAAATAAATTCCTTGCATGCATACTGAAAATTACCTTTCTTTTCAGTTTCCTTTCTAATGGCTGATTTTTTTTCCTTTCAATTATAAAACAGTTTTACTTTTAAACGGGCATCAAGTGAGCTTGAATTAGGTTGGGACACTATTCTCCCCTCTACATTTAACTGGGAAATCTATATAAACAGTGTTTCAAGGCATTTAAAAGTTACTGCACGGCACCAAATATAAAGTAAAAGTGAAATCTGATAAGAAGATACAACCAGTCACAATTCTCAGTTTTAGAACTTCACTGCGGTCAAAAACCAGTGGAAGCCTTTGTAAAGGATTTCTTGGGTAGATTTTCACAAGTATAAGCCAAAGAAATCAACGGCTCTATTACTATATAGGCCACAGATCCATAAGCAGATCCTTCTTAGAAATTACTTTGCACTCAGTGGTATAAGAAGTGACTTTGAACTGAAAAAAGAAAAACACAGAAACCAAAGTACCTTTGTAAGACGAGGGACTGTTGTTGGGGAGTTCAAATGACCAAGCTGGCCACAGACATTGCTGCCCCACGAATACACCTGTAAGAAACATTGCTAAACATCAGAATGTAAATTTATATACATGGACACATACTGAAGTGTGGTAGTACAATACACCAAGTGTGCAAAAACACACAACTCAAGGATAGAAGACTCATGTACCAAGAAGCAATTCCCTAACTTCCACTGTCTTCCTATATTCTCAAATTGTATTCTCACATTCAGAAATGGAATGTACCAAATCAAGTCACAGCAAACTTTCAACATGTTGATAGTACATGCAGCACTTGGGCAGAAACAGAATTAAGATTCCACACTACTTCGATGCTGCCTCCCATAAACAGGAACAGAAGTTTAGAAGTAAAAGAAACAAAAACCTAGAAAAGACCAAACATGACAATTATGTCATAGAAAAATAATAAATGGTAACAATCACTTGTACCTGGGATTTGGCAGTGAGTGCTAAGGAATGATGGCCACCAGCAGAGAGGTGAATCACTTCTTTACCATCAAGGCTTTTCACACACAGTGGCTGAAGCCTGTCAATCCCCAGAACCCGTAAGGCAGGGAAAGGGAAGTAGAAGGAGGGGGAAAAAATATTATCAGAGGTACAGAAATACTTTTAACACAAAAAGCACGTTCCAAGTTTTATTTTTTTCCCAAAGCAATTTAGAAAAAATAAACACACATGGAGTCTTTTGGCAATAAACCAACTTACTCAAAATGGTCAGGAAGGGCAAAAATTGATAATAAACCTCACCTCAATGTGAACAAAGTCAAAATATCACCAAAACTCCTGGTGATTACAAGGGGAAAACTCATAACTGACTGATGCTAACTAACAAGACAGCCTAAAACATGTTACTTGGAGAAACTTAGGTCACAACACTTCAAAGAACAAGCACACAATGCAAAGCAGATGTTTAAATTTGACAATTTAAAATAGTTCAATACTCAAAATTTTCTAGTGATCTTATGAATAAATAAAAACATTTATCAAAGAAATCTCACCTTGGCAGAACATCACCATGCCCTAGCTGTCCTTCCTTTCCCTTTCCCCAGCTCCACACCTCCGTCCTTAGAGAGGGCAAAAGAGCATCAGCCTCACCGCTGTAGGTTGGAGTCAGAGCCACAGTCCTCATTTTTGCCCGCCCCACCTTCCGTAAGAGCCTTGGAGAAACTGAACAGAAGCTGATAATTAGAAAAATTGCTATGCATTTTTGGTAAATAGATCACTCAGACTGTGTGTTCCATAGTTACTTGAGATAACTGGTCAAAACTTCTTAAAGCAGTCTTAATTTAAGATTGAGAACAAAGACTGACATAAGACAATAAGTTACAGATACACTGAAGTAGCATAGGTGCTAAAGTACGCAGATCCCAAAGAGATTTTAGCAGCTGCCAGAGGATAATAGACATAGAACTACGCAGTTATAATGAAGCAAATGAACCAAAACAAACTAGGCATTGAAAAAAAAGTGTTTTGAAAGAAAATATATCCTTGCAGTGAACAAAAGACCAATATAGAACTAAACCTTCTACACATTCAGACCAATTAATAACACTAAAACCTTTGAGGGAAGAAGGTCATTAACTCTGAAGTTCGGCAATATTTATAGGTCCCTGTCTCAAACCCAGCTCAGTGCAGGAGGGATTACAGGCCACACAGATTATCTGCTACACAACCGACATGAAAGATACCTTAGTGTCGTTTGGCACATGATACCCAGGTTACCCCAAACTGTTCCTTTTACCCCACTTTCCCAATAAAGAACATTTGTAAACCCACTATGCTTTTGGTTTTCTCAGCATGCAGTATCTGCTAGTCTTTATTCCCTCCACTGCTTTCAAACCCTAAGATATAGCTTAGAACTCACGAACACCATGGACAGATCATTAGATTTGTGTTCAATAAGGGTTTGGGGCTTTTTTTCACTTATAAACCTCCACAATAATGTAATTTTCCATCATTTTTTCCCCAACGTGCTTTCTTACCTTGTGATAACAAGCCAGGCAGGGAAAGCCTTCGACTCCCTCCTTCAGATTCCTCTTCTCTAATATCTACTAAACTGGAACTCTTCTTCCCCTGCATGGATTCCAGTCTGACCTGCTCTTCTCGACTGTCCTTCAGAGCCTCAGGCCCTGGGGACCTGCTGCCCGACTGAGATCCTGGTTCACTTGAGGATGTGCCATAGAAGTTCATGACCTTCTTCAGAGACAGCGCTCCAGCCTCGTACGTGGCAGCTACTCTCACACCCACTGCTGAGGCACAGGAGGCCACCAGGCTGTTCAAGGTGGATGTGCTGGGACCTGGAGGGCCAGGGATACAGGCACTGAGTTGTTCTTCTTGAGAAGGCTAAAACCAAAGGAAAGTTGGAAACTATCACATCAGACAGCACATAGCAGTAGGATGACGATATATACATTCACTGTTCGAACAATGGGCTATACTGAACAAGACCTTATGTTTACTACAAAAGTTTATTGTAAATTATATATGGTTTTTAACAGTATAAATGTAAATTATATATGTTTTTAACGCTTAGGTGTGCTATTGCTCTGAATTTTTTTTTTAAGGTAGGACCAAGCACCAATTCTGCATGGACTGGGCTTTGTCTCTTGCACTGGTCTTGTAGTTCGTCCAGAAGAGACTGTAGGTCTGGGGGGGTTTAATACCAAAAAAAATAAAATATCTTTGTAAACAAATATAAAAAGGGATGTAATTTCAGGCTTATTACCAACTTCTTTGCCACCAATTAAAGTGCATCAGTGAGCATGCTGTATTTACAGAGAGACAAGTTTTCTCTTCAGTATGTTAAAACAGCCACTCATGGATTCATTTTGCAAGGTCTCTCTTAAAAGCAGTTTGGGCTGCATTCCCTTTTGCCACTGTTGTATCCATATAAAAGTCACACTAGGGACAAAGTGACTGAAGGCAATTCTTAGGACCAGCACCCCATTACCTACAATAGCAGCCAGCTGACCCACCAAATACAAAATAATGCACTAGATGATATTTGTCAAGTGGTTTGAATATTAAAACAAAGACAGCAAACTCCCATTTTCCCACCTAATATACAGTGGAAAACAGTACTATTACAAATATTATAGCTCATTTTATTCTACCAAAATAAAAACAATCTTTTGACTTCTTTATTTCTGTGAAAGCCTAGGCTAAAGGATTAGGATTACTCCTACTTACTTCATTCCTATTTATAAAAGGCATACCTAGCAATACAGGAGAAAAAACTGATTTGTGTAGGAAAGCAAAGAGAAATGAAGAATTTTACTAAAGCTCATTACATTAGACCTCATCTCTGCTCCTCATATGCATGCTCAGTTGAGTAAGATTCAGTGAACAGATTCCAGGCTTGCTGACTCCTGGAACTGTGCAAGGAAAACAGTACTCTGGAAATATTCCAGGAATGAGGAGTTGAGAATGAGAGCATGAAACTACATGTTTCAATCATCACCCAATGGTGGGAGTTCTTGCAAGATTCTGAGGAGCCTAAAACTGCTAGAATGTATATGTATTATTAAAAAGCAAAAGAAAGAACAACTGTGTTGACACAATCTTCATTTCTCTGAACTAAGTCTTCCTCAGAGTAACAACACATAAAACTTGCTGAATCACCAAGTTACTGGACAGGTTTTAAAACTACTTTTTTTGTTGCAATCAGAGGTGGTAACAGAAATCAATTATTTACTAGGTACTGTGAATTTTATCTCTCAGAACCACTGTGAAAAATTTCATACTGTAATTATGAAAAAAAAAAAAAAAGAAGAAAGAGATGTCTACACAACACTTGAAATAACAAAAGAAATTCTCAGAATTCCACTGTAAATTTTGCATATTAGGCCAGAGAGTGGCAGATTTCCGCACAGGATAGTAGCTAGGTAGGGACTGCCAGACTGCACTGCAAGATTTTGGATTAGTTCTCTGTCTAGTGGATTTGGGGTTTTACTTTCTTCCCTTCACCCCTAATTACATGTCTTTCCGTCTTTTTTTTTGTTTTTGTTTTTCAAAAAATCCAGCAAACATGGTATTTTGTCAGAGAGCTGCAAACATCTCTCCAACCTTCATGTTAAACACTTTCTGCTTCTTACCAAGACAGGGGTACTTGACTGTTCTGCTATAGCATCAAAACACTGTTGTTGAACCATTTTGCACACCACAAAAACTGACGTTTCCCATTCCTGATTATAAGTTTATGCCACCCCCAGATTATTAACATTAGAAACCTTTTGTTCAACATGTTTAACAATCTTTACTTGCAATCTAGAATTTTTACCAATTGCAAAATTAGACAGATTTGTGAGGGATTAGTAATGCACAGAAGATAAAGCTTGACCTTAAAGGTAAATCAGACAAGTGCTAGCTTACTGCCCCACACAAATGGAAGTCTGTGCATCTTGGAACAGACAGGGCATGGAAATTGGATTACTCAGTTCTGGTCCTGCAGACAATGAACAGGAGAGACTAAGGCACTGTCAAGGTTGCTCCCATTAGAGGCTCACAATGGAACAGGGATGGAGGACAAAAAAAAAATAAATCTTCCACTTAAAAGCTGAGAACCTTCACAGTGAAAAAACACTTGGAAACTACAAAACCACCATAGCTACATTACACTTCTTCATTTGTGAAAAGAGTAACATTGTCACATCTGTAAGAGGAGTCACAGCAAATTATGAGCTAGTTATTAGGTACCAACCTGTTCAGGTTCTGTACAGATGTTTTTATCCAGGCTCTCATTTAATGAGTGATCTGACAAACCTATTAAGTACTCTTTCACCTCTTTTTTGTCTGGGAACAGAACGTTTCCAGGACTAGAAATTCCACTACCTTCCTGTCCATCGTTGCTGGAAAGCACACTTGGCCCATCAGATTCTAAACCAACAAGTCTCTGTTCTTCCACAAGTGGTTTCTGACTGTCGTCACTTGGGCCACCTGTTACACTTTTTCCTTCGAGGGTCTCTGACGAGGGACACAAGACATGGTTTTCTGGTGGGTTATCAGACAGTGCTACACCCAGCGGGCAGCAGTGACTATCTGAAATGATTACATGATCTTCCTTGTCCATCATGGTAATAAGAGGCTGACTGCAATGATTGCATCTCTCTGGGATAGGCTTCATTTCCTGCACAGGGAGACATTGTACCAGAGCCAGGCTGTGGTGGGCTCCACAAGCAATCTGGAGCACAACGCGTCCTGCCAGGTGCTCTACCTTCTGTGGCTTTGTCACTGGGAAAGTTGTTGTTATGAGCCCGAGCTGGCAGCCACTCCCCCAAGCCCATATCTCTCTGCTTAGAGATAGTGCCAGTGTGTGTTCCTCTCCACATGCCAGCTGCAAAATCCTTACTGATATCAGAGGACTTGTTTCAGAATCACAAATACTGACGAGCTGCGGCTCTGGCACACACGGCTGATTAGCAACTGCACACTGGCCAGCAGAATTGTTGCCCCACATGTACACCACACCACTTTCTGTCACGGCTCCATTATGGAAGCTGCCAGCTGCCACTGTAATAACACGGTGTCCAAGCAAAGTATTTTCTAAGATAGGACTATTAACACATGACTCCTCCAGTCCTGATCTCCAGGGCAGTTTTCCAAAACTGTAGACCTCTCCACCTGGAAGAGGGGGAAAAAGAAATCCTGGTATGAATGTAAAAGCAATTGTAAATGAACACAAAAATCTGAAGACCCTTTAGATAAACAGATATCAATTCCCAGCTTACTCCAGGTTCAGCAGAACTATGGCTATTGATATATGAAGACTTCTGGTTGCTCTCTCTGATTGCTGCTGTTAAATTCTATACTTCATGTTATTGTCCCCCTGCACACACATGTACTGTTGACATAAATAATGTTTTCCTGCTAAAAATTCTACTATAGTCAAGTGAAGTGTATTTGTTGGCCCTTTCTATTCTAAGAACATACAAATGCGCATAAAGAGTACGACACAGTACAGAGCTTATCTTCCCAAACAGAGATCTGCTATCACCAAACTGGACTGTTTGCCACCCTGCACTAAAATAGGATTGGCCTATCAGGGGGAGAAGGTGTGTTAACTTTTAAAATTAACAGTTGTTTTCACACTGATAGAAAAATGGTAAATCACAAACACAAACAACATCCCTCATGGGGTAAGAACACATTGCAAAAGGTCCTTTTAAATTCTGAAAGAAACACATTCTTTAAAAAAAACACCAGTGGAGGTCTCTAACAACTCCAGTAGAGGAGAGGTATGTGTAGCAGGTTCACCAATAACCTCGAAACTTTCCTTCAAAAACATCAAAGAAAAATCAAAGAACCAACTTCCATCTGAGTCTTTACTGTATGCCCACTGATCAGTACAAGTAAGGACCAAGGTACACAGACACTTAAGGAACTGGCTTCTAGAAATACCTCAACTCACAGGCTCAAACTGCTCACAAACCAAGACTCTCTAATGCGTGTACTAACTACACACTTTTCCAGAAGCACAGAAAACAAAGTTCTTACAGATCAAGAGAAACCTTTTGTACTTTTTTGAATGTAAGACTCCAAAAGAAATGTCATTTTGAGTTAACATCTTCAGAGAGTAAAATCCAGAGCCTTTGTTAAGAAGAAGAAAAAAACAATATGAAAGAAGAATCTATGCATATAAAATCGTGTTGAAATAGAAATAGTTTATAACTAAGAAGGAAATAAAGGCAAAGTTAAAAATCCAGCAATTTAAAAGTTGTATATGAGACACAGATAAAATGAAGAGAACATGTAAAAGAAAATTTGACAATAACTGAAGCTTCTTATTGCCTCAGATATTTACAATTAATATGTTTATTACCTTCTGTTAAAAGTAACCCATGATGTATTCCAAGGGCTGCCTGTAATACAGTCTTGCCACCGAGTCCTGGAAGCCTTTCTGGAGTTACAGAGCAGGAACCAGCTTTCCAAACATAGACCAGGCCTCTCTCTTTGGCTCCTTCTGCCTCTTCTGAGCTACAAAGAATGGAGTCAATTGGAACACAAT
Organism: Pachyramphus minor; assembly: GCA_013397135.1. Lineage (NCBI taxonomy): Eukaryota > Metazoa > Chordata > Aves > Passeriformes > Tyrannidae > Pachyramphus > Pachyramphus minor. The sequence goes on from VYXB01002302.1 coordinate 58,875, forward strand.
AAGCATGAAGGTTTCTGCAGTTCAGTAATGCACAGTTTGCTTTTCACATATGTAGGAAAGGCTTAGCAATTCAGACATTCATTTCACTTTCAGGAAGCCAACATATTTAACTTGATATTAATAATTATCAAATTGTAAATTGTTATTTAAATGTAAAAAACAAGTATCTTCTCTTTGAAACCATTAGCTTTCCTTTTCATTTATACTTCACCACATATCAATTGTTCCCATTCAAAACATTACACCTGTAAAAGCTCATCCTTTATATACTTTCATTTCTACCCTTAGAGACAAAAGTGAGGTTTTGATTGTTTGGGGTTTTTTCTTTTTTTAATTCTTAATGAGTTTCTCAGATTCCAATGAGCCAGTCATTCAAATCAATTGAACCACTAAAAAAAAAATCCTGAAACACAGTGCAAGTACCTGGGCTTGCAGGAGTGACTGGAACTATCCAAATCTGGTTTAATACTTCAACACACTCTGGTTTGAGTGCTCAGTCAGCAACTTCTCCAACTCAGCACAAAGAAATTCCTCAGAACATTAACAACAAACCCACAGCTTTAACAATTTGTGGAATCTCTCGATTTAAACACAAAAACTCATTTAAAGCATTAATATAGACTGACAGCATTTCAAGCTAAATTAAGAGTCATCTTTAAATTTATTTAAAACTTTATATAGAATAGATTGGTATATACCCTGTAGGGAAAAGTAGGTTTAGCTCCTTATTTGCCAAAAACCAAGCAAATTTACTCCCTGTATTAATCAGTTCTTACAGCTTGGCATGAACTTGTGAAGTTTAGAAATACAAAAGACAGGCAAAGAAAGCTTTGATGGAGTGGCAATCTTTGTCTCGAAGAAAAGGCACAAGAAATAAAATGTACTCCAAACCTGAATCAAACCCAGAAAAACCTTGTCTGATAGGCTGCCCTGGGGACAACTTACATAAGCAGCTCTATTCATGTAGACTTACATTTTTCTTAAACTACAAATTTTGTGCAAACAAAAAGGATCAACAGTATCTTTACACAATGTGCATCTGAAACATTCAAGATGAAAATAACTAACAGATTAAATTATCTCTCTTAGCTCCTGAGCCCATCTGCAATATTTTTATTTTTTTCTAAAAAACAGGGGGGAAAAAAAAAAAATCAAAAAAGGTGACAGTCAAGAACTCTTCCAAAATTCAGGTCAATTATTTAATCCAAGAAACAAACACAGAATTAAAATGCAGAGTCCATCTTGCATTTTAAATACAAAGGACTTGTGTTTAGAGTAGAAGTAAACTAAAAAGGAACCAATCAAGTAATATATAGGCCAGGGGAAAAAAAAGTTAAAAAAATCCAACAGTATTAGGACATTTAACCTAAAATCAACATATAGATTTTACTCAGATGGGCAAAGCACACCAAGGAACATAACACAATAATATAGAGAGTTTTTATCAATATACCATGCATTAAATGCAGTCCTGATGTTTGGGTTTTTATCAATTTAATAAGTCAGACAAATCTGGACATTCACGTAACAGGATTTATTACAAAAACATCTGACCTCTGCCAGGTATCTTAGTGGAACAAACAAGGAATGAAAGAATAGTCTACTGCAGGCCTACTGACCCAGGATCAAAATTCACAGCTGCAGGTAACAGATATGACTTACTGTTCATCTGAAAATGTTCCTTTCAAGGTTTTAGCCTATGGCTGTGCCTTCATACGTTCCAACAATCAACTTAAAACTACGTTGCTGTTGTAATAAGTTTAGTGTTCCAGACACAAGTGAAACTGTAGCTAAGTTAATCTTCTTGCCTTTAGTGTAAATTACATAAAGAGTATGTTGATATCACTTAATTTTCCGGGATGATCCCGAGCTGGTATTTTTCAGGGAGCCTCTGTGGTTTCACCGAGCTGCTCACTCTCACCTTCTTTCCTGTGAGTCCATCTGTCAGTGGCAGCACTCCATCACCACCAAATCGTTCCTCTTTCAAAAGGAACAATATAGTTTTCACAAACTGGAAAACATAAAAACCAGCTATTTAGTGCAAATAAGGCAACCACCACAAAAAACAACAACAGCACAAAGCTTTAGGTCCTGTGTTAAATAAATAAGCACTTACACAACACTAAGATGGTCAAAGTATATATTTAGTTCACTCACACTGAGTTGGCAGACAAAAGCTAAACAGCCAGACTTGTCCTACCTATTCATCTCACAAAGGGTCTATTGTGGACAAAAGGACAGAATGAACAAAACCTAGTTCAAAGGCAGATATTGACATCAAACTCTATGTAATTCTCATTATACCGCTCAAGAAACATCAAATTGACCCATTTTCAGTCTAAGTAAAACAGAATTTTATGCTTGGTTAAATTTAAGGTAAACAGATTTGCATGAGCAGAAAATGATTAGGACTTGAATTCATAACTGCATTCCTGAACCAAAGCACACATCACCATTTAAAGGTGCAGTTCTGCCAAAGCCTGGGCAGAAATGCAGAAAGCCAAGAAAGAGTTCAAAACATTTTTTCAAACTGGCAGCAGAGCACCTATGAAGCATGATATGACTACAGAAGACAGAGAGAAAAAGTGACTGCTCTAGTTATGATTTTATTCTTTCAGATTTTGCATTTTGCAAGTTCACCCTCACACCTTTCCACCTCCACGAAGATGCCTTTGTATTACTTTTATTGGAATAAAACAAAGCTACAGTTAATCTTTGTTTCTTACAAGCTGTTTGGCCTTTTTAACATTGAAAGAATTGTAATTTCCCTTGATCTACTGCCTTACTTGATGAAGTATTAAAAACATTAGTTACATTAATGCATGTGTGTAATCATATTAAATAAGTTTCATAAAAGCTTTAGACCTTTTGCTTTATTATAGTTGCTGTCTGACATCCACTGTAACAAAATCAGAAAATAATTTTGTTAATATAACAGTCTTTTAAGATTATATATCTTCAATAAAGACACAGAAGGAGTAGCCTGAAGCTCTTGCACATGACAAATAGAAATAGAAGATGGCCAGTCTTGAGTACAAGAGACAATATATGCAAACCTTTAACTCTCATACAGAAGATTCAATGCATAATTGGAAACAGTAATCATAAAGTTGATAAATAATTAAAATAACTAAAACTCCTCCAACACTTCCACTAGAATGCTCTGAATAATGAATTACCAAGCAGACTTTTACAGACAGAAAAAACAACATAGCATACCAAACACTTTCAGTTTTTCAAACACAGGCCACTAAAAAATAGCAATCTGGGCTTTGGGGTTGGCAAAGAACATACCACAAAAAGATAAAGAGCCATGAAAATGTGAAATCAAATTAATTTCATAGAACAGCATTGAGATAAGTCATCTGCACCCTGCTTTAAAAAAAAAAAAAAAAAAAAGAAAGAAAAATCAGAACATACTTTCTAGGAACAGAAACACTTGTCACCAGAAAGATACTGCTTTCAAGATGTGTCTGTCTCTCCTGCCTCAACTACAAAAGAAAAAAAACCACTTACAATTGTAAAAGTTAACTTTTAAAATATTAACAGAGCAAGTCTCACAAATATAAGGAAACTGTCATGCAATGCTTCAGTAACAGAGGTGTTGATGAAACATCAAAGGAAAATGGAAGCGCATTTTTGGAACCTTAACTTTGTGATGTATTCTTGCTCAGTGTAAGTACATTTGTGGTTTTCTTCAGCCTACTCAAAACCACCCAACCTACAATTCATTCTCTTGAAAATGCTGCCATTCTCCTCTGTGAAGAACTCTTGGCTTCACATAAAAACATCCAACAGATCCATGAATCAGACTAAGAGATGGAAGCTTTGATACAGTCATTGAAGTATCAACAACTATATAATTTACCATGCACATAGTTATTTAGGATATAGGAATTGAGGCTTAAAATTCTTGACTTCTATAATTTATGGATTTTTTTTTTAAGGGCTAGAAGAATTGTTTCCTTCTTCTGGAGCTTCAACTGCCAAAAAAATTAACTGTAATTGTCACAAAGCCTTCTGACTATAACAAAATAAAGTTAAAGCCAGGCATCTGGATCAGCTGTTTTGCAACATCTCCCTTCAAGGCCAAATTGAAAACCAACTTATCTAGTTATTAAGAAATCTGCAATAGTGATGAACTAGAGAAGAAGAGAAGAGACTGGTAGGATGACAGCGATAGATTTTCTTTTCTTTACAAAAGCTCACACTTAAGGTGGCATTACCAAGTATTTCTGCATATAAGGGAAAATGATAATCCAACTGGGGGTTTTTTGCCACAAATGAGACATCTTTAAGGCATTTTAAAATCACGTGCAAGTTTTCATTCAATCCTAGGACAGCACAACATTATTCCCATTTTACAGCTAATGCAAAACACAGGTCACTTGACCACAGCTACAAACTAAGTGAAGTAACTATAAATAGCAAGTTTATTACTCCCAGTAGAAACATGTAATTTTCCTTGCTGATTTTCACATTCATATAATAGCACATTATAACATTACAGGTGCCTTGTTTCTTTTCCACTACAATCACTTGAATTGTTATTAGAAATAACAACAGAAGTGCAGAAGAGAAGAGCCAGGCATAACACAGCACTCTGGTGGTGTGGAAGCTCAGTGTGATACCAGCACCTTCACTGCTCTGCCCATACTTTTACTTTCTACATTTTTGTTTCAAGACTGCAAGAGGAAAACAGCAAGGAGTGCCACACAGTGCCAATTATGAAATGTATTTGCGCTACAGACAGATGGTCAATGGCATGACTCTGATGTCATACTTTCCCCTCATGGAGTAGAAGGCTAATGCAAATTCTCCAGAAATTAAACAGTGCCACACATAACAACTGCTATGTCCGGGAATGATGTGGAGCAAACATTACTGTCATTGCTACAGGACTGTGCTCTGCACTGACCATTTCTACATAAGCATCAGAGATACAAAGGTAACCTTACACCGAATGCTGAACACCAACAACCTGTATGGCCCTGACTTTCAGAAATACCAGAACTCCCACAAGCCTCATGTGCTTATTTACTTGTTGCTGTTAATAAACATTGCAAATACTTCTACAGCTTTCAGACGCGTTTACTTACATACTGCCAAATATATTTTTAATCCAGTTGTTGCATCATATTTAGCAATAACCTACAGGACCAAGACTGCATCTTTGTTATACAGAATTACCTTCTCTAAGCTTCCTCATTCAAACCAGAATTGTGAACACCAGTCTGGCCTACACATCATTTATAATTGCTAACTTACAATGAGTTACCAGTTCAAGAAGCCCTTGTGTTTTGGCCAGTTCCAGTGAGTGGCAGGATAGCAGCAAACAAAATACAACAGTAAAGGAAGCAGTAAAAAGAGATAAAAAAACCCCACGGATGACAGAGAAAGGACCTGGTATCAGCTGAAAGTACACAGCTGAAAGTGATCTGCTACCGCATGCAACTAGTAATTTAAAATTTACCAAACTCATAAGTGACTCAAAAATTTCTGAACCCCCTTCTGCCTCTTTTCCTTTTGAAATAACATCCTATTTTAGCATATTCTCAGGTGCTTCCCCTTCTGAAGACAGTTCACTCTGCAGAAACTGGAAGGCTTTAAGTACAGGTAGTTTTTGTAAGCTGCTGCCCTACAGCAGCAGTGATTAATCACCGATCATCTTCCACTACTCCAGCTCCTCACCAACACATCTTCCTTCTGGGAGAGGAGGTCTGTGACAGTCACAGCGAGCTACGCCACCTGTACATGATACTGCAGCCATACTGAGACGATCCTCAATACACTCCAAAAGCTGAAACTGCATTTACCCCTGAGCAACCACGCCATGCAAAGGGATAGGAGCTTTAAACGAAACAAAGATGAAGGGCACGCTGTTTACACCTTAGAGGTCTCTTCCCAGCAAGAGGCAGAAGACCTTTCAGACCCCACATCTCAGCGTGCTGTCCCAGCCCCAGAGCGCGGTGGCAGCCGGACCGCCGGCTCCGACCCCGCGGGGCCCGTCCCGCGCCCCCCGCTCCCGTCCCGCNCCGGCTGTGCCCGCTGTCCCCCCTCACCCGTGCCGCCCCTCCCGGCCCGGCTGTGCCCGCTGTCCCCCCTCACCTGTGCCGCCCCTCCCGGCCCGGCTGTGCCCGCTGTCCCCCCTCACCCGTGCCGCCCCTCCCGGCCCGGCTGTGCCCGCTGTCCCCCCTCACCCGTGCCGCCCCTCCCGGCCCGGCTGTGCCCGCTGTCCCCCCTCACCTGTGCCGCCTCGACCCCGGCTCTCGCGCCGCCCCGCGTGCTCAGCTGACTCACGCGGGGGCGCGAGGGGCGGGGCCAGCACCGGCGCGCGCGCCGACGGATCCCCGCCCGCGCCAAAAGATGCAGAGACGGGAGCGACACGTGCGCGCGCGTCCCGGGGAGCTCGAGGCGCAAAGGGAGAGCGCGGCACAGGAGCCACTGGCCGCGGGACGGGAGCGGGAACAGCTCCGCAAACCCCCCCGCTCCGCTACTGCTGCAACTGCGGGCACCACAGCTTCCCGAGGGGCCGATCGACAGCCTCCCCTCGGGACAAGCATGATGTGTGAGCACATCGGTTTGTACAAACCGCACGCACAGCTGTGTCTGTTTTTCTGCTTGCAAAAATGTCACAGAATACAGTTAAAATACATAGAGGTAAATACACCTATATGTGTATATACACATTATATACATATATACACCTGTGTGGATGTATACAACACTATGTACACACACCTATATGGGTATAGACACACTATGTATCTATATATACATACAGACACCTCTATGGGTATATACACTATATATATATATATATATATATACACACACACCTATATGGGTACATGCATACTAAACACGTTTCTACTTGAGCTTTGTAAATTACACTTTTAATGTCATATCAGCTCTTATTTCTTATGTTGCCTGAAGCCTTCATTTAAAAATCATGATTCCAAAGACAGGTATATGCTCTCCTTTATAAATTCTTACATTTTCTAAGGATAGTTATTAAACATTTCTGTTAGGGTGTTTCGTCTGCTAACTGGAATGATTACACCATATTTTTTTTCAATAACCACAGCCAACAGCTATTACCATGCTTTCTTCATTTATCAGCCCTTGCTAACTGGCAAAAGTTGGATGACTTCTCTTCATAACAGAGTATTTCCCCTCTATTCCCTGACACAAAATGTACCCAAGATTAAAATTTATAATCTTCATATTAATTAATATGTATATTTAATATTGTCTGGGTTTTGTGCATTTATCTCTCCATTCTATTAAAATACAAGCATTATTTGGTCACAATAATAAAAAACATTTTCCAGAATAAGAGGCGTTGTGTAGATGTACAAACAACGCTTGCACAACCAGTTTGTTACTGAATATGTTGCATCTGGACAACCTTTGTCATGCCTGGACAGCACATCCAAATTCCTGCTATATTCTGATGGCTCAAAGAATGTGTGGAAAATAAAGAGAAGACCAAAGTCCACGATGATAGCTATTTAGTAAATTATGGCTAACTGGGGAGTGCAAAAGAAAATTATGTGAAAGCAATCAAGCCTTCCAGGTATGTTCTTCTAGCCATGCAAAGGCTGGTGATTTGGCTGCAACAAGACACAGAAATTGTTCCTGCCTTCCCAGGACACTTTTGCTTTAAAAATATCCTTTTGCTCAAGGAAAAAGTGTTATTCTTAGACATGAAAACAGTGAAATAAAGGGAGGATTTCACAAGATGCATTCTAATGAAAACTGAAGGACCTAAGGGGTCACCATAAAAATACCACATTATAATGCCTACTCCCTCACCCTTGTCAGCATTTTCTCTATGTGGGCTGGGTGTTAGCCCTAGGAAGCTGCACAGTGAGTCCTACTCATTGGGGACTGAAAGAAGAGGACTTTTGTCTGTCCACATCCAGAGTAAGTCCACTATGTATTCCTCTCTCAGTACATAATTGATGAAGCCTATTTGGGGCTGGATTAATCAGTTTGCTCTGGCTATTTTGACATGGGGACAAGACTATTTTCTGTCAGCTCATGGCACCCCCTAGACAATGGGAGCAGAGAGGTCCCCATGCTGATGTAAATGCCAAAGCAAGCACAGTCACTGCAGCTGCTGCAGAAAGCACAGCTCAGCCAGGCTGCTCAGAGAGCTCAACTTGGAGCCCAGTGGCTAAAGCCTGGAGCCTAGAATAGTAACTGCTATAGGCCTGGAGGGAAGTCAAGGTCTGTTCCTCTATGAGACCTATCACTTCATTGTCCCACATAATACACTGGGAATTGTTCAACTGAAAGAAACGTGTATGAGCAGAAAGTTTGTTTTTGCTGCTTAATTCTTCAACTTCAGGTATGAAAAAACATTGGCTATTTTTGGAAGGCTGAAATCAATGGAGCTACTCCAGTGGTGAATTTGGACTTTCAAAGAAAAACTGCAGAAATCATAAGACTGCTTGAGGCAGAGACCTCATGCGGGTCACATGAACTGTTATTACAGACACAGAGGGATGAGCAGGAGCAAGGGAGAAAAAAGAGATGCATTTTAGTTGAAACAGGACAACATGGGAGACCTACTGTGTGTAAGTGCTGTCAGACCAGGATGTTGCAGCTGCTGTTCAGAGAGAAGGGGCTCCCAACACATCCAACGCCTTCAGCACATGGAAGCAGCAACTACAGTAGAGGTATTTAATATCACACCATGATACTTCTGCATTGAGATAGGTTAAGCCTGGTTTCTTCCACTTGTAGAACTGTAAAATAGTCACATTTGCTTCTAACCAGGCAGCATCAAACTTTGCAGCTTCAGACTTGTGAAACTATTGAAAGAATCCATACCTCAGATGATAATAAATGCCTTTGATGTGATGAACAGGGAGAGCAGATTGCACTCCAACGAGCTCTGTGCCAATGAGGGATTGTAAAATGGGGAGGGAGCCAACAACCTGCAGTTCTGGAGGAGGCAGTATGCCATAGATTACAAATCCTGTGTTGTATATGAGTCAAATTATAATGCAGACACTCATTCAATGTAGCTGCTCAGGAGGAGCTTGCAACTTGCCTGCCATTCATTACTACCTTTTTTATAGCTGTGTAGGGCATGGCATTGCTATGCTGCATGGGCCAAATTAACAGGCTCTGTAAATTATGCAATGGCAAGGAAGGGGGCAGGGGGGTTAAGGAGGAGAAGAATGTCTAAATGTAAACTTCCTGAAATTTCACTGCTGCACTTGGTTTTTAGTCCCTGCCATAACAACTGTCCACTTGTTATCTAGAGATGAATAAATCAAGGGAAAGGGGCAATAAACACGCATTTAGAATGATACCAGTAGAAGCATCCTCTGCAGTTAAGGCAGGTTTATCTTTGTGCGTTCTGAGTGAGTGCTTCCATTTACCAACACAGGAATACACAGACAGTTGCTCCCCTTGCAGATGGAGCTGAGAAACAGTACTGGAGATCTATGACTGGTGGGGACAGAGATGAAAATTATGTGATATGCTCAAAGCCAGTGCAGTCAAGGAGAAAGAAAAGAATCACATCGGTAAAATGGTGGTTTGCCACTGACCTTGGTTGTCACCTTTTCTTATGCCAGCTGTTAGGTGTAACCAGAGAATCCCTGTTTCTATCCTCACTGCAGTCCCTGCAGCTCCACACCCTCCAGAACTGGAGGTACAGGATACAGAGGCCTTGGAGTTACACTAATCCTTCCCAGGAGCAGGATGTTGTGGAGAGATTCAAATGGGTGAGTGTGTGGCATCCATAGAGCCAGACAGGAGATATTTCATCCTATGATTGATTATTCCAGCCATGAATCAGTATTTAATTGCTGAATGACATGCTAGTAGCTTCTTGTTCTACCCAGCAACCTAAAACACATACCAATTTCTTCATGAAGCAGAGACAAGGCATCCCATTTGGTGCTGCCACATCCTATGTACATCTAGAGAAGCTGTGTGAAGGATCCTGTGCAACTGTGTACAAGGGCATCAGCAGGTGAACATTTTTGCTTTCTCAGTGCCTGGTGAGATAAATCTTACATCTTATCTCATCTTACATGAGATAAATGCAAATCAAAGGTCCAGCTTTGCCTTTAACCAGGATACTTGCAAAGCCCCACCCCAATTTTTTCAGGGAACTCCTCCACTATGGCCATGGAGGCTCCACGAAGACACTTTGGTCCACAGCAGTGTGTCAGGAGACTGTCTGGCTGAATCAGGGAGGGAGCAAAAGTTTTCCTTGAAGTGAGGGATCTCTGCATGATGGAAAAATTGAGTGTGAGGCCATGCTGCATCACACAGGGGCAGGAAAGCTGTGGGAGGGCAGGGTGGGAACGCTGCTCAAAGCTGCGCTCTAGCAATATCCAGTCACTCCTATAGCCAGGTGGGCTGGCTCCCAGCTTGCTGCTCATGGAGACAAGATGTAGGAGGTTTGTAATTCCTTTCTGAGCTTGGTCTGGGTGGGTGTGTGAGCCCTGGAAATTTTGCTTGGGTAAGTGTGGAGCACCCCAGGAAACTGTTAATACTATCATGCCAAGCACTGAGGCGCTTTGTGTGACCTTCCACTCTGACCTGACAGGATCAATGGTCAGTTGGTGGCATTGAAAGTGATCAGGCTGAAGACAGAGGAGGGAGTGCCCTTTACAGCCATTCGGGAAGGTAAGACATTGAGGAGCATCATCCTTGAAGATCATTTGTTTTAACCTGAAAAATCTCTGTGTGATGTCTTCCTTGGTCCTTTCTTGCCTACTCAGTGTGCCAGCTGTCCTTCTCTTGGTTTCCTTTTCCCTCATGAAGGAGGCCTTTGTGCTGGCCAGGGTAGGCATGTGATGGACAGAGGAGGAACCTCTGGTATATGCCTTTGTGACAGATGCATCCATGCTTGTGATAAGGAAAGTGCCAGCTGCAGTCAGAGCATGTCCTTTCTAGCAGTGTAAAGGCCCTCTTACACCTTCTGCCTGCCACCTGCTTTGTAGTTGCCTTCTCACTCACACTAGAAACTACACAGTTTTTGCTGGTTTTGCATTGGGCAGTTGTGGACTGGAAGTGCCCTTTGCACCAGGATCTCTGCTTGCTGTTATCACAGCTGTGCCACTTTTCTGGCTGATACTTAGAACACCAGAGATCCCAGCACCTGAAGAGAAATACTTTCAATAATTTCATTTCAGCCCAGTGAGAAATTCTTTCTTTCAGTTGACTTTGTAGAGCACTGGGCAAAATGTCTGCAACTTTCTCAATTTCTTTGAGAAAGAAATGCTTTTGCTTAAGTGCTTGATTTTGGCTGAATGTATTTACACATCCCTACAGATGAAGTTCATAAAGGCTTCTATTTTCATCTGCTGTGCAATCCCAGGAGGATCATAATCTGGATTCTTCCTTACACAGAAACATGCAGCCTTTGTGCTGGTCTGTTGGCTGCTATTAGTGAAAGCTATCAATGTTAAGAGGTCACGCATATTTTGTTTTTTTCTTCTTACTGCAGTTCAAAACTAGGGTTGATCTTGTCATCACGGGGATGGAAAGTGAGGGACCAGATGTGCCAGTTTTCACAGAGCAGCCCTAGCACAGGGCTTTCATACAAGTCAACTCAAAATAACGAGAGAGGTCACTGAATCCACTCCAGGTTTATAATAGTGTAATTGAGACAAGAAGGTTTACAAAATCCTTAGTCCAACTCTGGGTGAGAGCAGAGAGATACCTAAAGATGCCTATTTACAGAATGGCTTGTGTTACAGTTTCCTGTACACTCATTTGCTGTGGTGCTTTTGCTTTGAGTTTACACTTGTAGCCCACCAGTAAAATAAGTCCTAAAAGCTTTATCTACATTGAACTAATGATGCACTAAAGATCAGCACCCCTTTAACATGCTCTACTGGACAGGCTGACAGTCTTAACTTCATTCATTATGGGAGAAAACAAGGGTGATCCTATGAAAGGTCTACTTTAAATAGCTCTTTTGTATACTGCTGAGCTTCGCAGCATCTGACACCTCAAATTTACAATGTAAGTCAGTAGCAAAAACAAAGCACAAGATTTATTAAGGCGGCACATTCTCTGCTCCCCCAGAGGAATGCACTCCCCTGACAAAGAGACGCTTCATCCCAGGAAGCCCCACAGAGACAAAATGCTTAAAGCTCAGTTCTGGCAGTAGCACCTGACACCCCAGCAGGGGGTTGTAGAAGCAACCAAGTAAGGAGCAGTTCCCAAAGGCCTGGATTTTCTCTAGTACTGCAGACCCTCTGCACTGCTCCTCTGGAGCAACAGCTCTGGTCATATGGGATTTTTGAGGTATCACAGAGCCAGGTTAGCAGACATTTTCTGCAGCCCATGGTCTCTGTCCATAGTATCTTTACTAGGTTCATAGGCAATTAGGTGCACATACTGGGGGTAGCTAAGTGGACCAGCCTAAGTAGTAGAGGCAGTTTAGCTGCAGCAGCACTAAACTCTGTGCAAGACTGAATTTACAATTCATACTCTTTCTGTGTTGAATCAGCTTGACTGCTCAGTAGTCTTGGTACTGACATAGGCTTGGGCCACAGCTGTGTCGTACAGTTTATCTCTGGCAGTAGGGCTTTCAGAACAAGGTGAAATTGTTATGGTCATAAAAGGCAAAGTGCTAATCCAGTATAAATTTGCTTTGCCAGCATGAAAGTCTTCAAATATCTTCTTCAGATCATTTGAAAAACAAAAAAGCAACTTTTTGTGAGCAAAACTCATTCTGTCTCCCATGCCTCGCCCAGCTAATGTGTGCTTCAGCTAATTCAGCAGAAACAAGATTGTACACCCAGACCTTATCTGAATGAAATTTTTATGGTTTGACAGTAAACTAACTTGGTTTTAATCAGCAGGAAAAGGTAAGTCTGAAACATCTCTGAGGCTATTCTGCCATGTTAGAATCTTAGAGACTTAAAATCTGGAGTCAGGGACACCTGTTTTTGTTGAGCTTTGGGGCTTCTGTCTGTGCAGTTTGTGTTTGCTGTCTGGGAACAGCTGGGTGGGGTTCTTCAGCAGTGCCAGGAATCTATAGGCAAAGCAAACCCAGCTCCACTTCTTCCCCTCATCCCTCTTCTGTACAGAGCTACTGCAACTATTGTCCCACACCCAAGGTAGCAAATGATGAAGCTGTGTGTGCTCTTCCCCTGTAAAGATTATCTTTGAGACTTTCTGCTGAGCTACTTTCATGAGTGTGCTGGCTGGAGCCTGCTCTACCATGACAAACCTAAGGCATGTCTGAAAGGCTTGGAAGGCTGTGGCTTTTGTCTTAGCATAAGTCAGTGCTCTGTGAACTATGTGGAGACAGAGACTCTTCCATGTGCTGCCCCTTACATCACCACACCCTGGATGTGCTGAGGCTTGGCAAAGGCAAGTCAGGACCTAAAGACCAGGGACACCCAGTTGCAATAATGCCTTTAGATGGTTAGGCTGAAAGAAAAAAAGTGTGCCAAAGTTGTATAAATATGGACAACTTACTATTCACTCAGAAATTTCATAATCTCTGTTCTTAGAGTTTTAAATCAAAATTCAGCTTATATATACAGTGATTTCTTTTGGCAGATTTATACACCTTGTTATTGTGAAACTGGAAACTGGTAGAAACTCAGCTTTCCCCAAAATTCTCTCCTAAGGGCCCTGCTGGGGGCACATGCCAGGAGGTGGATGGGAGAAGTGACAGGCTGGGGGCTGCTGCATTCTGGCTCTAGGAGCTTCCAGCTCCTGCCTCTCAGTATTTCCCTTGAAGAAATTACTTCTCCTCAGCTTGCGACAGCTGGGAACTCTGAACTGCTGTTTCTGACAGAGGAAAGATCCCACCTCTGAGAGAAGGATGGGTTCCTGCCAAGCCTGGAGCACTGATGCTTGCTTCTCTAAGGACCTATTCCATCTTCCTTCAGACTCAGTTTCTGCCACTTCTTACAGAAATTCCAAGTCTGGACTATTACTCCCCAGTTTTTCACTTTCACTGCCTTGTTCTGTGCACTGTGCCCTTCTACTTCCAGCAGCAGTGGTTAAGTTGATCTTCCTTTTGTGTTTTCCCAGCTTCTCTTCTCAAGTGTTTGAAACATGCCAACATTGTACTGCTTCATGACATTATCCAGACCAAGGAGACACTAACATTTGTCTTGGAGTACATGGTGAGTTGATGTTTTTCTCGCTTCCTGTGGAGCTCGTACTGGGAAGTATTGGCAAGCGGCTGCATAATGAATTTACTGCATTATGAGACATCTACAAAGAAACCAGTTGTAATCCTTTAGTGCAATGATTGATTTTCCTTCTTGATCTCCTGCCTTCGAGCCACACAGCCTTACTCTTTTCTTTCTGTATATGCAACAGCTGTATGCAAAAATGATTCCACGTGTTGTGTCCACTGGGGTGGCAGACACTATTTACCTCCATTTCTGCCTTGCCAGCACAATAAAAGTACTGTTCTTGAGCCACAGCAATGATAGGAAATAATGCTGTGAGCTCACATCCCAGCTGGGGTCAGACTTGGCACTGACCCCAGTGGTCACCACGACCAAGCTGTGCATTGCTCTCATGAGGAGAGCAGGATGCCAGTAAAATTCTCCACATGAGTCTTGCTACTTCTGTTGCTTTTGCTGATAGCTATCAACCAAATTATAAAGAAAATACAGAAGCTATGTCTTCTTGCTGCACCTTTCGGATTAATTCTGGGACAAATATGACTTCTGTTAACTGGCAGCTTCAGGTCATAAACTGCTGGGATGAGATAACAGATCAGCCAGGTCCCTCATTTGACCCAGCACTTAAGCACGTCCTTGTGTGCTGCACTAGATCAGGTGCTCACCAAGGTGAAGAGAGAGACACCTTTGTAGTGGTTGCAATTTTTTCCATTTACAGAAGAGGCATTGTTGGTAGAAGCATTTTACAGCAGTAGCTTTGCCTTAAGTTCTCCTCTTCTATTTAGCACACAGATCTAGCACAGTACATGGGCCAGCATCCTGGAGGACTCCATTCATGCAATGTTATGGTAAGTTCCTTAGAAGACTAGTATTCCTTGAAGCATGAGGAAGTGCTATTTTCCACCATATATGGTCCCTGTAAATTGCTTATTATTATATGTATATTTTTACATACATGACAAAAATTTTTGAGAATAGCTGCCTTTGATAAAGAAGTAACAACCTCCCTCTCAGTTTCCAAGCCTTTATTCAGTTAGTCCCTCTTCCCATTTTCTGAGCCTGCAAGCGGACATTCAGCTTTTGTGAACAATGACATCTTGTGGTAAGGAAATCTGTCTCTATACAAATTTGTATCCTCTTATCATTGCAACACATTATTTATCTCTCTAATTAAAAACTCTTAAATCTCACTCTCTCCTCATCTGGAACTATCTTCATATTTGCAGTCATTTAAATCCCTTTTGTTTCTAGCATAGCCTTTGGGATTGGTTGACTGAACACAGCCAAAGATGTACCATTACTTTATAGACTGATGTTATAATAGTCTTCTACTCTCCTTTGTGTGCATCTTCACATTTAACTAACTTTCAGGATTGTTGCTGCACATTGGCTTAAGGTTTCAGTGCAGATGTCCTCATTGAATGCCTGGGTCCTTTTCCTGAGCAGCTTCAGTTAATTTATCTTACAGCTGTCAACAATAACTTTGTATGTTATCAAACTGCCTATTCATCTGGCTTTGTCAGATCTCTCTGAAGTTCCTCACTGTCACTTCTTATCACAACTAATCTAAATACTTCTGTCATCTTCAAATGTTGCCACCTTGTTCACATCTTCTTCCAGATAGTTGTTAAGCAACACCAATTCTAATAAAATTTCTTGAGGCCTCAGATTTTAAACATCCTTAAAACTCAGATACATCCAAGATGCAGAGTTGTAGTTTTGGCACAGATCTCGAGGGTTCTGCTACCAGACAGGCTCGTAAAGCACATGGAGCACATGGCTGTAATATGTACTCACTGGCACTTCTGTGAGTAAACACTAGCCAGCTGCTCTGCTTTCCTGCAATCCCCACTGTCAGCAGGAACTGAACTGCAAAATTATTTACTGCTCCTTTAGGAGGGTCATCTAGCTTGCTTCATTTTCGCTGGCAAATGTTGTTCCTTTTTTTTTTGAGTGATTCCTATGGAATATGATGCAAGTGTGCAAAATGTTACAGGGATACCTTTCTGGTACAAAAATGACCTATGGGTGTCACTGTTTTTCCTCCTCTTCAGATTAAACTTCTGGTGAAAAATATTTTTTCTCTGGTGAAGTCTAATTACTTTTGCTGTGGTTTGCTTCTATCCACTCTCCAACTTCACACCTTGCTTCAGATCAACTTGCTTTAACCCAGGCTTATTTACATTGCCATGGTGGTTGGAGTTAGATATTTATGTCTTGGCTTGCTTTCTTGCTGGTTTTTCTGCTTTCTTGCTTGCTTGTTTCATTCATCATGTCTTATTTGGTATATCTGTCTAAAGCAGGTCCTGATGTTTTCTACTAATTTGAAGGCAACTGTTCCCATTGAAGGTCAGTCAGTTCTCTGCTCCGCTGGCAGCATGTACAGCAGCCACAGAGCTCCCTCAGCTGGTGCCATCTCACTCAAAGGGACAAAGCTTCAGCTCCTTAGGCCTTCCTCTTGTTTGGGTGTGTGTCTTTCTCTTGAACCCTGAAATAAGCATAGCTGCTGTTCTGAAAGCTGGGTCTGTGTTTTGGCAAGCTGACTTTGCTCCTGCAATAAATAGCCCATGTCTAAAAAGAAGTTAAATTTCCAAAATGTGCATTTAGGGACAGTAAAACTGCCCTCCTGGCCAAATATTCCACCCTGAAAACTTCAGAAAGCTGTAGGGCAGTCATAACCCACCACAGTTTTCTCCTCCTCAGCCAGCTCTACTCATTTTGGGGATTTTTACTGGTTTCCTACTTGCTTTGTCTCTGCTTTGTTCCAGGGTTCTCCTAAAGTTCAGAGTTAATATATCAATGCAAAGTCATACAAAATCATTTCAGTTCTTTGTTGGCTTTTTCCAGCTCTTCATGTTCCAGCTTTTGCGCGGCCTGGCTTACATCCACCAACAACACATTCTTCACCGGGATCTGAAACCCCAGAACTTGCTCATCAGTTGCCTCGGTGAGCTTAAATTAGCCGACTTTGGTGAGTCACAGTTTGGATACTGCTAATATATCTGCCCAGACCAAAGCTTTAGCATGCATATAGATCTGTATCCACAGCAAATTAAGGCACAGAAGCATAACCTTTTACTGAACTTCAGGAAACTATTTCTGTGGTCAGTCCAGCCTTTCTTGTATTTATACTGAGAGTTGCAGGGATTAACCTCATTTAAGTCAGAGCAATTACTGCCACGTAAAACTGGTTCAAGAGAACAGAGAACCAAACCGTCTCTGTCCAGAAAATAATATAATGTGTAGAGGCCACAGCAACGTGCTGAACCAAAAGGCTTTCTTGGCATTGGTTTGGGATGGCTTATAAAGCCCTACAAAACACAGCGTATTGCTTGATCTGATCTGCCTGCCCCAGAGGTATATTTCAGACACACTTTCTTTGTCAACTGCTTGTAAACTGCACTGGGATTATTTGTATTTAAAGGTCCAAGATAAAATAATGTCCTGTTTCCAATTACCCTCATCTATGCACTGTACAGGTAGAAGAATTGTCCGAACACAGCAGTTTTTTGTTTGTTTGGGGTTTTTTTGCAGGCCTTGCTTGTGCCCAGTCCATCCCCAGACAGACATACTCCTCTGAAGTGGTGACACTCTGGTACCGTCCTCCTGATGTATTGCTTGGAGCTACAGATTATTCTTCTGATATCGATATCTGGTACTGACCCATTTCCAAACATCTGGGGTCCCCTGGGAAAAATCATCTTTATCTGAATTAAGTCAACCAAAGTTACAGTAGGTACAGTTGTATGTAGAGGAATTAATACCCATGAGCAGAAATTGTGTGAGCAGTGGGGAGTTTTATACTACTGGGTTCACAGAAGTTTTTGGGAATGATGTCACTGCATCTCAGCTATGGATTGATATAAACCTCATCCAATAATATTCATGAGAGATGTACATCTCATTTGGTAACATGTATGAAGCATTTTCAGGTCTTGCAACAGAACATCTTGGCTTAATGCCCTTGTATCTATGCAGCCAGCTGAGTTAGTAGTGGTTAGTAGTAGCTTTGTGAAGAAAAAATGGATCCACAACTGCACCATCAATTTCTTTGGCCTTGGTAGCAAAATGTGGCATTAAAGGGTTTCTCAGTGGATCTGGAGATAGAAAGGTGTGATACATTGTCCTTCTTCTCAAAGAAAATGTCTCAGGTGCAGTCTGCATTTCACACAGGAGAAAGGCTGTGTCTGTTACGTTATGAGCTCTACCCCAAAATCCTAATGTGGTTGGGAATCATAGGAAACAAGTTGCACAATAGCAGAGCTGAATGTAGAGGAGTCTCTGAGAGCAGGCAGGAAGCAGGAGAACATGAGGGCTTCACGGGTGTCCCACTGGGCCTTTTGGGCTGGCCTATGTGTGTAGCTAGGCCCCAGGGTTGATCTGCCTGCTGGCTCACTTCTGCACCAGCCCAAGCCCACTTCCAGCAACACAGTCCTGACTTATTCATGGACAACATGCAGCTCATGAAGCTGCAGCAGACCTTCCTTATTCTGGGCAATTTTCGTAGATGGTATTGCTGCTTCACCCTCTCCAGACCAATTAATCTTCTGTCTATATCTGTCCCACCAAGGCTTTTCTTAACTGCTGTGCAGAGTCAAAGACTGCGAAAGGGTGGGAGTGCAGCAGGCTGAAGAATGTGCAAGAAGAGGGCTGGCTAAGTTTACAAACAGCAAAGCTCCAGGTCTTCCCAGGCTGTATTTCCTTCCAGAGCTCTGCAGCTTATCAGACACTCCAATGGCCTAAGTCTGGAGAGCAGTCCAGGGAAATGGGACTTATTAGGTTGTTTACTTCCCTAGGCCTGCTGCTAATATAATTGCTTAAAGATATCTCCAAGGAGGAAAACCCTGCTAAATTCTAATGTCTTCCAGCTGCTAAGCCAGTCTAAAGAGTCCTGTCTTCTCTCCCTCACTACCTGTCATCTTTCCCTCCAGACAGTCTCCCAGAAATGTCTGTGGAGTTTAAGGAAGATGCCTGCCTAGCAGATTGAAGGCTCTGTATTAGGCATAAGCCTGCTGGGTTTTTTCCCTGAAAGTTGACCACTGTCCAAAGCTGGCTACACACAGAAAGTGCAGCATTTCTGCCCATGCAAAACCAACATCCCCACTGCATAACTTTGCTCCAGTGTAATGAATAGCAACAGGGGAGTGGTATACAAGTTCCCATCCAGCTCTCTGACCAGCTCTAACAGCACAGTGCTCTCTGTCCGACTGAACTACATTCACACTATAGGCACCTTTGTTATAATGCCTCCTTATAATAACAACATTCAGAGCATTTGCCCTAAAGAAAGATGTCATGCTGAGAGAATAGAGAGTACTTCACTATGCTCTATTCAGTCACTTTCTCTAACAAGAGTCATTTATTATCTTGATGTACACTGCATTTAAGTTCAATTTTTGTCTATTAGGAAATAATGTGAATTCACACAGATGTTACTTGTCTATTGGGGAGAAAGGAAAAAAAACCCTATGTCTTTTGGATGCTGCAATTTACATGAAGGCAGGTCAGAATGCCCTTGGTAATGGCATGAGACAGTGGGTGTCAAAGCCCTGGTTTAAAGAAACCAATTATAACAAAATAAAACATTATGGCAATTCATGCATAGTGTGCTTGAGCAGCAATACTGTCAGTGGGAGGCACATGGGAAGTGAATGAGGCCTTGAATAGATGAAGAAAGAGATATAGAAGGAGACTCAGTCACTCTTGGACTAACTAGAAAAGCTGCTTTAATCTCTATGTATCTTTTTTCTCTCTCTTTCTCCCTCACTATATCTTCAGGACTTTAGAAGATTCAATTAAGGGATTTCGGGGAGATTACACCATGTATCAGAAGGACTTTCTTTTTCTTTTTTTTAAAAAACACCAAGTGCTTTATGCACGTGCCACACTAGTGGCTGCTAACATCGTGAGTGCCTTAAGACATGTCTTCTTTTCAGTCAGGCTTTCCTTGTATAATCTTCCATTTAAAAAAAAGAGAGAAAAAAAAATCACAGGGATCTTCCCAGGTAGATTCATGTAGAATAGGAGTTCACATGCAGTGAACCTGCTTTCTCCTCAGACTGGTTCACATTGCCCTTCTATGCCAAACTGGGAGATATAGGCTAAGGGCTCCACTGTACAGACCATGCTTGGGGAGGCACAAGAGAATGGATATATTTCTGCTTAAATATAAAATTGCCATCTCCTAATGCCAAAAAAAAAACCAAAAAAAAACCCCAAAAAACTAACCAAACCAGACATGGAGAGGGAACTCTGGGATGCCACAGAGATATCCTAGATCTTAATCCTGATGAAAATGGCTCACCACCTTGCAATGCAGCGCTGCAGGCTGTGGTCTAAGTGCAGTGTTCACACCTACCCCAGGGATTGCAGACAGGTACAATTGTGCTGTCTGAACCAAATCTGCTTATACTTCCTGAATATCCTGTAATCTCTCCTGTTACTTTAGCTGTCGCTGTTTTGATTCATGTGCATATGTAGCATCATGTCTAGACCTCTTCCCAAAAGATCCCTCTCTCTGCCCTATCTCTTCCCAAGGCAGCTTTATGGGACTGAGACCCTCTAAGAAACTTATAGACTGTAAGGGCTAAGGCCACCTTAGAAATTATTTTCAGAGGGGTAAGAAGGAAACAGGGAAAAATGAAAAAACACCAGGTTTAACTATTTAGAAATATTTAAAAGTAAATGCTTTTGAATCATTGTCATTATCAAAAGGACCCTCATAATGCTGTTAGAGCAGTAACTGTAAATCTATATCTCAGAAGGAAGTCAAGGCCTCTACTGCAAATCTAATAGGATGACTAGTACTAGTTACCAAAGTCCTGGTTTATCAGGTAGACAAAAATACCTGGGAAAAGAGGAGGTACCCATACATCAGTTGTTCTAACACTTCTGGCCTTTTTTTGTAAAGAAAAACATATTTCATCTGGAAACAGAGATAGAAACAGTCATAATTGTCACTGATTAATCAGTATCAAGCAGGCATTAAAGGCAGCTGGTCAACTGAGTCTTGCTACAAGAAACAAAGCACTCCTTTCCAGCAGTTGTGGTTGCTCTGATAGTTTTGTCTTTGTTAGAGACACTGAGATTTAAAGGCTTCCGGAGCCAATGGGAATAAACCAGGAATGCAAAAGAGAGCAACACCAGAAGCTACATTTGTAACAACCCACAAGTTGTTCCTCTTCTCAAACTGAGAGTTTGTCAGTTTGCCTATCAGTGAACTCTTCACTCATGAGCAATTCTTAGCAAATGCTGGCTGCACCTAGGAAAAAAAGTTCCTGCTGTTGCCAGTCTAATGGCCTTTTCTAGCTGGGATATCAGAATGCAAACTGTGGGTGAACATCGGGATCACTTGCTCCCAAAACACATAGAGCTGATTTTCTTCTCCCTCCAAATCAAGGGTACCTGAACTGCTTTGACCATACACAGCTAAACTTGTGCAATGCAATCAGCAGATTACAGCAGCCCCTGTGGTTGCAAAACAGGGTGAGCCATTTGGGCATGTACATCAGCTATGAAAACAGAGGCTTGGTATGACACTGGTCTCAGTAGAATTTATCTGTGGGCTCCAAAATAATGTCTAGTGATGTGGTGGTGCAATGAAACACAAAAGAAATCTATGTTGCAACAGCTGTGTGTTAAGTTTCATGATGCCTGGACTCTGTTAGAGCATATTAGACATGTAAGCAGCTCGTCTCAGAACACTTGCCAAGGTTAGGATACAGGAAGCTAAGGGAAAGTGCAGCAGAGGTGTTTGTAGAAACAGCATTAGATACAGATCTGCAAACAGGCTTGGCATCACCTGGTGTGCAAGTATGACCAAAATGAATATCTCAGATGACTTACATGTCAGGATTTCAACTGACCACAGCCAGATGGGAAAAGAAACAACAACATTGCAGAAACAAGGTGCAAGGGGTAACACATGAGTACAGATGACCAGAGGAGACTACCAGTTATTGCTCAGCAAGTGAAAATAATACTCTCAGAGCTTGTAAGACAAATCAGTGGTTTCAACATTTCAACTTAAGGTACTCAAATATGCTATAATCAAAGAGGATTGGCACTGAAACCTGAAAAGTTGATGGGGCTTAGTGAAAAGACAGAAAATCTAGAAAACGTTTTGAGGAAAATGCCTAAAAAGTAAATGAGAGGAGTTTTACACCATACAATAAGAGATTAGAATAGCTGCAAATAGGTCAGTCTACCCTGATCACAACTATCTCATCATTATTGCCATGAGGACTAACCCACCTTAGTAAAATTAAGCATTTTTGCAGGTGTTGGGTGTTTTTTAAGCTGACTGGTTTGCTTTAGCACAAGTCCAGTGCAGGGGATGACATAAAAGTAAGAATACTTTAACTTGCTGTTATCAGAAGGTTCTTTGTGCTATGATATCTTGCTTTCAGTTTTCCAAGGAAGAGTTAATTGCTTCTGAAGGAACAATCACTCTAGTGGTTAGTGCCTCCTTTCTACATCTATTATATCCTTCAAGGCAATGTAGTGTGTTCCCTGTTTATCTTTCCAACTGTTAGCACTCAGATGTTGCACCCTTTTTTCATGGAAAGCAGCCTCATATTCCACAGGCTTCTGCCACGCCTGTTTTTTAAGATGATTTGCAACAGGAGAGATTGACAGAGACTTGAAACAAGTTGTTCTGTACTGGAAAAAAAGATGGTGCTTAGTGGGTTTCTTTTCCAAGGATATGATCTGTCTTGTCTTGCTGGTGAAAGGTGAATTGGTTTTTTTTGTGGGTGGTGCTGATGAGAAAAAGGATATAGGAACAGACTTGTATGGAACTTTGACTGCTTTCTTTTTTAATAAAATCCTGGAGGGATGTGAACGTGATTTATCTCTGGTCTGCTCTGGTCTTTTTTGACTTGTGAGCTTTTCAATTCGATTCAATCTGTAGGACTAGGATGAGTTTAATGATACAACATACAACTTGCAACAATGGCCAGTAGCAAGTGCCCAGAACATGCTGCAAGATCAGGGATGTACAAGATGGCCCTTCCCAAAGGAAACCTTCCTGACTTTCCACAGTCAGTAGGCATTTTTATAATGCTAGATCCTGCCCACCACCATACTGTAGAGGCATATCAGTTTTCACTGAAGCCTCTATTTGTTTACATATATACAGACACCCCACATCCCCTCTTGCTCCACACACACTCTCACGAGATGACATGAGGCAGATATACAATACTTACACATCAGACTGGTATTTTTCAAACTTCAGCTGCAACATATATATATAATTTACAGTTTATGTCAGGATTTCTGCATTTACAAAACAGAATTTCTAAATTCCATTCCAACAACTCTATCTCTACTTTTCTCCCTGCCCATCCCAACATGTCATGTGTGTGAATGTGTTAATACCTTGGGTTTCTTGCAGGAGTGCAGGCTGTATATTTGTTGAAATGATCCAGGGACAGCCAATATTTGCAGGAACTTCTGGTACTCATGAACAGCTGGAGAAGATCTGGACGGTGAGTAAAATATACCCTGAAATTGGAGAGAAAAAGAACATGTTGCTCCAACCTACTTAATTTTGAAGTCCTAAGTATAGGTCCCGTGAATAGCAGAAATAATTTGGTCTAATGTACCAAGTTATGGCAGACTTTGTAACCCATTTTATATTTGGCAACTTTCTTACAGACACAATTTCCCTTTGATGTTTGTCATCTCGTCAAAAATTTAAAGCTAATTAAAGTGATATCAAATTGAAGAAGGCATAAAAGGTGTGCAGGTACTGCAAATTCTGTTACTTCTTGTTAAATCCGTTACTTACAGTAGGATACAGCACACCACATTCTCACAAAGGAGCTCTAATACTGCTCTTAAACTGCCTTGAAAATGACAAGACCCTGAGGTTTGTCAGAGATTCCTCATTTTAGCTTGGAACATTTTGTATCATCCAGTTTATGGCACAGCTCTAGAGGCTGCTTTGGCGTAATGGAAAGTGTGAAATTACTTTGTAAAGGCAGCAGTGAGTGAGAGCAGACACATTCAGGAGCCTCTTAAGCTGTTTTTTAGTGCTGGGGAAACAGAAATGTGGGGCCACGTCCTTAGTGCAGCTGGGTAGAAGTGAGGCAGTTGGCAGCACTGATGGATTCTGTATGTTCTTAACTGCTCTTGTTGACCCTGTTGCTGACTCAACAGGAGGGTCAGCTGATGGACTCATACTGGCTTTTGCTGTAGCTGTCTGTCCTTTTACATCTTCTCCCAGGGACTTACTCTTCTGCATAGTGTTTCTCAGGCATGGGTTTTCAAAGGAGAAAGTACAGAAAAAATGCAATTCGGAAAGTCATGAGAAATTACTTTATAGCCTCAAGACTGTGTAAGTCAGATTTTTGCTTCTTAATCCCTTCATCCAGAAACACTTCTGCTTGGTAGGGTTTTCCTCTCTGCTTGTAGCTAGAATGTGATAAAAAGTCAGACAAGTGCATCCAGTTCTTAGACTTGAGTTCAGTCCACTTAAATAAATGCTGACTTTCTCTTTCATAGAGAGTGGGGGAAAAAAGAATTATTGAGAAAAAAAAATCCATACTTGGCCAATTAACAGGGTTCAAAGCCAGGGCAGCACCCGGTTTCTCAGAGAATGAATGAAGGGTATCCTTACACTTATGTCTCTGCAATCTCTGGATACATTTCCTGTGGGTTTGCATTAGAGGGTTATAGCACTATCATAATTTCTCTGGCATTATAACTAATGCCATGATTAATAGGATTTGTGCTATAGAAGGCAAAAAACCCCCTTATTTAAAAATCATGAGGAAGCCTTAACAGCTATGAAATAATTAGCGCTTTTCACAGAAGGTTTTATGTTATTATACAGCCTGGAATGAGGCTCTGTGTTAGGCCCAGATTTCAAAGCTCCTTAGAGGCTTTCAATGTCTAGCTTGAGATATTTTGCCGAGTGTGAGGTTCAGAACGGGGACTCCTACTGTT
This sequence comes from Pachyramphus minor, assembly GCA_013397135.1. Classification (NCBI taxonomy): domain Eukaryota; kingdom Metazoa; phylum Chordata; class Aves; order Passeriformes; family Tyrannidae; genus Pachyramphus; species Pachyramphus minor. The sequence continues at coordinate 83,966 of VYXB01002302.1, forward strand.
TTTTAATAGTCAGTTCTTTTCATGTACTAATAATATAGAGCCCCCCTGCACTGGTTTAGAGACCATCTGCATTTGTGTGCATGAGTCTGTATCACCCAGCATGCTTATCTCCATGTAGGACTGATGGTTCAGACACCATATAGATATTTGGCTGGAAAATCCCCATTCAGGGAAATGTGCCTGTCCTGTTGAATCATCAGGACTGACTGACTGTCATTTCACCAACAATTGTGCTAGAGGCTAGGGCCCCTTTAAGCAGTCTCCATCCCTCATCTCTATCCCTGGCTGCTCACTGCTGCTCCTGTGTCACCTCTCGCATGTGGGGCTATGTGAACTGGGGAACCAGTGACTTCATTTTCTCTCTGGCTTACTCTAAATGAGAACAGCTCTTTTACCCAGCTCATCCTCTGGCTGCACAAACAGGAGCATTAATGACCAGTAGTACTCAAGAATGCATGGCCAAATGGGAAGGGACGGCTGGCAGTGCTAGTTATGGAAGTATGGCTTGAATGAATGCGAACTGCAGCATCTCCAGTTTACTCATGGCATGGAGAGTGAGCAAACCTGACAAACGTAAGGTCCATCATTCAAATTTTCAGAGATCAGGCATAGGTGTTGCATGCAAAACTCCACCTTCTTGATTAACATAGTGCTGAGAAAGACTTCACATGGGCTGGATTAGGCTGCAGAATGCCACCAGTGTGCTTCTGGGACTGAGCTGAACATGTGACAAGCGCCAAATGAATGACTACAAGGCTTCTTGACGTAAAATATAGAATAAGACTTCCCAACAAAAGTAAGCCAAATCAGCTAGATTGATTCATTCAGCTAAGTTGTCACAGGAGAAGCAAGCAGTTACAGGGCAGAGAGAGAGGACAATGATTTACACCAACTGAAACCACTTGCTGAAATACAGGCATTGTAAAAACATTTCTGGCTGAAACTTTGCCTCTTCCCAAGTGGACTGAACTGAGCTGCACCAAGACCTTTCACTATAGAGTGAATTACAGAGAAGCTGCTTTGCTTTGTCTGATGGCATGGACCAGAGAGTTAACAGCTAGATTTAGGGTGGATACACAACAGGTAAAACAATTGTCAGAGTATAATTAATTTCAATTAAATAAATGTAATGCATTACTGATTGTAATACTGGTAAGAAATCTTACTAGAAGTCCAGAGGGGAAGAGGAAGAGGAGATCACTTGCCCTGTTACATTGGAGAACAAAAATAAATCCAAGTGCATGGGTTGGAAAGGCATATTTTGTAAAAAAAAGGCTCAGAAAATACAAATTCATATGGCATTCAGTGATTGGTCCTCTGAATGCTTTCCCACCTCAACACAGCAAAATTAAAGTATTTGCTGAAAACCTTATGTAGCAAAGTACAAGCATGCACAAATAACTTTTTTTTTAAATTCTTCACCAAAGAAGCAGAGTGCTGAGCTGACACTGGTGAGTATGATTTTACCATATACTGAACTTCCCCAGCTTCCTCTGACGCCTTTAGAACTGATGTCCAATGGCTTACAAGAAACCTTGAAGAACGAGGGCCCACAATAATGCTTCCTGGAAGTCTAAACAGATAGCAAAAGAGAGCAATTCTGGATTCAGATTCAGATTCCAACTTTTCCTGTGCATACAGAGTTTGCTTTGGGCTGACCTGCCCTACTTACATGATACACACATATCCTCATCCCTCGGTGCGAGCCAACTTCCCACATCCTTACATGGCTGAACACTGCAAGACACCTTCTCTTTGGGGACCTTGAAAATTCCCAAGACTGATTTTACAGGTGACCAGCGACAAGGGTCCCACCCCTTTTTCTTTGCTGTGGCAAGCTAAGTCCATAAACAGTTTGGAAATATGGGCTCCAGCAAGCCACGTCCCTCCAGAGCCCACCATGCAAAGATGTTCTAGCTGTGAGATGCAGTCCCTGCTTGTGGCTGTCTTCTCCAGGTAGCTCTAAGTGTCCTCACAGCTGTTTTCGAGCTGTGAGTAAGAAAAGCAATCAGCTACCAGATGCTTAACCACTGCAACAACCAGGCTTTATATTTCTTCCTTCTTTAATGTATTTTTTTACTGATGCCTGTTTTCTTGCAACCTTACCACAAGTTCTTGTGAGGCCGAGTTCCCCATATCATGTATCTCAGCTTACATTTTAGGGAACGGGGATTGTCTATCCTATGAAAGGTGTAACTAATGTGAGACAAATCTAATGCTGGAGAAGAGAAAGTGAATAAAAACCCTGACATTTTTCATGGTAAATGTCACTGTTTTTTAAGGAAATATGATAATTCTGCAGGTTGTCTGGATGATAAGCTTTGAGTGCTTGGAGCCAGCAGTACTGATTTATACTACCATTTCACATCCTATGAGGTCTTCTTAAATATGTGGCTTTACCTCTCTCTCATGAATCATACATATCAATAGGCACAGAGCTTTTGCATGCATCAAGTAATAATAATAACACTGAACATCCACAACTGCAGAAATCCAGATATGCTTGATCTCAAGCATTTCAGCAACTAAAATGAGGTTGGAGGAGGCTTTACTGGCCCAGATTTTGCTCAATGAGGAGCTACTTCTGAAGCCCACAATTCCCAATAAAGGCCAAAGACACTGCTGAAGCTCTGGATCCTTCAGGATGAGGCACTGGATTGCTTTCTAGCACTTGCCACTAGACCTGTCTGCCAGGTTTTCTCTTTCACCTCAGAAGGTAGGGGTTTCTATCACAGCTCACAGCTTGTGCTGCTGCTGAGCATATCAGCTTCTGCCAGTGCAAGAGTAAGTCCCCAGTGCAGCTCTGGCTCAGGAGGACACCTTCAGCACTGAAAGGGGCTCAACAGACCCCTGGGCTGGCAAACACAGGCAGAAGTGGCACCTGGCAGTGAAGCTAGATATGCCTTCTCTGATGTTCCCAGCAGCAACAGCATTCAATCTCAGCAGGACCCTTTCTGATACAAAATCCAAGTGCTAAAATGTCAGTGTCCTTTATGCACAGTGGTAGATCCAGCCCCAGACAGGGCAGTGTGAGTTCCATGCTGGTTTACAGGAAAGGCCAGTCACTCTCCATGGAGACTGATTCCTCCAACTCCACATCAAGGGAAAGTACTGGCAGAAAGAGGTTATTGCTCTTCTCACTCTCTTTCTTCTTTTGCATAGGTATTGGGGGGCCCAACTGAGGACACCTGGCCAGGACTTTCCAAGCTCCCCAACTATAATCCAGGTAGGATTTAACTCACAAGAAGGCCAGCTTTTTGTCTGAGCCACTAGCCACTTGATTTTTGGGTCAGTAATTCTCACTATGAAAATTCCAGTGCTTCAGTGTTACTAAATCCCTCAAGCTACTTAATGACAGTGGTGTTGTAGGACCTACAACAACAGTGGGATTGGCCTAGTATGCAAGCAAAGGTACATGCATGGCAAAGTTGCCTCACTGAGTGCTGGATATATGTAAGTATAATGGGAGATTTCATTGCTGCAAGTGCTCACAGTCTCCACTTCTCAGTGCAGAGGACCAATGTCTCCTGGTTTAGACTGGAAAAGCTGACAGGAACCTGGAGACACAGTTTATCTGAACTCTCCTTATTTTTATGGAGATTGGTTTGGGGACCTTTAAACCTCAGCTTTAAAGGTCACTGTCCCTGATTTTGATGTGGTCAAGGTGAGAAATCTGTGTGATTTATAAAGCTAGATTCTTTTATTTCCACATGGGCTGGTAGAGGAGTCTGTGTCCTGGACTTCAAAGGGCCAGTTGTCTCTTATTTTGATGTGGGCAGGTTGAGGAGTATGCTTTGAAAAGCTAGCTCAGTCACTCTCCCTCTCCCTCTCTCTCCCTCTCCCTTTCTCTCTTTCTCTTTTTGTTTAATGTTTTCTCCTGGGAAAATATATTCAAGTGTCAGTGAGGGGGAAATGATGAGCACTGATTCTCAGCCTCTCAGCAGGATCGTTCTGTAAAAGAAATATAAAAGTGAAATATTAAAAACCCTGGAATGTGAAATTCACCCATCTACAATCTAGCCATTCTCTCTCACTTGTACCCTCGAAGAGTGGTGGGGGTAGCCTGTCTATCTGGAAGGGGAAAAAAAGAGCAGGGGGGAGAGGAGGAGGGAGAAGACGTGCTTTGAGCAAGAGGTTTGCAGGTTTAGTAGAGCATAGTAACATCTTTTCAAAGAAGTGGGTGTTGCTCTGTGACCCAGTCCAAGATGCCCCTCCTTTGATTATGTTGCATGAACACTAAACAGCCCCCATTTTCACATGGTAGCCGAGATTGGCTGAACAATAACCTGGTCTCACAGTCGAAAGGACTGGAATCCTTCACACAATTAGCTGAGACACATTAATCAAGCCAGCGTGAAATGGGAATGTGTCGCTGTCCGCAGCAAGTTTAATTTGGATAGCAAGCAAGCACAGAGCAGACAGCTGGAGGAAGCACTTTCTTCTCTAAGTTGTAGAAGGCTTGGCTGGATAGTCTACAAGTTGAGAAGACTAATCTGGGAGGAAAGAAATACTCATTTGTGGAACATATTAATCACAAAGAATTTTTTTTTGTGCCAGTCATCTGCTCACACAAGGCCAAAAACTCTCAGTGATGATGATTAGGTATCCTGATGCTATATAGAGGAACAACCTAAAAGTGCAAGCACGAAGGCTACACTGGCAAAGAAACTTGTTCAGACAACAGAGAATGTGAGTGCCCAGAAATGCCCTGAGCAGTGACTCCCACTTAGCTGTGTTTTGTCTGAGGAGCAGTGCTGTCCTCTGCTGCTGTGGAGGGAGCCTTGAGCAGGGCTGTGAGGGAGAGGACAGGCATCCATAGCAGTAGCTCCAGTAAAGTCAAGTCTAGTCATCATAACCAGTTTTCAAGCCTGACTTGCTTTCAGACTTGATAGAAAGTTCCCTTAATTGACGGACTCCAGAGGGCCAGAATTGACCTGTGCTGTGATCCTGGGATGCTGGCACCTTTTGTGGCTGGACCAGGCCTGGACCAAAAATGCAGGAGTCAGAAGACACCTTTCTGTGGGAGCATCCCAGCACGGTAGCAAACACATGGGAGAGGGGTGTTGCGGCACTATTTGGGGCAAGAGCTGTGCCAGCTCAAGAGGCAGCATCCCTTTCCCCTCCTCAGAACCTGCCTAAGGGGCTGTGAGCTGTTCCAGCCACATACTGGAAAGAAGCACTTGGCTCACACCTGGGTTATACAAACCAGTCTGAACAGAAGAAGGTTAGTCATATGAGGTTGGACTATTTACCCTATTCAGGAACTAAATCAAGTCACTTTTTGATGGGACTGCTGGTAAGAAGGCAAATTAGTTTCTTTGTTTAAAGCTATTTGCCATTTACATGCTTCTGGGTGCTTCCCCTCTCTCCCCTGAAGCATGAAAGCTGCTCATACCCCAGGACCTGCTCACCCTGAGTGGAATCTGTGGAGTCTGGCTGAGTAAACCTTCTCTCCTGAGGTTATTCCCAGACTATTTGTGCGAATCTGGGTGCCTGGGTTGGTTCAGATAAGCAAACAAACTTTGGAGCTCTTCCCCAAACCTGATGGTTTGAATTCTTTTAGCTAGTGCTATTGATGTTCCAACTGAGCACAGGCAGCAAACAAACAAACAGGTTCCTGCCCGAGGCAAGGAACAAACACGGGCAAAACAAAGCACTGAGGTGTGATCCTATTCTCATTGAAGTTGATGGCAAAACTCCCCCTGGATTCAGCAGTGTAGGCTCAGCCCCAGATGGAGGTTGTTACTGGAAGGATTCCTGGGCCAGGTGGGTTAGTAGGAATCTTTGAAATGAAAGCTGGAAACCTTTAGATGTTTTCCTGTCACTAGTGTGGGCTTGAGCACATCCTGCTGCAGTCTGAAGAGAAGATACAGCATGGACTGTGGGGTCTGTGAGCCAGGCACACACAGGGCAGCTGGAGGAAAAACAACTCGGTTGCATTCTCTGTGGGCAACTGGAAAGTGTTGAAATGTGCAAAGGAGTATTTGACCACCTGTGTCTTCTTGCACGAAGAAGCTCAGAAACAGCCTCATGCCCACTGCCTAGTTTGCCAAAATCTCAACCTGTGCCTGGCCACAGGTGAACAGGAAGGATGGGTGAGCAACTCGTCCATGGCCAACCCTACTGCTTGTGATGCCACCTCCCCTCTGCAGGAGAGGAGATACTTCGGGTAGGGGATTACATGCAGTTATGGGGCCTGAAAGCATGTTTTTCCCCCCATCCTGGTTGAGAACCCTTTCCTGGAGAGCATGAAGGTTTGGGAGAACTCCTGCCCCACATCCCAGCACACTCGCTGGCCCTCTCCCTGGATCCCAGGGCTTAGCAGCCCTGCCCGTAGTGACAAGGCTTTGCCCTGTGTTTGTTCATTTGTTCTGTTCTCCTCATTTTGCTTCCCCTGAAAGAGGCAGTTGTAGCTCTGTTAACACTATTTTTGAAAGCTCTCATGCTGTGTGAGCTCAAATCCTTGCATTAATCTACTGCTGTGTTCATTTCACTGCGCTGAAAAGCAGGGAGTTTAAATCCCCTCTAAACACCATTGGTGACACCAGAAGGCCAGTGTTTTGATCCAGCCCCATTAATGGTTACAAGTTTGAATCTAGACAGCAGGGTCAAGGGCAGGAAAGGATTAGGAATCACAGCCCATGACATTAGGCTGGTGCTTTTGCCAAACTGGGAATATTGGAGCTCCCAACGTACCAAGTTAGGTTTTTTTCCTTTTTCTTACATTTGCATTCCAAAGAGTGAGGAACAGTGCTTATCTACCTAGAACATGATGAACTCACTATGAGTGAGCTTTACTCCTTGATTTATCACACAGGCTGACTGATGAAGTCTCCTATGCCAAGTAGTATCACCTCATGTAGCAGACAGAGGTTTTACAGAGGGCCCTTTCAGATGCACCAATGACTTTCAAATTAAGCCTAGTTTTCCACTGATCTCCAGGCTTTGGTATGAAGAATGAGATTTAGGAGCTTTCCAGAGGCAGCTTGTGCTCCCAGGTACAGATTTTCAGTGTCTGTTGAGTTTCCAAATTGTCACCAGCAGATGGAGGCAACAAGCAGCAGGCCCTGAAACACAAACTTCCCATGACATCTGTGAGAATGCAGATGAAGGCTACGCTGCGAGTGCTTTTCCTTTTTTTTTTTTTTTAATCTCACTTTTTATGCTGATGCTTCATTTAGTAAATGGGATGGTTGAAAAACGAATTCTAAAACGATAAAATTTTTATTGTCATAATAAACTGCATGTGGCTTTGATCTCAAAGGGAAGAGCAGCACTGTAACTAATGTGCAATATGTGCTGGGCAGGGTGTAAGGAAACTTCCTATCTGTGTGGCACTAGGCACAGCCTTCAGTTTGCAGCCTGCCACACACACAGAGCTCTGCTTCTGTCCTGCAGCCACAGAGATTTCACTAATGAGAGAAATTTTCCCTGTGAGCCTGCAACCAAAGCGCCTTCATCCAGCAGCACTTGGCATCCTCTTTCTCTCTCTTCATCAATTAGGGAAGTTTAACTTTTGTCCTCTGGCTTGCTAGCCTCATTATCAGTTCATTAGCCACTTCCACCTGGGTTTTCAAATAGGAAGGTATTTCCTCATTAGCACACACTGCCTTGCATAAGGATAGAAAAAAACAAACCTAAGCCCTACCTCTTCTGATCTACTCATATTGTTACAAAAGCCAATCAGCCCTACACAATCCCATCATTTTTATGTCTAGATCATCATCGTGAGACGATTAAATCAGTAGTTCATCCACTTTTTGGAGTGATATCCAAATATTCTTTATCTCTTACCTTTAGGGAGTAGCTGTTTACATTGTCTTACAATTTTAGATTGGTCTTAATGTTACAGTAGGGAAAATATTTACTGCTCTGTTTTTACCCTGCTCAACACAATGGTTCCTTGGCATTCTCTAAGGGTTTGTCTATATGGGGTCAGTCAGGAGATTAATCTGAACTGATTTAAAGTGTATTAGTTAACTGCATTAAATCCTTGAGCAGAGATGCACTGCTTTCTTACCCATATCTTCCATTTATAATCACAACTCTACTTTCTCAAAGTGGCAAGTTTGGCAGTCCTCACTCAAGCAGAATTCTCCATCGAGAGATGCATTTGGTCAGGGACAGGTGTAGTTGGCTCACTGGCTCTTATCCCTTGCAGATAGTTATTAATATCCATGTTATAAAAATGATAAATTTCAATCAAGAGGCTTGCTCAAGACAGCAAATACTACAATTCAGGTATTCCTCCCAGCAAGCAAGCTGATATTTCTATCAGTAATGTAAAGAAAATCCTATTTCCTCTTTGGAATATTAATCCTGAAAACTCTCTCCATAAAAACAAAGTGACATCTCACTTACATATTATTGAAACATTTTGTCCTGCTGTTACCAACTGAACATGCATTTTCTTAAATTTTATGTTAACCTCATTAAAGAATATTAATCTTAAAATATTTCAGTAGAGTTAAAGTACAATATTTCATTCTTCTTGACATTTTTACTAAATGTTAAATGAAATTGATATATTATCATGGAATGCTTCCATCTCCCAAATCAAATTTTTCTGGCAGAAAACTATAACATCTGAAAGATTTGGGCCAGCTCTGTGAAGAGACAAAAATTTCTATCTCATTCAGAAAAATCTTATGCCTTTCCAAACCATTTTAAAAATTGTTTTTCTTCTATTGTATCTGGAAATTTTTCATCTTTACTCAATATGGATAATGTATTTCTACACGTTTGCTACAGTCAAGGGAGCAAAAAGAAGGAAAGACGATCCAGTGAAAATATTATTAGTGATCCAAGGGGACTGTGGTGCCAGTTAATCTTGGTGACTGATTTGGAAAGGGAGTATTCAAGATGCTAACATATAACTTCCATATATTGGCAATAATTCCAGTGCTCTGGCACCTAAACATGAATCCCATCCCAAGTTATATTGTCATTTTCTGCTCTCGAGATTACGTTAGTATTTGGGTGTAGGAGAACATTTCAATTGTGAACTGATACTTACCCTGTCATAGACAGGTTTAACAATCTGCTGGCCTGGGTTGATGGTAAAAGATTGCTGCTGGAAAGGTCAAGTGCGGGAAGTTCAGTAATTTGCACATTTTCAAATTGTCTGTGCATCAAGTCAGACACTGAGTGACCGAGCCCATGGGCCTGGCACTCTGAAAATGGCCTGATGCAGGCAAAGGCAGAGGGGACTCCCACTTCACCTGCAGCAGGCACCTCTTGTCCCTGAATGACATGACTGGTGCTTCCAGGCAGGAAGGGAGGGAAGATGCTTTTGGACGGGGCAGCACAAACCCCAACTGAGCTCAGAGTCTACTGGCAACAAACCAGTGGTGCTTGCCTCCTGGTGGTCTCAGTGCTGTGGGGAATTCTTGTCCAGGCTGGGCTGGGAGAGAGGTCAACACCACCCTTCCTGCTCTCCTTTCTATGACTAGAGTACCACCGTTCATTCCCTGCTGCCAGAAATGGTGCTCAGGAAAATGTATGTGGGTAGAAATTACAGCCTTTCTGATGCAAGAAAATGTCTCAGTTGATCAGCTCTAAGGGAAAATTTTCCAGGCTTAAGCCATTCATTCATATCAAAGCCTGAGAAAATTCATGCTTTATAATAAAACATTTGAGGAATGTATTGCTCTACATTTTCCACAACGTTTAGAAACATGTCCTTGAAAAACACCAACAAGAATGCAGCCTTCACAAAACTGTGAACTCTGTTAAGTTCCAGTCTGGTAGAGATCACTTAATCATTAAGTACCAAGCCTGCATGAGAATGGATAAACAACAAACTTAGTGAGATACTGGCAGCGAGAGCATTGGACAAGAAGAGAGTGGGACCCCAGCACCTTTTCTCTGTCCGTTCTTTCTGCCACATCAGTGCAGAAAAGCCCCATGTACCCACAGGGCAATATGTGAAGCTCAACAGCCCCTTGGAAAGCCAAGACAATTGCTGGGGATTCAGACCTGCAAACCTCCATCTGCTTCCTTTGGGCAAAGGCTTTAGGGACTGGTACTGCTTTTATCGAAGGCAAAGCTAAGACTTGCACTGTAACAGAAGGAGGCCCAAAGCCTTTACTCACAGATATATGAAAGGAAAGGGTTACAGAGCTGGAACAGCCTTATTAAAATCAAGGCTGGTGCTCAAGTCCTATAGGAATAATGTATATTTATAAATACTAAGATGACAGATTCTATAGGGCCCTTTGAAATTCCGAGCACATATTTTTTGTAAGGGCTCAAAGAATGGTATTTGGCTTGATTTTCATTTAATCTCATGATTGCGTATTACACTTTCTAGAACTGGTTGCTTCCAGGAGACCTCAGAGACTCCGAGTCATGTGTGACAGGTAAGCTACCAATAACGGCAATGTCAAAATTGCCTCTGGGTTTATTTGTTTCTTTATGCAATCATTTAGCTTGAAATGAGCTCTTTTGGCAAGCTCAGGAAGTGCAGGGTGGCTCTGTAGTAACAAGCAGATCTAACGTCAGTTAAGCAACTGATTTTGAGAGATCGCAGTAAAGGTAGGCACATAGTGGGTTTATTATTCTCAGAGGAGTAGTGATTATTCTGAGATAAGCAGTGATTCAATGACATTATGTGCAGCTTTTTGTGGGGCACAGTTCGATTCAGAAGGCTGTACTTTCCCAGGCCCTCTTGCCCAGACTGAAGACAGACAGAAAACTGTCCCAGTTTTCATTTCTGAAAACAGACTGTAGGAATGTTGCTCAACAGCGGTAAGGAAGACATGCTAGGACAGCATTTTCATGAGACAATGAAATAATCTTATGATTAGTTAGGAGGGGGAAAATCACATTCTTAGTGGCCAAAAACTATGAGACTAAGGCCATGGTTACATACTCAGCTTGACCAGACACAGCAGCACTGCTGAATCACTCCCTAGCGTGCTGAGGAGAGTATTTTTTCAAGCACACATATGTACACACACACACATATACAAAATGTATGTATGTATCAGTGAAAGAAATCTGTAATCAGGCAAAATGCCATAACCAAGCTCAGAGAGTCATTAAAATCAAATCTCCATAATACTGATTTTGAGGCACACAACAGGTTTTATACATATGTAGGTAAAGATGGGACAGGATTTGTTCAGGCAGAGGTCAAGAATCAAATATCCTTTGAGGACATAACCACATTTTTCATCACTGCTGTTTATTATCTATTCAGCTGACTGCTGAACAACCCTGCTTGGAGGGAAGTGAGCTGGGTTTTCCACATGCTGTTCTGAACAAACATGCTGAAGTTTTCTGCAAAGCACAGGTTGCTGAAATGCCAGCCATTCTCACACACAACTTTAGAAACACACAAAGCTCAACATGTTCCAAACCCCGATAACACAGGTGCCAGAACAGAACAAATCCTCCCTCCGCCTGAACAAAGAATTAAGTATATTCCTTGCAACTCTGCTGTACTGTACTTCTGCATTATGGCCATAATCCCTTGGCAGGCCCCATAACAGCTCCCTACCAGAGGGCTGCCCCAGTGCCTCTGCAGCAGAACTCTGGGCTGCTCGTGGGGCAGCTCCAGCTCTGTGTTACAGGGTCCTTGTGCTGCTAGGGCCAAAAAACTGCCTTGGAATGCTCAGCTCCGGAGAAGGAAAGAGCTTCATACAGACTGCTCAGCCATGACTCTCCATGGCCAATTAAGAAATCAGAGGGGAGCTCTGCAGAGCTCGGCACCACCGGGAAGCTGAGCCATGGTGGGAAGCACTGAACTGTGTTGCTGCCCAATGTGGGAGCCTGCAGAAATGGGGACTGAGGGGGTAGAAGGTCTCCAGTAAGACCCTGCCATGGCAGGGGCAGCCTGGTATGAAACTCTAGCAAGAACCCTCAGACTGGATGCTTTGGCTCCCTGTCCTGTCCCTGCTCCCCACAAAAGCAGGGTCTGGAATCATTTTGCCAGATACCTTTTATAATTTTGTTTCTCAGGGTCTCCTTCTCTATTTCTCTCTTTGTGTTTGTGTTTTAATTTTCTTTTTTATTTTATATTTTATGTTCTTAAAACAAAAATGTCAGCATGTCAAATGCCCTGTATAGGGAGGGAGAGTGCAGGAGCAGGGGGATCCCGGACCCTGATGTCACTTGGAGGGGAAGCACCGACGCGGGGTGGGCCAAGGGAGGAAGCACAACAGGCCACACTCTGATGGGCCTCCTGAAGCTGAAACGTGATCAGAACAAACAAACAAAGTAAAAGCTGTAAAACTAAATTACTATTTTTATTTGTTTCCTTGTTGGTTTGTTTTCTCTATTCCTCTTCCTTGTCCCCCCAGCTGTGTGCTCCTCTAGAGAGCAGCCACTTGGCATTGGTATTTGCTGAGCATGGAGCATATGTGTATTACATCTATTTTAAGCACTCATCCTGAGAAACAGATTCTTCTCTGTGAATCCCCAACACATTTTACAACCACCTGCTGTACTGATACTAGGATAGGAAAAGAGGAAATGGTATTTTCTTTAGTTTTTACGTTTGACCTCTGGTCTTCTCAGTGGGTCAGTCAGATTATTTTCTGCACTTGCACTGTCACTGTAAACTGGTAACACCAACCTCTGATATTCCGGTTACAACGTGTAAAATATAGTCTCTTATCATTTCCCCTTTCACTTACAGCCTTCTTTTTACAAAATAGAAATTTATTTACAAAAACCTCTGTAAACATGAGTTTGAGCTGAAATCCTGTGTATATATATATATAATCCAACATAATCAGACTCAGATGGGAAAGCAAATATCCTGGAGAGCTATATAGCTGGGGTGGGTTTTTCCAGCTCCCCTGTGTCCCTCCATTCTCTCTGCCCCAAGCTCTGTGAAGGTCTGGGTCATGTTCTGGTTCTAGGTTTCTGGCTTGTCCTCATCTCCTATGTTATATCTATTTGTGTTTTCTTAGGCTGAGCAGGGTGCCAGCAGCAGAGAATTTGGCCTCCAAGATGCTTACAGCCTTCCCTCGGGGCCGAATCTCTGCACAAGATGCGCTTCTTCATGGCTTCTTCAGCCCTCTGCCTCCTCAGCTCTATCAGGTTCCTGCTGGTAAGTTAAGTTTCCATTTCATCTCACCAAGAAATTTGGACTGCACATGCTTATTTGAGTTTCTTCTCTACTTTGAAAGTCTCTGCCATTCACCCGGATGTCCCTCTTTTCTGTCTGCTCTCCCTCCCCACTTCTGTATGCTGCAAAGTTTACGTGCCATTGCAAATTTAACGGTTTGGTTTTTTGTTTTTTTCCACTTGACCACAGTCTTAACACTAGAAGGGGACCTTGATGGGCTGCTACCACGGTCCATTTGCAAAGCAGAGGTGCATATGCTTTAACAGGTCCTTTCTCCCCCATTCTGTAACCCCAGGGGCCTGGAGCTTTCCCTTGGGTTGGCTCACACTGTGTATTCATGCCACTGGCTGGTCCATCCTTATATCCTGAATTCCCAGCTGCTCAGTATGATGTGCTAGCCCCAATTCCCTTGGACCACTCCTCCTGCTCCCTTTTGATGTTGAGACAGCTGTTCCTTGTACCCTGTCACACCAGTTCTCCCTCAGTTTTACCTGCTTTATTTTCTTCTTCCCTTGCTCCCTTCTTTCAAGCACACAGCTGCACACACAGCTCTGCCCCTCCTGCCCTGAGCTGACAATAAATACAGGGTCTCTCAAGCTACAGATTCTGTTCTTCACTAGGCAAAGCTCCCTCCTGTTGGGCAACAGGCCAAAGGAACCTTGCATTCCCAGTTGCCGCCTGGGCACCCTCTACACGAGTTAGTTTGGTGGTGTTTTTAGATAGGGACAATTAAGAGAAAGCCTTCATGGACTGTGTTGTCAAGCTATTGGAAAACCAAATTTCTGGCTCCTGCAACACGTCCCAAGTGAAGGAGCAGCCAGCTAGCATCTCTCCCAAACCCCCAATCTGCTGCCCTTCAGAAGGTGCTCTGTGTGTGTATGTGCATGAGTGAGAGACATCTGCATTCCTTTTCTGTTCACCCAGCCACAGAGCACAAATCTACTTTGACACTTTTAGAAAAATGAAAAGATGGAATCTCGCAGGAGCCTGCCTGTGCCGGGGGGGGAGGAGGGGAGCACGCACAGCAGGAGGGAAGTTGACTTTTCTTTATACATATAGGGTTTTTTCCATGCAGAGTTTAAATTATGCCTGATAAAAGGAGTTTCGTGGATGTTTCAGTTCTTTCAAACCCTCCTGGCTTCCTCCCAATTAAATGAGGTTTGTCAAAGCCACAGGGCTCTGCTGCTGCCAGAGAGGCGGACAAGCACTTCCCGCAGTGACATCTCCAATCCCCAAGGGAGAAGATGAAAGTGTCAGTGCCAAGAGAGAGAGAGAGAGAGAGAGAGTGTGGAAAAAAACAGGTACAGAGACAGACAGTGTGAAAGAAAGGGAGAGAGTGAGGAGAAATAGAAAGAAGGAGAAAACAGATTGGCATAATGTGTCAATCTCTCCGATATGCTGCCAGCGAGGGGACAGGCTCATTTCACCTCGGTATAGGCACCATCCCATATTTATTGTCCCCCATACTGCAGCGAGAAGTACCTTGTGGACGGGACACTGCATGGTGTTATCATAGCAACCAATGTGTTGGGAGCAGAATCAAAGTGCACAGGGCTCAGGCAAGTACAGTATGATCATTCAAGACCATATTCAGGAGTGACTCATTAAGCCTGTGAAAATTAGGCAATTTTCAACAATTCCCCATGTAGCCATTCCATTGCTACAATTGTGTAAGACATTTGCTGTCTTGTGTCACTCTGGCATAACACTATTTTGGAATTTAACTGTATCATTTTAAAATTCTTGTTGCTATGTTAACAGTACAGATTCTAAGTATGTTCTGTTCCCACTTTGTTCTGGAGGATGTCAGCTATCAGTTGCTATCCTCTGAAGGGGAAAGTTAAAGCAGAAGGGCAAAGAATGAACTGGAGTTGAAAGGTGAAAGGAAGAGGGGGTTGACTCCAAGGTATGTGAGAGACTAAGAGGGAAACAACATTTGAAAAAAAGCTTCCTGTAAGAAATTATTCTCTATTTTAATTAAATAATTGTATCCATAACTGTCCTTTCTATAAGTTGTTATGTCAAGCTGGAAGCTAGAGGATGTTTTTCAAAGGTCAGTTACTGGGAAAAAATAATTGCAGAAAGCAGTGTTTCACAGATAAGTACCCTGCAAATAGCAAGTTTCTGATTACTGAGGGGAATGGTAATGGCTAGAGGCTGGCTGCTGCCCCCGGGAAGGGAGAGACAGAGCACAGAGCTCTTTGCTTCCTGGTGGTCAGCTCCTACAGAGGGGAACAGGTTACTGTTGCTATGCTCATCTGAATGCAAAGTGCTAGAAAAGAAGAGTATCCCGTGCTCTAGGGAGGAAAGAGACTCTGTCCTCTGAGTGGGACTGGCCCACAGATGGGCTTCTCCTACGGCTGCTCACTCCTGTGCCTCTAGGGCTAGAAGGTTCAAACCCCATCATCTTGTTGGCCTTAATTCTACATGTACCAGCAGCACCTCTGGATATAGCCAGAGAAGAGAGGTGCAGGGGATTCTCTAGCCTCCTTTCAGTGTGGCCAGTCGCCTAAGGGGTGGCAGTGATGACCTTTGTAAAACTGGAGCATTTGCTGTCCTTTTTCTGGCTTAAGCCAAGACTGAGATAATTATCTTTGTGTAGTGCAGCCCTGCACTGCAGCAGCTCTGATAAAACTTCAGTCTAACCCTTTGCCACCTGCTAAAGCAGACTTTTTTCTGTCCAATTAATCCCTCCTGGAAGAAAGATGAGATCCTTGAATCAAGAAAGCATGACTTGTGCTCTCAACTCAGTGTCAGTCCTGAAGTGCAAGGGGTCTTCTGAGAAGGTATCTCACTCTGTTGTCAGATAGGTCAGACACAGTAACAATTGCAGCTTATTATTCTTAGCTATAGATTTGGTTTATTTTCCCTCTCTTTTGCCCTCCAATGCTTCAGAGCAGGCTCGCAAGCAGGGAGGGTAAGCAGTGGGATCTGGGGTCATGAACAATGCGCTCCCAAGAAAACAAACTGCAAGAAGGGCTTTGGCTGAACAACCCAGGCACGTGGGCCTGGGAGGCCTGAGCTGGCAGCTCAGATCCTATCCCCACTGGACCAAGCAGAGACCTCTCTCACAGTGCAGGAGCTGCAGTTAGTCAAGTCCAATTTGTACTCTCTGATGAGGATTGTTGCATGGATATGATCCTGACTTTGACTAGGAGGTACTTGCTCCTTTTGGGTACAGTTGGTCTCTGTTATCTCTTCCAGCAACTCAAAACCAGTGTGCCAGGTGGTGATGACACTGTACTGATTCTCCAAAACAGCCTGCTGACAAGGAGGAGGGGGGAGGCTTGATGTTGACAGACCACTGTCATTTTAATGCCTGTGGCATCGAAGCTAAGGCAGCGTGGGCAGTGAGGAGATTAAGGCTGCAAGCCATTGCCTAGCAAAAATCCCATTACTGTTGGGATTAGCCAGCGCTGGTAGATGTTATCACAGGGGACATATAAAGAAGAGCTGTCTTTCAGGACACCTTGTTTGGGTTGGCTGGTTGCCCTAGGCTCTCCTACATAGCTAGAAGGTTCATATAATCACCTAATTTTTTTTTTTGCCACTGTGCTTTGCCACCATGCTTTGCCACTTCTGTATACAGCAAGTAGATATCCTTCACTGAAAATCAGATATAGACACCTAGAAAGTGAAGTTCCTACCAGGGGTATGAATCTGGTTTATAATGTGTCTCGGTACAGGCGTAAACCAAAGCTGGTGTTGAGCAGGAAATCAGCTTCCACTTCTAACCCAGAAGCATTCTTATATGTGAGATGATAAAGCAAATCTTCACTTAACTCAGGAAAGCCACCTCTCACTTCACCTGCACTTACCTTCACAGCGGTGGAAGGTCTGCTTGCTTACATAGTGACAGAACATTAAAGTCACCCCAGGAGAGAGCTATGGCAACATCACAGCAGATGTTTGCCAAGGGCACAGAACTCTGGACATGTTGCCCCGTTTGAGCTCTTCCTGGAGCAGACATTGTGCCGGCAAGTGCTGGGCACTCTTCAGGAGCACAGGGTGAAGGGGAAGATGGGAAAAGAAGGAAAATTTCCTTTGCTCACTCCCCAGCTCCCACTCTTGCAAAAGCACAACTGGTGCAAAGTTTGGCCCACATGACTTGTGGAAACAAAGTCCTAGAGACATGGATTAAATGCTCTGACTCCCATTGATCTCAGGCCAGAGAATCTCTATAAAGGTCTTATTGTTCAGAGAGATGAACTGCTCTTGGGGGAGAGCGCTGTTAATACTGTTCATGAAGGCAGACACTATTGCATCAGAGGTTAGCAGATGTTTCTCTGTATTTTGTCCAATTGCAAGTTATATCTGATGTTTCTTTAACTTCCATTTTCCCTTTAGCACTCTTAAATGCAAATCTGAAAAGATTTACTTGGCTTGTTTGCTGTGAAAGAAGTCTGGTGTAGTCGTTTCCCATCCTCAGGTGCACTTCTGACTTCACCCAGTTATCATCAGAAAAGAGTAAATGGGGATGTAGTGATCAGGTTTCTAAGGCACAAAAGTTAAAGCTAAGTTTGAGATTGTGACAGCAAGCAACCATGAGCATAGGAACTCAATTAGCCTGAAAGACAACTATCTCATTATCTTTCCTAAAATGATATAAATACATAAGAATATAAAAATTTAAAATAAACTCTCTATTGACTGTCTAGATGACTGGATTTCACTGCTCAATTTCTTTAAACACCCACTTTAGTATTTATTTATTCTAAGCGTGAAGCAGCTCCGATAATTAGACTGTCAGATTTGGTAAGTTAATGAGGAGTCACTGGAGTGGAAGGTTTTGCATTTGTGAGATTGCTGAAGGAGAGAAGCCCTGTGCCTTCGCTCTATCTCTTTTTTCTTTTTCTTTTTTTTCCCCCTCTGCTGGGTGGGAAGGAGAGAGCTTGGCAGTGCGCAGATCCATTTGAATCCTTTTGATTAGTGGGTTGCATTCCTATCACTGTTCTACCAAATAGTATTTTGCTGGTTGCTCCAAGAAAAAGAAAAAGAAAAAAGTAAAGAAGCTGCAGATGAGATTTCTAGAGAAGGGTGTCTAGATTAAAGAAATAATTTTCTAAAAAAAATCAGAAGGAATGCAGCTGTGAGAAATAGGATCCTGAATTATTTTATATTGTGGCTAATGTCACAGGAGAGCATTAGGAAAGTAGCACAATGAAGGAAAAGGACCATTTTGCAGCTTTCTCTTTAACCTGATTTCTCCACAGGACAATCAGTGCTCACAGTTCCAGGAGTGAGACTGCAACCTGAAATCTGTGACCTGTTTGCTTCTTACCGAAAAGGCCAACTCTCAGGAGGTTCGAGCAAATTCTGGTAGAAAGTAGGGATGATTGACTGATTCCTGGGTAAGCACATAGTTGCTGCTGTCAAAGCTGCTGCCACCATCTTTAGCACATGAATTCCTTTGTGTACTGAAGGTTGGAAAACAGAACTGATACCCAGGGCTAGGTGACCACATCCCAGCATTAGGACAAAGTGGGAAATCTCACATTCAGAGAGAAGAGATCAGCAAGCCCATGGCTCTGAATGAACAGTTCAGTGGTATCATGGGAGGTTTGGATTTGTTTTGTCATATTGTCATATTGTCTCAGACCAGTGCCCTTTCCTCTGATGCCTCTGCAGTCAAAATATTGCTTCATCTCCCCATTGCTTAAACTGACCAAATTGCTTTGTTCTCTTCTGTCCTTGCCTGTTGAGTTCACATTTTATAGCTTGATTGTTTTGATTTCACACACACTGGAACCTGAGCAGAGCTAGGTAAAATCTCCTTAACTTGTAACACCCTTGGTTTTAATGAACCACTATTTTAATATGATGCACCAAAGAATGATGTTTCAGCATCAATATTTTTCATCTCCTTTTTAGAACGGAAGACCAAAAGATCACTTGAAATTACTGTTACTGAAAGAAGTTACCAGAAAATACCCTTTTATTATATCCTGTCTTTGTTTACTTTGTGCATTTTTTATCACCATGTGTCCTGTTAGTGTCACTGCTGGGTCTGTGCTTGAAGGGCAGACCTGGAAAGTGATCCTGAGGCCCAATTAGTTTGACTGTCCTACTGTCTGCCAAGCTAAGAGGCAATCTAGCTGTGATAGCAGGGCACACCTCAGCTAGCCATCTGTGCTTTCAAATGCATGGGATGGCAGGTACCTGCTATAGGATCAGGTCCCAGCACTCAGTGCCTGGTCTCACAGCCTCTCTCTACCCCTTCTGCCCTCATTGTGTAGACAACAGCAGGCAGACAGAAGGTCTCAAGTCCTTTCGAGAAGGACCTGACAGTGCCAGCCCTGTGACCAGATTGGGTTTTGGAAGCAGCTTGAGTGCATTCCCTGCTCACCTACTCAGCTAAGCGCAGACAGGATGGCTGTTCCCTCTCTGTGATCAGAGAGGAACTAATCCTGCCAAAAAAGCTGGCTGTCAGTTCCACTAAGGCTTCTGGGACTCCCTTGAGGAGGGCACTCATGCTTCAGTGTTCAATGAACTTGTATTTGGCCCATTTTAACTGATTTAGAGAGTGTTTCTCAAATACATCATTTAAAAGGGTGAAAACTTGAAAATAGTAGGAGATAGTCTTAAACATTGTTTTTTCTGTTAACCTGGCCTCAAAGTGTTTGTGTCACTTTTTTAAAGCTGCTTACAAAGCACACTAAGTGAGCTTAAATGTCAGCTCAAGTTTTTTTCTGCACTTCATTACAGGAAAACATTCTATAAGTGACGATGTATTATTAATTCTCTTTTTGAAAAAGGCATCTGGATTCAGACATGCAAGCAAGGTTAAAAACGAAAGAGTAATTTTTTTGTCATTTTAATAGGCTACTGATGGAAAGCAGGGGGTTCTGTATGCTTTTTCAAATCTAATGAGAGGTAGATAGGCATCTAAAGCACAACAGCCTCATGCTGGCACGTGAGAGAATGGAATTTCCTGGGAACATAATGAATCTGGCCAGCCTTCCTTCACTTGCCAACCTGAGTTCGGTTATAAAAATAGACAAAAGAAAAACACCCTAAACATACCAGCCTCCATCTTGAATCCATGGGCCCTGAGCAACTCAGCAAGGGACAAAACATCATCACAGACTCCTCCTTGTTCTCCTTCTGGTTTCAGGAAAGGAAGAGGTACTGACAGTATCCCTGATATCCCAGGGTGATATATACTCCATGCCAACACTCCATTCATTTTCTACCCTATTCCACCCACCTCTTTCCCTGTACCTGCTGAGGAGGAACAGATGGACCATTGCAATCTGCTACTGTTCTCATTCTGCCTCTCAAAATTCAGATAAATAATGCTGTGCCTCTTACATGTGTGTGCTACTGTACCAGCTAAGTGTAGTTGAATCTACAGGAAGATTAGAGCTTGTTTTAAACCAACTGTTATCAAGAAGAGATGACTGAAGGCAATAGCTCTGCAGAATATTTGTGATTAGGATCTATTTTACTTTGTTATTCGGGACTTAGGCCATGGATTTTTATCCTAACAGAATTCCTTTGCAACAGGGGCAGATTGTACCCTCCATTACACCAAAGACCTTTGAAGTAAAGCTTGATATTGACAAAAAGAAGCAAAATTTTTGAGATTATAAAACAAAGACAGAGTTTGGGGGGTGGGGTGTCTATTTTTAAAAATCATCTCTCGTTAGAAGAGAATGAAATTGTGCAGATGTCCTGCCTTTTGTTTTTCAGAAAGCAATGTCAGAAAGATTGACTTGGCAACGAAGATGTAACAGCACAGTCTGGACACTGGACTTGCAGAATATACTCAGCCATGTGTCACTTAATAGAGAGATCCCTGGACCAGAAGATCGATGTACAAACAGGACAGATGGGGACTGACAATTGAAAGAATGTAGAGGCTGATCCAAGGCTTATCAAGACCTGTCATTCCTGAGTTTGCCTACAATCTCCTTCAACAAAAGAGCTCCTGAGGGAAGGAGGGGATTAGTCAAAAGTTGAGTGAAGTCTCCAGGGAAGATGGTTTCTTGGATAAAGTTGTCAACAAAAGGAATTGTTTAAGACTATTTGTTATAATTTCCTAGAGGGAGCTTCTGCCATTACTAACAGGATTACCAGCATACTGGTTCCACACCAGCAGAGCATTAGACATGTGCATTGCAGACTGGTTGCTTAGAGCTGAATTCAGGGGTCTTCTTATACAGGATCCCAAACATGTGCAGGTGTTGATGAGCAGAGGGGAGATGGCAGAGAATTAAGATGTAGCCAAATGCAGTCCGTTTTTGGTCCACCTGTTGCAGACAGTCTTGGCTCATTAATGAGTTACCAGAGTGTTTTAATCTCCTTGAGCTCAGGGCTGCTGACAGACTATGAGAAGGAAAGTTAATCTGAGGTGAGTGCTGATCAGGACACATAGGGAAATCAGAGAGCTCTTTCCCAACTACAGTTACTGTGAAATGTCTCATAGAATTCTTCCTGGGAGAATTGGGAAAGCAAATAACTTACTATGTTCAAGTAGTCTGCTTGGTTTCAGCTATCTGGGATACCTTTTCTTAGCTCTGCGACATCATAAACCAGTAGCCACAATATAATCCCACAGCAGATCTGGGAAGAAAAGGAGGACAGAGGTAAATCATTAAGGTGCAGGCATGCAAACTTTCTTGAATACTTGTTATTCATCTGAGTAGTGTCACTGGCATGACTGGGAGAACTTCTCTGAGCAAGAATTATGTAGAACACTGAGACACTGGAACAAAACCAGTCAAGGAACTATGGGTGGCAGCCACAGAAAGAGCTGAAAGGTGAGCTTTTAGTGTAAAGGAGCTGCAGGTCCAGCCCCACCCTGGTCCATCTTTTACTGACCACACACTGCAGATCTGAGCAGGAAGCCGCACAACTGTTTATGTTCCCCTTTGCCCTTGCTATAAACATAATTGCAGGAATGTATAGATTAACTACATAAAAGGGTACACAGACTATATGCAGGCACTGCTCAGTTAAGAGAACAAGATATTCCTTATGTTACATTCCTTAAAGTTCTCTGCCTTGATGGAAAGGCAAATTATGTCCCAAAAGTCTTTCTACCTCTAGATTGTATGGACCCTGATCTTCAAAACATCAGCCACTCTCAGGGTGATTAAGACCTGACCTCCCATTGCAATACTGAGCAGAGCAGCTGTAAATGATGCCCAAGTTGGGATATGGGTGTTCTGCATTTCCTTTTGCATTCTTGGAGACGTCTGGATTAAGAGCAGTGAAGAAGCCGGATCTCTAATGCCTGCAATGGGTTGGTCATGGCTGAATGTCTGCTCCTAATTGGAAGCCACTAAATGCTCAATATATGTTAAATGAAAGGATTTGTTATGCATGGGCAGTGAGGGATCTAATGATGAGAACTGAGTCACTTTTCCTCATGATCTATCCAGAGCATCAACTGTAAATTTCTTCTGCCCCAGAGCAGCAGACAGAATGGCTTTGCTGTTTTGCATAGCTGCTACCCCATAATGGCCATGACATTGCTAAATTTAGCTATATGCTAAATTGCCAAAGGGTCAAATGATGCCTTCTAATTCTCTATCTTCATGGGTGGAAAGCCAGGAAGACCCTGTCCAAAGGATGTGCTGCAACCCAGCAGTCTCCTGTTCATTAAGTCAACATTGGAGGCCTTAAACATGACAAATAAGAGAGAAATTGTCTCGGAACAACTCCTCTCCCAAACTAAGGGGAGTACTATTTACGCTAGAAGTACTGATCTCAGCAGATTTTCCATCCCCTGGCCTGCACAACTTCAGGGGCAGCAGCTTTCAGGGAAAATGGGTGTAATGTTGTAACGAGTCAGAAAGAGTAGGTAATAAGAAACACATCTGAATTCATGTACCAAGTTAGTGCAACCCAAAAAGGCAGTTCTGTTTCCACCATTTCCCTCCCTGCTCCAAGCTTCACATTCTTTCTCTTTTTTGCTCTCTGGCACTTTTCTAAGCCCTTGAAGAACTGATTTAATTCACTAAACAGGTGGAAAATTATGAACTCTTCTGCTGAGTTAGTTTTTCATTGTTTTAGTGAGCTGAATCAGATTATGAAGGGACAGAAGTACCAGAATTCATTCAGGGATGAGTATGGGATGGGAAAGGAGGAGCTGGAAAAAGCCATGAAGTTCATATTCTTTTATGTCCAATGTGCCTACATCTAGTTCCTGTAGGGTGATCATCCCCTGTCACATCTGAATGTTTGATGTTGTTTTGAGATAATAATTGAGTGGGTTCTGGTGAGTACTGCTCACCAGAGTTCTGCTCAGTACTGCTACCGTTTGTGTGGGCCTATCTCAAATCAGGGTTTTTGCTGTTGAACACCTCGCAAAAAATCCCAGACGTTTGCAGAGAGGTGCGGGACTGATCTTTCCTTTTTTTTTCCCAGAAAATACTTTCTCTTGGCAGGAGTAGGATGCATTAGTAAAGCAGGTGAGAGTTTATAAAGTGCATGTAAATGGAGATCATTGTGCTCAAGAGTCATCGAACTGTTTCTTCTCACCACGTAATAAAAAATTAAAAACAAATTGGAAATTTTTGAGAAATCCTTTAACATCCTCTTCTAAAGAGAGTTTAAAAGCAGACTTAAATATTTGCTTTAAAAACATCTTGAAGTAAACGAAATAACTTCTTTCCCAGGGCAGGATTCTGTTTTTCTTTGGCCCAGAGCAAGTTTGTTGGCCAAATTACATATGCCCAAGGAAAGATCCAAGGGCTTTAAAACTTGCAAACCCCTGTCTGTAATGGTGCAAGTGGGCAATGCTCTTTAAAGTGTGTGGGGGGGAGGGAAATGCCAGGAAAATCCCCCTCACAAGCCAGAACTGCATTTGGGGAGCCCAGATGAAAGCTCTGATGTGGGTCATGTGACAGGTGTCACTTCAGTAATGATATTGGGGCAGAGATAAAAGTCCTTGCCGGCTGGTCATGTGACACCGCTTCATTACTGGCACAGCAGGTGGTCGGAGAGACTCAATGCCTTTATTTTTTTATTATTTTTTAATTTTTTTTATTCTGTGATAATGAGAAAATGTTTAAACTTCCATCCCTGTGTTTAAACACTTCTTCATGCTGACAGCAGCAGGAGATCCCTTGATCAGCTGTCAGATGGGAAAGTGCAATTTTTCTGGAAAGTAAACAGCATGTTTGCCAGTTGGAAATCATTTTCTGTTTGTTGGGACTGCTAGTCGTGGTGTGATGGAGCCATGTCACAGCATCTGACAACTCGGGAGTGGGGAATAGAAAACAGACTGAGAAATGGGGTTTAGACTCTGTCTCTGATAACAGGAGCTTGAGATTTTTGGCACTTCGTTATTGTTATTGTGGGGGTGAAGGCGGCCAGATCTCATTCCTGGCTTGCAAAAAGTCTTCTTATTAGAAAACTTTGTACGGTTCTGATGTCACATAGGCTTGGGTAATCCACTGGAAGTTTCAGGTGAAAAAAGGAAGGCAAATGTGGTCACAGGGTCGTGCAAGAGAGCTCAGCCCCACCCTGGGGCAGCCTGGGCCTGGCTGAAATCAGAGCTGTTACGCTCTCCTTCGGAAGTACCCCAAAACCCTACTAAGTTAACTTCAAATGCTAACCACATTTTTTTATTTTTCTGTTAGGCAAATACCTTCTTGAAGTCAATTCCCATAGAGAAAAAGGAGATACAGATGTAATGCACATAATTTTAATTAAAATTAGGGTTTGAATGTGCATATGCAGAGGCACACACAACATTTTTCCTAGGCAGACACAGACAACATCTTATATGCAGAATCAACAAATCAACCTGATTTCAACACTGGTAAAGTTAATTACTCAGAGCACTGCTTGAAACACGTAGTAGATATTTGCAGCAATTACGTTACCTGGAGTCCTTGGTAGTCTCCCAACCAATGCTTTCCTCTGCTGGCTGCACTGCAGCCTTCTGCCTCTTCCTAAAGATCCCCATTCAAAGCTTCCTGCCTGTTATACTTCATGAAGTCCTGGCCCATTAAAACTGAGGTTTTGACACCCAGTCGGTAGCTCCCCAGGCCCCCGGAAAGCCCTACAACTGATGTGTTGATGTCAGCTCCCAGCTCGGGCTCCTCGGCAGCCGGTGGGGCTGGGGGAGGCTGCCTGGCTACAATCAGGGCTGGGCCGCACCAGCAGCAAAAATGATCCCAAGCGAAAAGATCAGATCAGAATCTGGCCCGTTGTTAGCAGTCATTAAAAAACATTGCAGTTTTAATAGGAGCTTATTCAATTAGCAGACTAACAGGCTCCATCAGATAAGGTGGGGATTTCCCTGGGAATCTGAGTCACACGCGCTGAAGCTGCTCTGCACCCTGTGGTTAACCCTCCCTGTGCAGAATCAGAATGAAGAGGCCAAATCTCAGGAAAGGGCTGAGATTTATCCCTTATTTTTGGATTTTTAAGGGAGAAGAAAGAGCCTTCCACTGTGCCTCGAAGCCCCCGGAGGTGCTACTTCTGAGTGTGAGTCACACACACTGGAAGGACCCAGGAGGCTCATGGCACCAAACTGTAGCTGCTGCAGACAGGAGACTCGCCTGNAAAGGGCTTATTTTTGGATTTTTAAGGGAGAAGAAAGAGCCTTCCACTGTGCCTCGAAGCCCCCGGAGGTGCTACTTCTGAGTGTGAGTCACACACGCTGGAAGGACCCAGGAGGCTCATGGCACCAAACTGTAGCTGCTGCAGACAGGAGACTCGCCTGATCTCTGATAAACACGCTGACATTTGGCAGCCTGACAGCTTCACAGTCCCATAAGAGGCTTCCTAATTAGAGCCTGGGTGAGAAATAATCCACAACTTGAAGTTTGTCTCTAGCTTCCTTGCTGTACTTTTTTCCCCCTCCCTTTTTGAGCCTTTTTTTCCCTTTCCAGTGTTTTCTCTCACACGTTCTCAATACATCCCCTCCCCGCAGGCGGAAGCTGTTTGAAACACCGATCAGGATGAAGGGTCATTTTTGCCTGTTCTCTCAGCTCAGAACAGCCCCCAGCAAAAGCACCCCTCTTGCATTCCACCACTGCCCTTGAAGGAGACGGGGAGATAAGACAGTACACGGTGAAGTTTATAATGAGGCGAAGTATAACCAGTCTGGAAGAAAACCAAACCAGTCCCATTCATTCCTGATCAAACAAGTAGGGAAAACTGGTGCTCCCAGCAGCAGGAGAATGGGGACTCTGGGTCTGGATCTGGCCCTGAATTTTTCTTTCCTCCACAGCAAGTGCCCCAAACAGCAAGTCACAACATCTATTTTCTATTTTCTGTTTAATATCCCGGAGTCTTTTCCAGGGTAATGAGTCAGGTAGCAAAACTTCTAAAAGACAATAGTATATTGTATACTCTTGTATACAATTGTATACTCTGCAAGCTTGGATACAGAATACAGACAGACATCAGAATTCACTTCACGTTAGAGGATTGTTCCCCCAACCACCCTTCTCAGTGAATATCATACTCCCTGAAGAACCACCAGAAACAGGCAGAAACTTGGGATTCTTCGTTCTTGGCCATACGTTACATCAACAGCTCTGTGTGTCACCACAATTCATCAGGATCCCAGATGATGACATGGGAAAAGTACCTACACATATTTGACTATTACCTCTCTCCAAAGCAAAGAGATTTAATTCAAAATATGCAGTTGAAGATATTTCCAGGACAAATGTATTTAATGCTGAGATACACTGGAAGATCTCTGGAGTTCAAAATGAGTCTTCCCCAGAGGACTGTGGGTCCTCGGAGAGTATTTTTTTGGGGAATTTCACTCTGGGAGCTTGTTTATGATTGCTAATGCCCAAGTGTTTCCTGTGCTGCAGGTGTGTCTATGTATGTCTATGTATGTCTGCAGCTGGGAGAAAGATCTGCTAACCTACATCTCTGTGCTGGAGAGAATGACCCTGCACTGTGCCTGAAAAGGACTGTAACATCACCCTCATCTGTAATGTCTGCACTGCTGAGATACTGAGGCTGAGGAGATTGTTTATCAAACTGTTATTTCCAACAAACACATGTCTGTGAAGTAAGCAGAGTTACTCCCTGAGGATGTAATATTAATAAATTCTCTGAATAGATTGTAGCTGTGTGTTTTCTGCTATCCCTCCCTATAAAGTGGAGTATGGATTAGTATGCACTATTTATAGAGCCCAGCCTCTGGAGCACCCCTGAAGCTGGGCAGCATTCATAGTCAAACATCATCCCCAGGGTCCACATAGCACCATGACAAAATTCTGCCTTTCAGCATAGTAGCAACCATGGAAAACATAAGCTGTTGTACTGGACCTAAAACATGTGGCTCCATCCCTGCCCTGATACTTTTTGCATGACAAATGAACACAGACATGAAGAAGGAGGAGAGCATAGACATGGGGAAAGCTCTCTGGGAGGACTGACTGGGAGGGAGATAAGGCAGAGCTGCCTCTGAGTGACTCATTCCTTGGGTGCCTATGTTCTCTGTGGCTGCAAAGTGGGCACTAAAATCAGAAGAGCATCATTTACACACACATGTATGTTTGAGATGAACCATTTTAAAATTCAGGAGAATCAGGTGCCAAGAAAAGGTGTAATAGCACAGGAGAAAAGAAAAACTGTAATTCTTTCCAATTAAACTATCTTTTTGCAGGGTTTAGAATTTCAGTCATTTAAATCCATTTTAGACTAAGTCTTAGAAATACTAGTTGGCAGCCTGGAGGAATTAATATTTTTATTATTTTATTTTAAGGGATTAACTCAAGTTGATAGATTTAAAGCAGGTTTTAAGTTTGTTGGTTTCAGATGTTTAAAAAGAAATTTAAAATAAACAAACAAAATCCAGCTGAAAATTTGGCAAGGGCTGAATCCTTTGGGCAAAATTTTCCCAGGAGAAACACAGATCTCTGATAAGCAACAGAGGAGATGCTGTATTTCACAGCTGCAATGCAGATCTGAGGCCTCTCCAGAGACTCCCACGTATTAAACAGGGATTTCTTTAGTTTAAATGCCAGATCCACTTTGGTCCCAGTGAAACTCCAGAGGGGCATTATCTAGGAAAATGGGGTATGCTTAATCCACTTTATCATTAATGCAAAGAATAGTCTCAATATTTGTGAAAATCAAAACTATGTGTTATGAAAGGTCCTTCCTATCTTGGGTGGATTAAACTCTACTTGGCAGCCTCCCCCAGGCAGTTAGGCCATGGTTTGCCCGTTTGTAATGTCTGTATTTATGACGGATGCCTGTAATGAAGCAAACATGAGCTGCACCGCTGGCCTGACTGGGCACTTCCCTGAAGGATGTGCTGGAAAATTTACTGTGGTGACTAAGGCTGGAAGTGCCACAGGTGTCAAAATGAAAATAACAGCTCTTAGCAACAGTCTCACTTTGGCTTCAGCCTTCTCACCGGTAATGGTTGTTGTGTTTACTTTGCAGAGCCTTCCCTGCTAACAGAATATCAACCCATTTGACATTTGACTGGATTAAAACAAAAAGGCTGAAAAAATTTTATGCCTCTGAATGGGTCTCCTGGGTTTATCACCATGTGACAGTACCACCAAGGCCAACTGTCCCCATGATGATGTCTGGGAACAATTCTTGCGAGCTAAACACGATGCTGTTGCACAGGCCACTGTGCTGATGCTGGTTAGCTGTGGGCTAAGCTGCACGGACCTGCACCCTGCAATTGGTGAAAAGCTCCAAGATAAAGCACACCATGCTTTGATGGGTAAATGCTGAAGGCTTCTTAGTTGTTTAGATGTCAGAAGCCATTCAGTTGAACACAGACCTGAAAGATTTAACAAAGTAGACAGAGGACTGTCTGCAAGAGACCTGGGAGCAGGGATGCAGACCATCCTGTGCAAAAAGAGCTGAGAGACAAGCCTGGAGATAGCTGTGAGCTCCAAGCTTGGGACCATGTTTGAGGCTCCTGCAGGCAGAAGGATGAGGCTGCCTTAGAGGGGTTGAGTGAGGAGGCAACCTGAGAATCTCTTTGAAGGTGACAGAGAGGAACCCAGGAAAGGAGCTGCCCAGTGGGCAGAGAAGGAACCTTTATCATCTGGGCACTACGAATGAAGGCAGACAGGTTGCGAGCTGTCACCAGCTTTCAGGGAGCTGCCAGTATGTGCCCAGGTTGCACCACAGTCCCTGCCAGGACAGATTCTGTTCAACTTACTACAAGTGAGGGAAAAAAAGTGAGTTAAAAATGGACAGGCCTGGAGGGAAGCATGCTGTGAACAGTGAGGACTGGACACTTCAGCCAGACAGAGCCTGAGGCAACTGTGGAGGAGATGCCCCTGAAGGGGCTGTCCTGGGGCCCTGACCCGGGAGGAAACAGCCCCTGAATTTGACCCCATCTTGTTCTGCCACTTCACAGCAGGTACTGCTATGCTGAAGGAGGGAAAACATAACCTCATCTTGCAGGTTTCCACCCACCTCTCCTGTGGCTCCTGCGGCTCCAGATAAAGTTTTGAAGGGAAGTGGAGCAGAGAAACTCATCCCCAGTCACAGCTGTCTCTGGGCAATTATGATTTTTGCAAGGGGTACAGTGCTCTTCTGTGAGCTGCACGTCCTTCAGAAAGAATAGCCATTTCATCCCCTTCGGTCGTACCTGGAGTCTCTGCTTCGTTCAGGAATATCCTCTAGGTGACACTGAGAGGAAAGGCAAGCCTTGGGCAGCTGTGTGAACCCCCCAGCATGATCACCACATTTACCAAGCCTCCAAAATGGTTCCAAGGGTCTGAAGATATCTTCCACTGCTCGTATGATTACAGCTCTAATGAGATTTGGAGCAAGCTGTTTCTTCTAAACAATGGTGCTATCTCATTCTAACCCATTTAGATTATAATCTGCTCTTCCAGATATTAATATTTTCATATTAATGTAGATCCTTTTATCCCTGTAGCTTAGCACTGGGTTCTGATTTATTAAATAGCTGGCTCCCTCTGGACTAGGGGAGCAGGATGCTGTGTTATGATGAGCTTAATAACTCACTGCTCCCTATTAGTAAATCGCAGACTGGCGCTTCAAATTTGCAGAGAGAATTGGGTTGACTTTCCCTCAGTCCTCGAAGCATCTTAGTCCTTAGTTACACATCTTAGTTGTGCAAAACTACTTGCTAACGATCTTTCTTAAATGAGCCAAGTGCTCTAATATGGGTTCAGCCCACCCGACTGAACGTTAACAGCAATACAGGGAGCAAGGACAAGAGCAGAGTTAAGAGATTTCACTGGCTTTTCCCATCAAATGCTGCCAGGGCATTTTTCTGGAGGCAACAGCAATATAAAATCCAGCAGAATTAGTGTATTTATTATTTTAGAAGAGCTCATGTTCTTTTAATATCTCCGGGTTTGAAGGAAAGGTTGAAAGTAAGGGCAGCCTATTTGCATTATGAATAAAGTTATCTGCCTCCTCCACCCCTATCCCCTCCACCCCCGCCTGGAATATGCAGAAATAAATGCCTTCTAATGATCCCTGGGGGGCTGAGGCTTTGATATGGATCTTTCCGGGGGTATAGTGGTCGGGAGAAGTTCTGCCAGACTGAAACCCAGCATGGCGTGGGGGAGTAGGCAGTCTTCCTCGGAGTGCAAGAGAAGGGAAATTGGATTATCTTGCTAGCAGTTGGTGTTTTTCTGTCTGCAAGAACTTACAGATGAGAGGCCCCAGCTGGGAAGCTAAATTCAGCCCTCTGCAGACAGCTATGTGTTTTATACTCATCTAAATAAAAGAGATGATCCCCTCCAAGTTCTGGGAACTTTCTTCTCTTGCTCTGACTGGGTGCAGGGCAGGTGGGTAGAGAAGCAAAATTGCAAGATTTGAATTTCAGTGTGGTGGCTGCGGGAAATGTTGAGTATGTGTGGCCATGTGTTTGTAAACACAGATTACTCTTTGAATGTGACATCTGGCTTTCAAGGAGCTCCCACAGTAGGCAGAATCACAGGAGTACATACTTCAGTTCCCTCAGACAAACCTATTGGAGGATACTGTTTTGCAGTTTACAGCACACTGAATAAGCTCAAAAAACAACAAATGCAGCTGAAGCCCCTTAACAGAGAAAACCTGTTCAAATGGGCTGCTTTCTGAGAACAAATTGTTGAATAAAAAGAACACCCCGGCAATAGGAAAGTTTTCTGCGTTGCCAAGAGGTTCCATAAAAAGACCATTTTAAAGCATTAACTCATTCCCTATAGAAGCCAGAGCATATGACAGAGGATCACATGCTGGCTGGGAAGCAGCAGCACAGAGAGATGAAATACAGCAGCCAGAAAGGGCTCACAGCACCCAGGGCTCCTGTGCTTGCTCCCTGGGCAGCACCTGGCGCGGGATGGTGCCGTGGGGATTCCAACGACGATGCCAGACCAAGCAGCTCTTTCCCTGGGATGCAGACACAACACTTTCCAAACTGAGGGCAACACCAGGAATGTTGAGCAAGCTCCCAGGCACACAGTAGGTGCCAAGGAAGGAGCAAAGGGAAATGCCAGATTTTTTCCTCTCCCAGAGAAGGACAGAGAAGAAATGATTCTGCAAGAGAGTTAGGAGAGACTGAAAGGAACCAAGGCAAAAAGTGCTGCTGTTGTTTTTCAGTATCAGTATGCTACACACAAGATTTCAGCATCCTTATGCATCAACTGCAGAGTCCCAGTAGCAGCATTTTGGGATGATTTGGACTAATGACTTGATAATTTCTGCAGTTTTTTGAGACAGGCATTTGTCCTCCTTGCTCCTCCTGTGGAGGACTCTGGACAGGCTCTGTGATTGTATTTTTGACAACAGGGCTGCTTACATCAGTTTAAGGAATCCTGCTTTCTTGCCCATACTCTGCATCACCAAATATGCCAGCATGCTGTCTGTGTAGCACGTGGTGAATAAGACCAGAGAACTGATCCAGATAAAAAACAACTCTAGGAAAAAAAATGTTTATTTTTCAGCTGTATTGGTTCCTGCTCTGGGTCACTGCACAGCAGGGAGACTCGGGGATGAGAGCAAGTGCTGAGGATGGGGTCTGTAAGCTGTCAGTCACTAAAAGTCCCCGCCATCCCCTCTATGGGGGGACCTAGAAAGGTCCCCTTTCTACCCCTCTATGTGGTGGATTTGACTTCATCTTCTGTAGGACCTTTACTTTCACCCCAAGTTTAGATTTCTATGCAGAGATGTGATTCAACCGACAAGAGTTTAAGAGCCTTCTTATTTCACATAACAGCCTTGGAGTGTCAGGCTAAATCTCACTGTGTGGCTTGCTGCAAGCACCCTCAGGGTCCCAAAACTTACAAAATTTTGTGGGGGATTTGGACTTTCCAATCCAAACTATTCTATGGTCCTACCATCTGAAAATAGACCTGTCCATCTATGTGTGACCATCCATCACCACTGTGTAAATCCAGTCACAGAAACCACAGAGGTCTGTTATTAGCATGCTGCACACTCCATACTTTGCTCTTCCCATTTCAGATTGTTTTCTGGTCACAGGGATGCAGCAGCTCTGCTCCCAGCTCTGGGATTAGTGACTTCTGGGCAGTCAGCATGAGGGTCTGCCCTATTCTCTACAGCAGGCAGAAAAACACCTGGCAAACCTCAGGAGGCACCACCCTCTGGCCAGGCTGCACGAGGCTTGTCTGTCTTATATTCA
Source organism: Pachyramphus minor (assembly GCA_013397135.1). Taxonomy (NCBI): domain Eukaryota; kingdom Metazoa; phylum Chordata; class Aves; order Passeriformes; family Tyrannidae; genus Pachyramphus; species Pachyramphus minor. The sequence continues at coordinate 116,611 of VYXB01002302.1, forward strand.
AGTGGGATAGTTTTAGCACCAACTGCTTCAGTACCAAAAGGTGTCATGGAATTTTAATGACCACAGATGGCCACAGCTTCTGTTTTATGTCTAATCTGAGCCCCCCTGCCCCCAAAGTACCACCACAGCAGCACTGTGCTCCCCTTGGGACAGGCTGGGGAGAGGGTGGACTCAGGTGAGTGAGTGCTGCCAGTTCTACCCCTCTGCTGCCTATTCCTCAGCCTGGATGTTCCTTACCTAATGCAGCACATTTTGACTGTATGCAAATATGATGGAGTGGGGCAACAGAAAACTGTAGGTGAATGTTGAATAAAATACTTTTGATTCACCTCCTCAAAAACATTTCAAATCTGTGTCCTCAGGGTCTTCGAGACACTTATTAGCTGGAACACCTTGGGTTTGTGCTGGATGATTAGATTCCCACATTTTTCCACAGGCAAAGGAAGCATGCCCATAGCAACTGAGCAAATTCATTGCAAGTAGTGGCCAGACATTGGCAAGAAGAGACTTAAAAAAAGCTCATGGTATTTTCTCATTTAAGTATATAGGAAAAAGGATCCTCCTATCCAGCTGTGAGCTTTTCCAGAATACACCCTGGAGTACAGCTGATGGATGTGCCTCCCACAGCCCATAGGGTTTGATGCTGTTCCAAGCATGCTTCATGGGGAGTATCCCATTCAAAATAATTATCAACTTGAATAGAGTAAGCACCAATCTATGCAAAATCCACTTCGTGTGCTGCCTGGGAAGAGATTACAAAGCACATTTGGCTATTGTGTGCATGCTTGTAAATTTTAAAATGCTGGGTGAGATCTCTGAGTCTGGAGAGCATCAGAGGATCTTGAGAGCACTAAGGAAATGTGGAACCCAAATCTTTCTACTTCCTCCTCCCAAAGGAGACCCAGACGGTATGCAGTAAAAGTCACCACAGCTTCAGTAACTCCTAACAAATCTCACACTAGCTTCAGATTTGGGGAACCCACACGGGAAAAACCTGCTCCCAAACTCTCATCTCCCATCTTGATTACATGAATTTCTCCTTGTGGTCCTTCCCTGACACCCATAATGCTCCACCTCCACTCAACACAGATCAGAATAGTGCAGATCTGACACAGCATTGCCACCACATTGCTCCCTCTCAGTCTCTGCACTGTGGCACCCTTTCCATCACACCACATGGCAGGGATTTCAGGATCCTCACTAACCCTGCTCTTTTTTGTTCTCCCAAGAAATCTTCTGTTCCACTGCCAATGGGATGCAGCTATCCACTTTGCTCCTCCAGTGCTAGTTGTTTATTTTCCTCACTGGCCTTGTCTCCTCGTTCCCATCTGCAATGGCTCCCCTCAGCACAGGCCTGCCTCTGAAGGTCTGTACCATACCACGTCATTTACACTCCTCCTGGATATCGGTATCCTTCACAGTGACCATAATAATCTGCCTAAATTAGTCCCAGGCTTCTATTCTTCACTTTTCCTTAGGTTTTCCTTAAGAGAATCAGCCCCTTGGCTTTTTGAGGTGCATCTCAGTTTTAAAGACCCTGAAGGCAAATGAGACAACCTATGTGTAGTTTAAGCCCACAAAAGACTCCCTGAAGACACAGTAGGTTAGAAAATTCACCACTAAGCTCTGAACACGCAGCCAGCTGAGGTGCAAGTACAGATTCCCCACCTGTGACTTGAGGTGTGCAGTCTGGGCCGCAGTTTCGAGACTTGGGCTGCAGTTTGATTATAAAATAAATCTGACTCTGTGGTTCCCTGTATTGGATTGAAAATGCCACAGGCATATGACATGAAACATGGATCTAGCACTCCACCAAGTTAAACACATTTGGAAAATTTAGACAAGTCAGGTTTTTCATGGCAAGGTGTTGGACTAGACCAGGTCCTGTGCCACCCTACTGTCCTGCCAAATCAGGTATAAACTGTTTACCACAAGTAGCCCAAAAGCTGATGTAACAGCATAGAGTTGCATAAACTCTGTGTTGTGTGTTCAGACTAGTTTGACAGAAATGCAGTTGTGTGTACAAGACTGATACAGGTTAAATGGGGACTGCTGGGTGATCTGTCAGTGCTCAGATCCACAGTGCAGGTAAAACTTGAGCCTTCAGATTATTGTGGGGTTCTTTTTTCCAGGAAAGATTTTCCGTGTTTGCAGCTGCATAGTTAATCCTGCTGCAAAAACCGATGCAAAAAGGGTTTGTGTGGGCTGTAGGCAGCTTTGAGACTCTGATAAAGATACCGAAGATGGCAGCTGTTAACACTGCCAAACCTCTTTCTGAGACAAAAACTGTTCGCAGGGAAGAAGACTGGCTGCTCTGAAGCACATCATATATTGTGAGTGAAACTGTGCTGCCTGTAACAGAAACACATTGGCAACCAGCCTCAAACACAGCCAAGCATGCGAGTAAATAAACCCTGCACCAGGAAACAAGCACAGGCAGCAGGAGGTGATGCATTTTAAGTATGCGAAGGTGAGGGAGATGTGGTGCCTGGAGCAAGGGGCATCGGGATGGGATGGGGCAGCTGGAGGAAATGGGGCAGCCAGGGGGGATGGGCATTCAGCTAGGGTGAGATACCTGGGAATATGGGGCCCCAGGGTGGGATGGAGCACTCGGGAGGAATGGAGGTGCCCAGAGGGGATGGGGTGACCCATCTCCATCCTCTTCAGCCAGGCAGAGGGCTGCGGAGCTGCAGAGAGACAAAATTTGTGGCTGCAGAGAAAGGAAGGGGTTAACTGGATTCGGGTACCCCCCTCTCTGCTGAACTCATTGATTCATTTTCTCTGTTCCTATTTCTTTCTCTCACTTTCTTCTTCTCTCTCTTGCAGACTGATTAAAAACTCTTTGAGTTTGAAGGTTTTTGTGTCAAAACAGCTCAGATGCCAGCTGGGTGCCAAGCAGTGAATATTCATGGTATTTAAATGTGACAGTGCGGTGGGGGCTAAAGGACGGGCTAGTTAGCTCTTTTTAGATGGAGATTAGCTGCCTCTTTGCTCCTAATCACCACTGTTGTTGAAATATTACAGCTTCTGTTACAACTATTAATGTCCTAAATGAAGAACAGGCTCCTCTGAATAACATCAAACACGAAATGGTCACTTCCAATTTTAGCCTGTTTCTCTCCTCTTTGCTAATGTGTGTTTTCGTTTCTAACCGGGGACTAGCCCTGGTACCATACGGTTCAGCTTCAAACCCTGCAGGAGAGGAGCGAGCCTGGCTCGAGGGAGCCGTGGAAAACCGAAGGAGTATTCCACTCTCAAGAGAGGTCAGTGCCAAGAGAGGTCAGTAGCTGGAGAGAGATTGTTATTTACCTCATGGTGGCTGCTTGGAGTCAGGAGTGGGTAGCCATCTGCAAGTCAACCCTACATGGAATCTGCTACTCCAGGTGAAGCCTCTGTTCCCCGCACAGGATGGAGGCAAGTATGTTATTTTCCTGCACCAAGTAAGCATCCAGGCAAGTGTGAGCTGAGGCCCACCACTGGAGTGATGGGATGGAGGGCACAGTGCTTCATTGCTCTCTGGGCTGGTCAAACTTGAAAATCACAGTTTGCCAGGTCAAACTGAAAATCACAGCCCTCGGTTCCACCAGGAGCACTAAAAATGGTGAGGTAAGCTGACAGGCTCCTACTGGAGCTTCACTCAGATAAAACTCCCACTGAAGTCAGAAGCTGGATAAAATCTGTGACAGGGTTGTGTGACTTTGTCCTTTCATGGCAAGATCTGGAGGGAAGCCTGATGGAAAATACTTTGCAGCAAAAACTGTCCAGATGTCCAGGGCGTGTTTGGCCATTTGGAACTCTCTGCATTCATCCACAAGAGCTGCCTGCCGTTATCCGGGAGCGCGCCTGGCAGTGTGACGAAGAGGAGGGAAAACCCATGTGTGGTCCTTAAGCTCTGGCAAGAAATAGCAGAGCAGAACACCAGGCTATTGATTTCATGTTTGCTTTAAAAACAACCTAAGTGCATTCCTGGAGCAAGGCTGGTCTGGAAGCCTAAATAAAATAATATTCTTCAGCCTTGAAAACTGACACTAGACTTCAATGAATGCTTTAAAGTCCTGTCTCCCAGACTAAGACCTGTACATTTCCTAAGCTCTTGTCTACACACAAAAATGGTGCTGCTTTAACTAAACCAGTGTACCCAAAGCAACATATCTCTCCCCTCTTCCATCCCTTTATTTTCCCTGTGTGAAAATTGTTAAAAAACACCCTTATTTGACAAAACCTTCCTTATTGGAGGTAGGTATGTTTTTACCAATATGAGACTTATTAGTGTAAGCACATCTAAGTAGGACTAGTGATAGCATTATTATTTTGGTAGCAAAAAATCACATCCATAAGTAGTATACTTAGACTGTCCCAGAAGAGATGCACAGAGCAAACCCATGGAAAAGGGCAAGCAGAATGGGTCTAATGCATCTTCCTGCTGACAGGACTCACGTGCTGCACTCCACAGAGTGCCAATGATCCCATCTGAGATAGTCATGGGCTTCTCTGACTCTCACAAGGCTGTACAATATCTGGTTAAAATGTGTGCACGTTATTTACAATGTACAAGCAACACCACAGAATTTGGACCTTCCACAGCATAAGCAGAGCAACAGAAACTGCATGTTAGCAAAGTTCACTAGAAAACAAAACAAAAAAAAACCCTGACAACCAAACAGAAGCCACAATGCATTCACAGATACAAATAACAGATTTGCACTGGTCTGTCAGAAATGCTAATTTCCATGGATGGTATCACAAATATGTGGGCGTGACCCACTGAAATTCTTGCCTCTCAAGGCAAATTGTATTGGTTAACACTGGGCTCCTGAGGAAGAATTAAAAAAACCAGGATATGCATATATTGCCTTCTGGTAGAACATCAGAACTGTAGATTTCAGCAGGTTGCATTGGATGTTCAAGACACTTGTGAGCATTGTAGTTTTTCAAGAACCGCAGTTGTACAGGAAAACCAACCTGATTTCTCACTGGTACCTTTGTAAAGGCAGACTGGTAATAAGAATATTAGAAGATTATAAGAAGAATAATCATCATCATTATCAAAGTTCTAACCTCTGTCTTGATACTCTCCAGACGTTCCTACATCAATCCTATTTTCCACTCAGGCTAAACAACTTCACAAGTTTTTTCTAAATTTAAAGCTTCAATTCTAATATGCTCTGTAATAGTATCAAAGCCTTCAGGTGTCTTATCCACTGAAGTTAGGATGACCCGAATTGCATTAGATTTTTCCTTCAGCAGTGGTTGTTTCATTCATTCTAAGTAAATCAGATGGCACTTAGTACATACTTCTGGAGGAAGAAAAAACTAAAGACAGATGGATGTGGCTCCCAGCAGGCAGCAGTTTGAAAACATGGCACCAAATACATCAGTAGTCCCAGTCTGTTCTTTGACATATCGGTGTGCCTCTTGTCTTCCTCAGATAATTTTCTTCAAAAGTGTTCAGCCCTGACAAATTCTGAGCTCCAGAGTTGTATGAAACAGGAATAATCACGATACAGCCATAGCTGAGGCATAGCAGCACAGTCAGAAATGCAAGAATGCCCCTAATGCACTAATACTGGTGAAAATCAGCATGCAGGCACTGTTAGTCAGCAAAAAATGAAAATACTGGTAACCTGGCAAAGATCTTCTGGAACAGCCCCTCCTTGCTGTGGGGTTGGAAGTCCCATGCTAAGGGGTTGGGCAGCATCACAGAGGTGTGGGTATCTAAAGTTCCCTGTTCCCAGGGGAGCAGGCGTGCCAAGAGCTCATTAGCTAAACTGCAGCAGGACAGGAAAATAGAGGAGCAGACGTCCAAGGCCAAAAGCAGACTTGATAAACATGCATCATGTTCCAGCGTTCCTACTTGTTAGACAGGGACCAGAAACAAAATGATAACCTACACTGCCAAATTCCTAATACCTTTCCTTTCTGACTCCAGTGATTACAGAGAAAAAAACCAACCAACTCAGATCAACTGTCCTGACTCCCAGCAGCCCCACAGGAAGAAAGGAGACAGAGCAATAGGCACTACTTCTCTTGGTTGCAACTGTCTGAAGGCATCCCTTTTCCTTCATAACTGTGTTCTCTTAATCAAGGGTTGCTTATGCTGTTAAGGAGTAGTGATTTCTTAGCTACTGATAGCAAGCAGAATGAACTGAACAGGCATGTCCACTTCTTCCTTTCACTATAGTCATGTAATCTCATCTCTCCCAACTTCCTAGTTCACCCAAACCTCACAGATGCCTTCTTCTGCTTGATTACAAGTTACATCTTCCCTCTCTCCCCTCCATCTGTCCTTCCTCTTCAAGACTTCAACTGCTGACCCCATGCCCACCCCGTTCAGTGCCTTCCCTTTCCTGCTCCCTAGCTCCCTTTGTGTCCTTTCAGCAATTCTGTCTTTATCATGCTGATCTCCCCTCCTCAGCACAGTGCCACAAAGCCTTCCCCTGCTCCTCCAGGGGCATCACTCTTTAAAGCAATCCCTTCTCATCACCAGTATCCCTCCTTTATCACATGCCTTGTTTTACCTGCCTGAATTGATAGGTGCAGACAAGTTTGCAGACCAACGTCCAAATTTGATTTATGAAATGATTGATAATGAGAATTTTTTGCATGGATGTACATTACAACAGACCTTCACAATTATTATGGGAGAACTCACAGAGGTCCCTGTGCTCATGAGGAGCATGATGTTCCTGCACTGGCCCCACTGCAGTGGGCTCTGAGGAGTACCTCAAGATTAATCTCATTAAGTCCTGTTTGATTTAGATCTCACTGTCTCTGAGACCATCTCCTTTCTTTTCCAGCTCCCAGAAATAAACCACATTTGTGTGACTTTGCTAACTGCTGCTGGACTACTTTAACATCTAACTGCTGCAAGTGAAAGCAAGGACTGAGGGCAACTGGTACAGGAAGGATTCCAGTGAGAAAAACTGGAGGTAACCAATCTCCCCCTAAAAATGAGAGCAGACTGAGAACAGGTGGTAAAAATACAAGCACCTCTCCCCTTTATCCACAGCTCAAAGTGTCCAGTTGCCTGTATCCCTGCTAATCCTGGCATTATACCTTTTCCATGTGCATCTCCAATGTCCCTGCTTCCAAGAATGTTGTTCCAAAGTGACCTACTTTTCATGTACTCATTTTTGAAGTATTTACATGAGAAATCAGAGGATTTAGGCTACACAAATGAATGTTTCTTATTATTCACCTCCACCATGTTTTAATTTTCTTGCCTTAATCACCTTGTGCATATCTCCTGTTGGCTGTCTGGCACACACCCTGGCACGTCACAGACTGGGGGATGCTCCTTCACTTAGAGCTTACCTGAGAGACCTGAAAGGACTTGTTTTATATCAGAGGACATGAGATCTGCACTTCTGTCTAGTCCATTCACCCATAAAAACAAGGTTATGTCTCATACCCAAAGGCCCACCTGGGTGGCCCATGGCAGAAGGCACAACAGTGACAGAGGTGACAGTCCTCCCTTGACAGCTGCTTGTTTGCTGACTCTGATAGTGTCTGTCTGCTCTCCCCTGTGCACACACCCTCACACAGGGACCTTCCCACCAAGCTGATGTCCAGCTCCATCTTCATTTTCCAGTCTGCATTTTCTTATTGCTCTTTCTTTCTTTCTTTCTTTCTGTCAATCAGGTCATTGTTTGGTTACTTTCTAAACTTCTTATTTCCATTTTTTAACAGAGATTATACCCTGCTATGGATTTGTTCATTAAAATTACCTGCATTTGCAGGAGGGCCAACAAACTTCTCAAGGCATTGCCTCACTGTCAAGCAGCATCAAGCATAAGGAGGAAACTGAATACAGCATCTGGATTCTTTTCATAAAACTGAGTGCTGGCTTTTCTCCAGGGAAAAGCAATGTCTCCCCACGTCCCCTCTGCCACTTGGACCCACAGCCAGGCTCTGCAAAGAGAAGCTCTGAGTGAAGAAGCCCTGCTAGCAGAGGGTTAGTAATGGTACAATTCCTTAAAGCAGTCCCAGCTTCAGGATCTAAACCTTGGACAGTATTAATTACCCAGCAAGCAGCTTGTTAGAAACTGTGTTGGCACACAGATAAGGGGAACTGTAATCGAATCAGCCAATTAACCAGCCGATGGTGCTGAACTAAATGTGACCCCACCATTAATTGTGTTTTTTTCTCAGCAGTTTTCTCATCACACTGGGTGCTCAGGAGAGGGGAGAGAAGAGGGCTTATCCAGGTGCTTAATTTATTTCTGCTCACAAACAGGAATCATGGGATATAAACTTTGTGACAATTACATGGCAGAGCTTTAAATCTTATTACACCTACTCTTCCTGAAAGAGAAGGGAGATGAAAGTCCTGGAAAAGCAGGAAAGAAGGACTCTTCACACTTTTCAGCAGAGTAAACAGCTGTCCAACGTAATGAAGCCCTCTTGAAGTAGTTTACCTGAAGGTAAATTTTCTGTGTGAGTGGTGTGTGAGAGGAATTCCTCTCACTCTATCTGCTGCATGGCCTGTGGCCCATCTGCACTGTGCAGAACAGAGCCTGTACTCTCAAAGACAGCTGACATGAAAAGCTCAGGATGGCCTCGAGCTACAGTTGTGGATCTGGCTCCAGACTTCCCCTCAGTTCAGAGGTGTTTGAATCTCAGCCCCTTGTGGAGCTTTGGAGCCAGATGGAAGATCCAGGAATGAGTTTCCTTAAAGTTCAAGAGGGTTCAAGAGGTTTTGCTTTAAATCCATCTCTGGGGATGACCTCAAGCAGTCAGTGATGCAGAACAAAGGTCTACCTTCTTGTGACTGTTTCTCTAAAGGAAATGGGTGGACAATTCTTTGTTAGGAATTAATCTCACATGCTCCTGAACAGCTAACCCTTCCCTGGACTAGGCCTGTAATGAAAGAGCGTCAGTCACAAGAACAAGCACATTAATTGCTAAGTGCGGCTTTGCTTCCTGGAGGATGTAGAGTTTGCACTGATCTAGACCCATAACACAGTCTCTGCCATATCTGCCTTGGACTTAAAGTCCATCTTCTTCTGCATTCTGTCTGGCAGTAGCCCATGTGGAGGCTTGGAGCAAAACACAAGAGAAGAGCAGGACAGAGATTCTTCCCATTTCTTGCAACCTAGAGCAAAGAAATTACTTGAGCTGGAGGTTGCATCTGCATCTGAGTTTAGTATTCCTGTTTAAACTGCTTTCATAACTTTTTCATGACCTTTGAACTCACTTATAATCATGTCATTGACTTGCGTCCTGTGGTAATGAGTTCCAGGTTTGGCCATGTATTGATGAAAAAGCGCTTCTTTTTGTTTTCCTTTAAAACCTTTTCCTGATTGTTTCTTGTGCCCAGCTCCCATGCTGTGATGAATAACCAATGGTCATTCCTCACTCCCATCTCTGTGCACACCACGACCATACCGATCTCTAGCATAGCCCCCTCAGCTGTCACTTTTTTGAGCCTGGTCATTGTCCCTTCATAAGCAAGTCATTTCATACCTGTTACCTCAGTGTTTGTCCCTCCTAACCCACAGCTCTTCAAAATTTCACCCTGTGGCTGTTCCCAGCTCTGTCCCTGCCTCCCACTCCCAGCCAGAACTCCCTGGCACCCCTCAGGACTCGTGCCAGCACGGCCACACTTTTTCTCATTCCACTACGTCCTCTCTGGAGGACTGACTGCAGGCAGCATTCAAGACACATATGCACCATGGATTTATACAGCAGTATAATGATGTTTTCTGTTTTGCTGCCAGTTCCTTTCCCAGCCATTCCCTCCCCCCACATCCAGTTTGACTGATGCTGCACAGTTTTCCTCCCCAGGATGGCTCCAGAACTCCCTTCTGGGTGGTAATAGCTAATGTACTAACACATCCACTTATCATTGTTTTTCCCCGCATTACTTCTATGTATATCCACATGGAATTCCATCTGCCATCCTATCACCCACTCATTCTGTATCCTGCAGCTCTTTGTTCATTACAGCTTATTACAGCAACCTCCTGGAAAAACAAGCTCATTACAGTCGAGAAACTCACGCCTTATTCCACTGACTGAGGGGCTGCCTGTGTTGGAGGTGGTGCTGACTGCTTGAATTTCTTCCCAGCTATTAACAGAGGGCCCAGTGTGCACTCTCATCCCCTACCCAGAGAGGCAGGACTGATTGGGGCTCCTTCATCAGCCAAAAGGGCAAAGGATCACATGCACAACACACCATTATTTCCCTACTGCTGGCAACTTTCTCCCAACAGACTGCTAATGGCAGTCACCTACCCACATTCCCCTCAACACTACCCTTTCCTGGTACCACTGCTTCTCAACAGAGGGAGAGAGATCAGCTGAAGCAAGATCCTTCCCAGCACAGCCCAAACTTGCACATTAAGGATCCATGTGGGGCAAGGAGAAGAGAAGTGCACTGGGCAAGGCCATCAATATTTGTTATAACAGAGAGTTAAAAACCAGCAGGAAAACCCAAACCCTTACTGCAGCAGCTACTTGGACCCACTACCATGGAAGAAATCAGGGCCAAGGATGTTTTCTCCAGCTGGGTATGCCATGTAAAAGCACTTTCCTTTTTTCCAGAGGAGATTTGTCAGTGGGGTAGCCTGGGGAGGAGTGATGTAATATTAGAGTCAGTTACGTTTTATAACTTTATCACATTATTCCTGGTTATAGTCTGTTATATCCACTTAAACTATTCCCTTCCCTTGTGGAATTCATACCTGGCAAGCACATGGACATATGTAATCTCATTTTTTCAGTCTCCTTGTTAACCATGTTGCCTTTTTTTTTTTCATTTTCCTCACCAATCAGCCTCTCCAGTCCTACAGTAATACATCTCAGTGCCTCTCCCTATATCGTTGTGGATTTATCTATACCTTTCTACTGTGATACAGCCCAGAACTGAAAGCAGTATATTTTGTTTGGGAACTCATCAGGCATTGAGAGGAACCAGTGCCTCCTCCAGCTGTGATTTGATGCCTTTCCCTACATAGATAAGAATCTCTTTAGTCACTTTTTTTCCCTACCATAACACATTGTAGTCACACATGATCCAATTTGCTGTCTACTATCACACTCCCATCTCTTTTAGCATAACAGCTTCTCAAGTCCCTCTTCCACTAAATCACTATAGATCAGCTGACCTAAATGAAGTACACTGATTTGAACTAGTTAAGGATTTAGCCTTTTGTTTGGCATAAGTCTTCTTGAGGATAACCACCGTCTTCGTTCCAGGTCAAATCTCACATTACTGCCTTCTCCTATCGCTAATCTTTGCAATTTTGGGGGGATTTTTCTCCAAGAGAACAGTTGTAACTCTCTACTCTGGTATCACCTGTGCATTTCCACCCACAGAGCCCATGACATGACTGAATACCAGGCACCTTTAGGGACTTTCTCCCCTGGAATATTGCACTTCATTTCCATCTGTACATGGGCAGCCTATATATGGGATACTGCCATTGAATGGTACAGGTATGAGAATTCCTTTCCAGAATGACTGGAAATGTGTAGTACAAACAAAGCTGTGCCTGATTTTCCACTTCTCTACTTCTGGTTTCAGTGGTGGCCATGCCAACATGCAGGCAGATCCCAGGAGTGTTACAGCAAGGTCTGTGAGAGCTGCCTCACAGCCCAGGGCTGCCTGCGTCACAAGCTTTCCTGGTTTCAGATTTCATCCAGCCCATACAACAGGGCTGGCTCCTACACAGCCCTTCCAGAAATAGCTCCTGCAGTGCACATGCCTTTTTGCCAGATGCCCAAAATGTTGCACAAGAGTTGTCAGGATTTACACCAAGATAACAAGATGATCTAGTCCTACATGCCCTAACCAGGAGCGGGAGGCTTCAGGGAAGTGGGAGACTTGTCTCGCTGTGCTGTTGGCTGCCTCTTTGTTGCCATTAATCCCACAAAGGATGGGATGTTGTGAGGGTCTTTTGCTTGCTCTTTGGAGGACTGGCACGCAGGGAAAAGTTTGTTAGAATTTCCTAGCCACACAATACAATAACAAGATGGAGAGCTGGGGGGGAGACAAAGAGGGCAAATATCTAGGCAACTTCTTGCCATGCTGGTCCTGAGAAGCAAAAAGAGAATGCTTCCCAGCCCAGTCACCAAAGACGTGCTTTCCCCTCTTGATCAAAGAAACACCCCATCCTGTTCTCATGAGCTCCAGCAGGAATCGATCATATTCATTCTTGGCCTGCCGAAGTCCCCATGAGCTCTTGTGAAGTAAGCACCACCTTATCTGTACTTGCTACACAGGTAATTTCCAGAGCAAGTCATCTGCATGACCTTACCAGGGAATTCCAGAGATTCCTGTTTACAGCAACATTAAAATCTACTGAACAACAATTAGCACAGATAAGACAGGTAGTGTGGGACAATAGATTTCCTCCATAGATTTCCTTTATCCTCTTCAAAAGGTCTGGTAGACTTTCACACCTCAGCCTACCTCTTCAGTCTGTTCTCAACATCCATACAAAGTCAGCACACAGTGTTGCTTCTGTTTGCAGCAGCTGGGGGAAAGCCCCTACAGTCTGTGCTGTGAAGCTGAAGCTGTTTCAGGATCCAGACACCCACTTGGACCGTGGCTCTACAGAAAGGCAGGCCCAGATGGAGGGACCCTGGTGCCAGCACAGTGTGAAGCACCATATATCTGAAACACCTGACGTGTCACTTGCCAGCTCGAATTTACTCAGAAAAATTATAAAGAGGGAAGTTTGCCCTTGCAGAGTTGCTGCTGGATCAGGTACTACATTATTTTCCAAGCCTCCTTTTTCCCTGCAGCTAACAGAGGCCATGCTATGAGCTATGCAATTCAACTACCTAGGCAGAAAATCATTTGGGCTCCCTCCTGATGCAGACCAAAGCCGTGCAGCCTCGGGAGGCACTAAAGAAGGTACAGCCATGCTCTTAAACTAAGCACCTGCATGCTGTGCAGCTGCACTGGGCTTCTTCCCCATGCTCCCTAATGTCCCCAGTGTGTGTGATTGCTTGGTAGCAATGAGGGGCTTCATCCCCTCCACGATCTGGCTCCTGCCCCCAGGGGTTTAGGAGAACATACTTTAAAAACCCTCCTGGGAGTTCACTCAAGCTCTCTGTTTACACAGCAGATTGGTGGCTCCTCGTTTGAAGTCAGGATTTAAGCTGTTCTTTCTAATTACAGAGAGACTCTGAAACCTGAGAGATCACTGCTGGTGAAGACTAAGCACAGAGGAAAAAAAAAAACAGTTGCATAGGCAGAACAATACTACATCCAAACCCTAGAGTTTACTATAAACAGAAGGCCCCTGCAGCAAAATAGGACATATGCTGTTATTCATCCCCTATAGTCTCTTTTCATCACGCTGTTTGCTGCTCATCACCTCAGTTCCTTGCAAGTATCACCAGCACTCAAGGACATTTGTTCCACTTTGTCTTCTACAGAAGGAGGCGTAGTAGAAAATATGTGAATCCCAGTGAACTTCCCTAGGCAGAGGAATGGAAGCCAGGGTATTTCCATCCTCTCCAAACTGACAGCTGCCATGGGATGTAAGTACATTAACAGATGATACACTGAAATTCATTTGATCTAATCAGCCACTAATGTTTCCATTATGAGAATAAAAGGGAATTTATTACCACCCCGTTGCAGAAAGGTAGCTATAGTTTTTACATGATTCTTTAGTAACTCTTGTGTTTCTAAGAGCCAGAAAGTGTTGCCCCAGCGCTCCAGTTCCTGTGCAGGTGTTCCTTTGCTCATTCTTGCAAGGAGGGCAGGATGGAAGAGGAGATTTGGGGCAAGGTGGGACAGCAGTGTTTGCTCCCTCCCAGAGTCCCTTGCCTCTGAACAGTGTAAGGTTTCCCATGAGCAGGGCTGGCTCTTACAGCCCGTCCCCCAACAGCATCCTGAACCTGCCTGGAGCTCCCAGATGCCGCTATCAGCTGTGTAAGATGGGCTCAATTCCTGTGCTGTCACTAGCAAGCCTGATGTTTTGGCAGTTGACAGAGGAGGCAGGAGGTGGAAGCAAGGTGAGAAAAGACTTTGGGAACTTTCCCAGAACGTCAGAAATAGTTCTCCAGCAGCACAAACCCGCAGCTGATTGGTTCCTAGTTCACGTTGGGTGTGTGAACCATACAGCGAATACATTAAATGGAAGGTGGAAAGTAACAACTTTGAAACAAACTGAAACACATGGGTCTAATCACATCCTGGAAGCAAGTCCAGTCCTTTCCTCACCTGAGTCGCTTTAGCAAAAGAGAACTGCTCTCTGTTGCCCGAGGGCAGTGCCTGTCCCCTTGGTTCACTCTGCACTGAAAGGCCAGCACTTCAGTAATCAGATTAGAAGCCTCAAACAACAGCTGTGTTTGTTCTCTGACTTAAAGACAAAATAATTATAAATTATTGTTTTCCTGCTAATTAAAAGACTGTTTGCTCTCCCGATTTCCAATTTGTTCCCTGAATAAATACATCACCGCATTAACTGCTTGGATCACACTGACCTGTGCAGACTTCATAACATTTTTAATCTCTTATCTGAAATGACTTGAGGGAAGGGGGCCATAAATCCCATTGAAAGTGAATTCCTTCCAGTGTTATCTCACTATTCAAATGGATATAGGCTGAATAATCGGACCTGATTAATTAAAAACTGCAGGGCACCAGTGGGAGAGACTAATGTAGGTCTTCACTGATCAATCTTCCCCCAGATTTCTGTCTTATTTTAAAAGACACAACCCCCACTGTCCTGGCTTCATTTCCTCCAGACCAAGTGACACCATAGTGGAATACCTGTGTCCTGTGCTGTGTCTTACATGTTCCTTTTGCCCTGCAGAACAAACACTGCAGTCCCTGCACCACCATGCCAGCACAACATCCTGCCTACTCAATCTAAGGAACTCCTTGCACTTCTAGCAACGTGCTACATTCTTAAATACTTCTCCTCCATGGAGCTTCTGGCAAAAATCATTACATTAGCAACAAAAAAAATCGTTACAGAAACTCATGTTCAATGCCCTGTGACACAGAAGGATGTAATCCCTGTTTGAAGGTAAATTGTGGTTGACCGAGGAATCCAGTCCAGACCCTGTGGTTGGCACAGCTGCAATACCATCTTCCTGCCCACTGATACAGCTTGGGACATGTGTCTGCTGCAGAGAAAACACCACATGAGTGTGATGGTATTTATGTGGCTGAACCAAGGTGTGATGGTGCAAATTTGAGGCAAATTTTCTGCCTGATGTTCCTAGTTTTAATGTCATTTGGGTACCAAAAACCTCACTAAAACAAGACGGTGCCAGAGACAGCCTCTATAGGCAAGGTAAGCATGATTCGATGAGAAGAAAATTAAAATTCCTCATCAGGAATTTTCTCACACTCAGGGTCTTATTTACTTCCGTAATCACTCTCCCTTCTCTCCCTTCCACCTCCTGGACCAAATCTCAGCCAAAACTCCCATGGGTGTTTGATGACTTGGCAATAACTTCAGCGGCTGAGCCCTTCAGGATTTGATATTACAAGCAGAAATTACCACTGTGAAATCTGAGACAGTTTTCATGCAGGGGAACAGAAGAGCACAGGCAGAGAGAAGCTTTACCAAATCTGCAGTGTAAGTCATTCTTCTCCTGTTTCTAAGTTAAGATCACCAGCTTTCCAGCTGGAATATTAAGCATGGAGCAGCGGAGCAGCAGTGAGACAGCTGCAGTGATGAATTTTTATTCTTTTGTTAACAGGGGGGGATACAGACTCTAAAGGCAAAACAGTGAAATAAGGGAGGCAGGGGAGGGAGAGGGGAGAAAAAGCTGGTAAATGTTTCTGGTGGTCATGCTGAAGTTAGCGGTATGTTTTTGGTTGGGTTTTTTTTTTTCAAAGGAGAAGAAACCAAAATTACAGCCACTCTAGTACCTAAACACCTCATCACCACCCCCTCCCTGGCACTGAGTCTGCCACATGGGCAGAAACCTAGGGACTGTGTCTGGGGTGGGGGGCCCTGCTGCACAGAGCAACAGCACTGACGGTGCTGATGCTGGGCAGCTTCTCCATGGGCTCCTGTGTCACACAAACCGTAGGCCAGGAACTTCTGGGGTAAAAGCCTTGTTTCCTTGCTAGGGGCTTCTCTGCTCTGCCTTATATATATGTGTTTGTATATAGACAGTCTTTGCTCTTCCATTTCCAGAGAGTTTTCCTTTAAAATGCCAGGCAGAAGCAAGAGCTGGTTATTCTGTTGCACTTGAGCAGACACCAGCGCTGGAAATGACCCTCAGCTCTTTGGGTTTCCATAAGGTTTTTAACTTTTTAACTATCTGTCACAGAAAAGGATCCCCCTTACTTAAGTTAAAACAAGGCCGGTCTCAACACCTCTGTCCCATACCTGGCTAGGTTGAGTTTAGCTCACTGGTTGCTCCTGATGGCAAGAACTGTGTTTTCATCATCTGCATGTATTTCTGGTGTTTGACAGAATAGATCTTTTGCAGTGATACTATGGTGAAGTCCCCAAAGCTAATGATCTTCATGTTCCTGGGGACTAATGATTGAAATCTACAGTTTGGTAATGCCCTCTGCAACTCTTGCTTGTTTAAAAGCACCTAAAACAATTTTCTGCTGCTTTCTGCTGTCACCCAGAGTGATCAGACATATGTCAAGAGGCCATCAAAATAGAGAATTTAGGAGGTACTCATGTAATATATGTGGACTAAGAAGTTCCTGCCCTTCTTGCTGTTTCTTCCCAAGCCATGTTGCAGCTCCCTGCCTCCTCAGTTATGCCAGAATAGAAGAGTTCATAGGCTGTGATGCGAATCGAGCACAGAATGATCTGGGCAAAAAAAATAACCTTTTTTTTATCCCCTTCAGTTATTTTTCCACAATGAAGTATGTACTAGAAGATGAAAGTGGCTTTCTCCTTTGGGATAACCCAGTTTCCCTACACTACTGTTAGCTGGCCACAGTACCAAACTAAAAAAAATTCCACAGATTTATTTGAAATTGTTTCTTATGTCTAGAGAATAGGAGGGACAGGTAGGCCCTCAGAAAATGGCAGCTACACAGTTGCTGCATGGGCAGGGCAAACAGAGCTGCTGTTCCCTGAACAGTGAGGCACTTGGTGTGAGGAAGAGCACGGACTTGAGATGTGGTGATTAAACCCCAGTTCCCCAGAGTATGAAGTGGGGCAGGGGTGGCTCTATATAAACACTAAAACAAGGTCTCCTGCAGGTTAGGGAAAGGCAAAGCCACATCAGAGCTGAAGGACAGAACTGTTGGTCGGATAAGGACCAAACAGAAGCAGAGGAAGTGGGCTTCACATCCCCCTGAGAAAGCCTAAGGCAAGAGGGTTTGTTGCGGACAGCGCTGGTTTGTAGAACTGTGTAGAACAGCATTAGAACAAGTTCTCTCTGCCTTTCTAACAGTGTTCAGGACACAGAAAGTTGATATAGTAAGATGTATTATATCTGCACTGTTAAAGTTAATGGTCTGCACAGAGTGGCCAATCTGGAGATTGTTTGACCATCCCTTAAATCCCACACCATGTCCTAGGAAAGAAAGTTCTTGAGTAGAAAAGCCTGAGGCCACTGATAGGAAAACGAAGAGGAGTGCTGTTACCTGAAGGTGATAACAAAAATTCAAGAGTTTTACAGGCACTGAGTTTTGTCACAGTAAAAGCCAGGAAGCCTTGTAAAATGAAAATGAGTCATGTAGCTGTGTGCTGTGGGGCATTGAAGTAAGGACTCCAGTTATTTGTGTGGGGGAAGGGAGGCCACAGTTACTCTATTCTCCTGATGTGTTTGCTTAAAAAGTCCAGGGCATGTGATAAGTTGATCGTTTTCTATTTAATGACTCTGAATTTCCCTCTCCTCTAACACTGTAACCAGACTCCTTGCAGGGGCAATTCTTTTGCAGCTCAGGTATTTGTCAATCTGTTCTTCCAAGGCACACAGTGAAGGGCTCCTGATCTGTTGGAGGAATATAGAGCTGTATAGATGTTTTTGCAACTGTTACAGGGACAACAGGGCCCTGCCACCCGACTTTCTGACTCGTCAGCTTCAACTCAGTCTGTCACTTTTTGCTAACCAAAGACAGAGCTTTGGGAGGGGAATGCATGGAGAGTCTTTTCCTGTGAAGCAAGAGAACATATGGCAGACTGACAGAAGGAAGTGGAAGGTGATGAGTAACCCTGATACGGAGGGAAACAGAGGGAAATGGGAAAAGAGCGTACAAAGAACTGGAAAGCATTAAAAAACTCAGCAAGAAGTTCTGAAGCAGATATCGACCCATTTTACTCCAGAGTGACCCAAAGACAAGGCAGGTTGACACCAGGATACAGACACCTGTGCGGGGACCCAGAAAGGGCAGGTGAGCCCTTTCTGATGGGTGTGTAATGCAGACAACAAGGGTGATGTGCTGCCATACAGACAGACAGATGTCACAGGCACTGAGGCACTTGGTGCTTTCTTAACTTTGTTGTAGATCTGTACAAACACTTTAAATGGAACCAGGAAAGCTGCTCCCATTTAGGTAGATCTCTAATTCTCTTCTCTGAGGAATATACATGACTGAGGTCCCAGTATCCAGGCTTTAGCTTGGGAACGTTACTTCACGAATGTCAGAGAGCTTTTCAACATAGTGCAAGAAACTTGTGCTCTTAAATTATCAAACAGAAAAACATTAGGAGCTTTGTAATGAGTTCCCACACAACAGCAGAAAAGCACCCTGATCATATTCTTGTGAATCATCTGCAAACAGCTGAAGTCCCTGTTCTGTGACTCTGTGTAGGTACAACCAATCCATGCCATAAGCAAGCAGTGCCCAAGTACGAAGTTGTGCCACAACAAAGCCCCTGTAAGGCTAACCCAGCATTCTGGTTCTGCACAGCTGGGGCATGTGGAGACTGATGGGATCAGCTTATGCAGAAACAACTGCTTTCTAGCTGTTCTCTTCATAGGAGTGAGTTCTTCTGCCTCTCTGAAACTGTAGATGAATTCTCATCAGCAACAACAATATCAGGAATTAACACTGCAACGTATTCAAGTCCCTGGATCTTATTGTGCTAAACACGATACTGACTCCTCAGTGCGTTGGTGGCTCATCATACTTGGCATAAACAATTGGCATTGGTGGGATGTCACAGTAGGGCATCTTGTTACTGTTCATCAAATATCAGCAGCTTCCACTGTGTGCCACAGAAACAGGGAGAAAAGTGTCTCGTCTCATCCAGTTCTCATGTGTGATTGTATCAGCATTTTTCTGAGATGCAGTTGGTTGGGTGCTAGTAAAAAACTGTCACTCCACCTTTGAACAGATGATAGTAACATTTCACCTACCCCCAAAGAAAAAGACACTCGCTAGAGATTAAATCAGAAACCCTGTCACCCTCTGCCAGTTTTAAAGTGCATGAAGGACTAAAGCCTGCATCTCTCTGGCAGTAAACAGCATGGCAATTAGCGCTGAAAATCCTCACTGAAATAGTTTGTGTAAATGAAATGCCTGGGACCTTCCCTGAGTCTAAAAAACATGACAACAATAGACAAAAAGGACCAAAGACTTTCCAATGACTTTCCCAACCTTTTCACACAGCCCTTTTCCTACAGACATGGGAGCTGGAAGGAGAGCACTGAGTGCCTGCCACAGAAACACTTTGCAGCGTTCTATGCCCCAAGCAGAGGAGAATAAGCCTCTTGTGAGCTACCAAGACTGCTTTGATTTTCCTGAGGTAAATGTACTATCTCAACAGTTCCTACACATGCTGCAAGGGCTGCACTGATTTTCCATGAATCAGATAAATCGACACCAACAACAGGCTTCGCCCATTGCTTCCCACTGCCCCTGGCTCAGACAGCCCAGCACAGGCACAGCTCACTTTGTTTCCCCTCACAGTGCACATGAGGTGCTCGATGGCACCAGTTCCTATTTCCTCTGGTTTTATTCTTTTAATTCTTTAATTTTGGGGGGTTTATTTTCTTCTTTTCTCTTTTTTTTTCAAGTCAGTCTGAACCCATGCTAGACTTCATGCTTAACACTACTGGGTGTTTCTCCATGCTGCCTTGACATGACCTATGTCATTTTGGTGGGCGATTTCTTCTACCCTTATTATTTCCAAATCTCAGTACATTTGTCAGCTGCTGAACATACTCCAAATGCTTAATGGCTTCAGAGAAGTTTCTAAATATGGATTTAGAAGCCACCTGGAAAAAATGAGCACCTATTTTACAAACCAGTCTACGTATTTGACTGTTAAGTCCATAGGCTTTTTTCGTATTAAAAATATGGAAAGAAATAAAAAGAATTAGCAATAGTGACTGAGCTTATGAAGTAAATTCCGAAGGTGGAAACAGGCTGGCTGTGCTGAAGTAGAGTATACTCCCTTTGAGGGCACTATAACTTTTACCTTTGACACTGCAACAAATTTCATCTCCTAAAATGTCTCATACCTGAGAAACCCAAGTGGAGCTGGACAGAAGGAGCAGAAAAGTCTTCCTACAGTTTAATGCAAATGAAACAATTGAGAACTTCAAAAACTAGAAACTACACCTATGAAGGACTGGGGTCCTGCCAATGCCACTGTCACATGGCATCTTACATACTTTGCCTTCAGATACAGTACCTGTGGTTCAGCCTCAGGGTACTGAGAGAGCTGAGAAAATAATTATCGAGGCAAGACTAGCTCCCAAACATCCCTCTGAGCAACTTTCAAGCAGGAAAGAATCAATTAGATGTGTGGTGGGTGCTGTAGAGATCTGCAGCAGACAGCAAGAGAGAAGGCTACACAGATGCAGTCTCACTGATAAAGTGCTCATCAATTAGAATGGGTTTTCCCCTCTTCTCATCTGCTACTCCCCACTTTTATTTCTGTTCCTGTTGCTCAGCTCATCCTTTCACAACTACCCATAGCTGGCCCTTAGGCTACCTGCCAGCAGGCTATTCTCATTCACAAGGAGCTAAAGAGAAGACACAAAGCCAGCCAGTCAGAGGCATATTAACCAAGCCTCACAGGCACCAAGTCCCTTTCTGACCCCTCTGAGTCCATTCAGAGCATGGATTCTTGCTATGTAGAGAAAGACCTTGGATATTTCAAAGCAGAAAAGGCATCTGTGCTTTCTTTTGTCCGGGGATTTAAACACTAGTTACATGTTTGTCCCAGAAAATTTAGCCAACAAGAGCTTTAGTGAACAAAGAAACACAAGCCAACCTGGACTGGAATGAGGCTGAAGGAAAGCAGATCAGGTTTCTAAGGCAGTTATGTAGGAAACCATCACTAGATGCTGCAAAGTGCTCTCTGAGTTTCATGTTAGAGCTGAACTCAATATAATCAATGCCAGCTGTTCCATAAGTTTCAGTAAGATGCTTGTCAGGCCCTTTGAAAGTAAACCACAAATTGGCACCAGTTTTCCCTTCCTGAAAGCAACTGATGCTCTTTTTCCCTTCTAACAACACAGGTTCTCACTTTCTGATGGATGTTGGGCTGATAGTGGTGTTCTGATGGCAACTGGTCTGTAGAAAAACCTAACGAGAGACAAAATGGGAAAACCTTGCTTTCCACACTGATTACTCTCCAGTGAGTTGCTGAAACCCAGGAATTCCAGCAGCTTACCTGGTGCTCAGCTTTCAGGAAGCTACCGTGGGTGCAGTTCCCTCTGCCACGCTACAGCACTTGTTATATTATTATATTGAGGGTACTAAATATGAGAAGGGTGATATCAGAGAACTATCCAACCAAAACTAGTTGATTTTGAGCATCCTTTCCAGCACACTTACACTGTCCTGTCTTTGTTATACGTGTCATGGGATGATCCTGGTGCTTGCTAAGTAAGAAAGGACGTCTGAATGGTGCAGAGCTTCCAAGCTCTACACTGTTTAATTTCCCAGCCAAGAGAAATCTGGTACCTGAGTCTGGGTCCAAACTGGTATGTATGCAATGTGCCTGTTTGGGCTGAGAGGCTGGATGGTATGGGTGCACTGAGTCAGCCAGGTCACAGCCAGGTAAGGGCAATGCTCTGTGCTTGAACTGCAGAACCACAGGGATGGATGCTCAACCTCACTCCAGTTCTCCTGTGGCACACAGAGATGGAAATGCAGCCAGAACTCCACTCTCAGAAGAGAAATCTTTCAGATGGGGCGCAGCAGCAGCGGCTCTAATACAGTGTTTGATGCTGGCAAGAAGTGCTGCGAGGCTGAGGGTATGTGGGGTGGAAGAAATCACCTGAATCGCCTCCGCAAAATCCAACCACTCCTTGCTTCACAGAACAGGTTTTTGGAGCTGGCTGTGATAAGGAGTGGTTTATAGAGTCACCCTGAGACTGTTAAATGACAGTAGGATTCAGCAAAATAGTACAACGGAAGCCCTGCTTATGAAATCTCTCAGTTTCCAGTTATGAAAATGATGAGGTCCTTCCCCGGAACATTTTCCTTGCAATAACCACAACAACTTTTGTGACTGTCTTTTCACAGAGACTCAGGGATTTAAGCACCAGCTCTATTAGAGATGTCCTAATTCCTATGAGTTTGGAAAATCTCAACCACCTTTGCAGTGTTCATATAGCACTGAAAAGCACAAATTATAGAGACAACTTAATTACATATACAAATGATATTTGGTGTTTCAGCCAGGAGGATTGGGCAGTTTGGTTTAGAAAAGCCTCTGAGGAAGACCCTCACATATCTTTGCATCCATTCTGCACAGTTAGAAGGGCCTTTGAATTTCCTGTGGGAGTTATTTTCTCTCACAAGAATGAGTCTCACAGTTCCTAAGGACTGTTCACCCAGTGCTCACTGATTTGGGCAGGACAGTGCATGAAAAAGTTCAGCCTTCAAGCCAAGGCATTCAGTAAGGTCAGAGTAGTTAATAAGGATTTAATAATGTAATTTAAAGCTAGTTTGCTTTTCAAAGCAGTTTTGTTACTATTGGTAGTTTAGACACCACTAACACTTGTTTGTTAATATCTTAAATGAACAGGTCCTAAAATCCTTCACCTAAAACCTTTGTGCTGGTCCTGGGCTCCCTGCTTCCTCAGGGCACGTTGCTGCTGAGCCTCATGCCAGGGAAGGAGAACTAAGAAGAGCAGACTTAGCAGAGTGCCAAGTGTCACAGCCAGAAAAGAAGCTGGTCACTGATAGGCATGAAGCAACTCAGATGTGAGCTGGCAGGGCCCAGCTGCTATGCCAGCTGCTGAGAAAACCCTCTTCCCTTCCCTTCCTTTTGCTGGGCTGCCTCCCACACACTGTGCTGACAAGGACTGCATTGCTGCATCCGACACTTCATTCTGAGCTTTGAAAGTCCAGTCTAATTGAGTGACAAAGTCATTCTGCCTTGCAGCTCAGCAAAGGGTTTTTATTCCAAAGATTCTTTCATCTTCTGACCTTCTCCTCTCTGCCCTCCTGAAACCTGGCTCACCCGAGGCCCAAAAGGGCACATGAGGGGGTAACTGAACCTTTCCAAAGGCACATCCTGTGCTCTCCCAGCCTGAGCTCTGCCAGTGCAGATGGTACTTGGGGGAAGCATCTGTCTGGGAATCAGGAGGGGGAACCACCAGCATATCCTGGCTCCCTGGGAAGAGCCCACCCACTCCACAAATACCATGCCATTCAAGAGCAATCACTATCCTCCTCACAGCACTCTCCATCAAAGGACAAACACTTCTCATGCTCCATGAGCAGGCTCTGGGTTACAACCTCTTTGACTGATGCTGTTCCCCAAAGGCTAAAAAATTAGGATCTTGCACACACACTGCAAACACATGACCTGGCAATGTCCTTACCCTTACCTGCTTCCAGATTGGACACAGCATTAGACAAGTGAGAACAAAAAGTGGAGATGGGATGGATAATGGTTCCAGGAATCAGATAACTCAGGCTGCACATACTGATGAGTGTTACAAGTCACTTGTCCAACTTCAATGCTCTGATGAGGCAGTTTCTTAGTAGCAATAAGATAGTAAAAGTTAAAAAAGAATTAAAAATACAAAATCATCATGAAGAATTAGGGGAATCTAGAACAGTCCTTAGGTATACCACTCCCTGAATTTAGTATTAATGCCAATCTTCCCAGAAGAACAGTAGATCAAATCCCTCTTACACTGCTTTGCTTTCACAAGCTTTCCTATCACCTGTGGAGAACTCTCCTTGCAGTCCTGCCATCTCTTTTGCCATATGCTCACATGGAAGGGAGACAAAAAGTAGGAGAACTTTGTAGCCATCATGATTCCCAGTGATGGATGCCAAAGGGTTTTCTCCTTAGAAGGCATGTGTTTTCCTTCTTGTTTTGCCCAAATATCCTCTCCTTCCTCTCATGATCCTCTGTTCTCCTCAGTTCAGAAGAGAACAGTCCTGTGGCTGAACTAGCCAAAGCAGAAGCAAGCAATTTCTCAGGCATCTCCCAGCTGGGTTGCTATTGATTCAGTTTGTGGTGTTTTCCCTTGACAATAAACAGATAACCTCAGGAAGTGGGTTTTGTTGGTTTTGTTTGGTTGTTTGTTTGGCTGGTTTTGTTTGTTTTTTTAAGAACCGTCAGAATGCCCTGTTAAGAGTTTCATACCAACATCTGTGATTCCTCTCGGCCTCCTGAAATCTCCCTGCTGTCTTAAACCAATGCTTTCTTAAACCAATGCTTTCTTTTTTCTTTTCCTTTCCAACCAGCACAATCCACCCTGTAGATCACCTGTACTCCAAGGTGATTCCTTCTGTTCAGCTACCTTTCCAGAGGAGGAGAGAGGAACAGCTGCTTGGGCAGAGCATAGTACACATCACAGAAGGAAAGGACAAGTCTTCCCTGTGCCTGTGAACAGCTCAGCTTACAGCTCCTCCATAAGGCAGGCAGAAGAGGCTGGTGCCATGTTTCTTTCTATGCTCAACACAGAAGGGTCACAACAATACTGTTTTACTATTACAACCTGGGCAATGGTCTCAAAAGGGAAGGCTGGACCAACCCAACCTCAGCTGTTAGATCTGTTATAGCACTATCATATAAATGCTATCATAATTCCACACCGGAAGTGGCTTTGTTTCATGGAAAATATTAGCGATTTTACCCTTTGCAAATATTTATGAAGACTGGGTGAAATGCAAGGGTTCTTTTTATTAGCCTATACCCTTCTGGAATGTGGACTTTAGTCTAAGAAGCAATGGCAGGATCTGTTCTCAGGGTATAAGGGCTACTTTGCTCCTCATACCTTTTTCTGTACAAGCATTGAAGAGGAGACCATCTGGTCTGAAAGATAGCTATACTATCAATTATCTGTGAGGATATACTTTCAAGGGAAATCACATCCTTTCAAGGTTTGGATAGTTTGTTTAGACAACTTTACCAGTGGAGAATTTGCTTTTAGGTGCTTTAAGTGTGTAGAATTTCAAGACTGAATATTTGTGAAATAATGAAGTTGAAAAGGTCAAACAGGAAAACGAAAGGCAGGATGGCTGTAGACTGTACAATCAATGGTGTACATTGTTCTGCCAGAAATCACTAACTGGGAGGTATTCAAAGACCGAGATAAGTATAGAGGGAATGCCACAGAGAAAGAAAAGTCCTCTGATAAGTTCATGGAGTGCAGAAGCCCACAGGGCAGACTGGGAGACTAGCAAAGGAAGAGTAGAAATAAGGATTCTGCTCCTACATGCACTACAAGGAACTCCTCACCCACAAAGAATTCAAGTGCCAGTACAACCTCTGGGTGCAGTAGCCCAGAGATAACCCTTCTCTCCAGAATATGGCCAGCCTTGGCTCTAGTATGTACTGTCACAGTTGAATGATGCCAGAGAAAAGGGTATAGCATTGACTGCTGATGTCTCAACATCTCTCCTATCCTCTTTTGAAGGACTGAGAGGCTGAGTACCTCAGCACAAGCACACTTGGCTTAGGTGGGCCAGGTAACATGTTCAGAAAAACTAAAAGTTAGATCAGGGGTCCACATCACATGTTCTTCAGGGTGTCATACCTGCCTGTTGGAAATTCCCCATTAATGTCAGTATAGCACAGGTAATATTGCGGTGAATATCTGCTTCTGTTAGTATAATAAATAAGGCCTCTTGGCCTGATAGTAGAAGGATTCCTGAGGAGTATTCAGCTGAGATGAAATAACCAATTCCCAAGATGTGCTTCTGATGTCTCCACCAATTTCTGTCAGGGTCAAGTCCCTTTCTCAGTTTGCACTTGGATCTCCCATTAAATCTTTAACTGCTTGATTTTATACATTTATAAAACACTGTTGTGAGGGTAGTTTTCTGAATAGGCAGTAATTGCATTCTTTTCAAATACAGTTAGAATAAACCTTTTCAAGCTTAGAGTAATTCTTTTCGGTTGGTTGTTTCGTGTGTTTTTTTGCTATCAGGCAGTATAGTCTTCAAAACATATTGACAGCCCAATGCTTTAATTGAAATAAGTAGCCTGATTGTTAGCAAATACTTGCATTCTCGTACTTCACACATCTATGGCACTCCATGAAAACTGGCTGACACTACTGCCATTTTATTCTCCACCAACTGGATTAGTCAGCTGTAGCTCAGTTCCTCCAAAGAAGGATGAAAAGAAAGAGTAAGTATCAGTTGCAAGCACTTAATGGAGGCAGGAAATTAATAACTACCTCCAATTAGTGATACATGTTTATACCTGCAGCTACTAGTTACAGCTGCTTCTCATTCTTGTGTCCTGGAAGAACTGTACTGCTGCCATTACCTCAGAGAAGTCCTGAGCAGGAGAATTGCAGCTCTTAAACAGTCTGTTATCTATCAAGGGTTTTGTCTGAGACCTTCCTTCAGAATACACATATCTCTGTGTACTAGCATCAATCATTCACTCCATCCACATCTTGCAAGTACAAAGTTCAGGTTCTGCCTGAAGAACTCTTCCTCTGAGTGCAGTCGGATATGTATCTCAGAGCTACTCCCAGAATAGGGAAGTACATGTGGTTTTAGGACTCTGGACCAAACCCACCGCAGCCACCTAACCTAAGATGCTGATGTAACATGAATTTACTCTTCAAGTCTAATTGTGAAGCTTTATGTGAGCAAGCTTTATGCTGGAACAGGTACTTTTGATGCATGCCACTCTGCCTTTACATGAACCAGGTATCATCTCTCCAGAGTAAATCAGAGAAAAATGCAGCAGGCAGGAATTACAGTATCTTACTCCTGATCTGACACCAGCTCATGAGATTACCTTGGGGAAGCTGTGTCACCCCTCCTTGCCTGAGTTTTGCCTGCTGTAAGATATGGATAATAATGTTCTTTGAAATCTATCCAGACCTTTTGATAAAGGACAAAGATTTTAAAACATTGCTCTTGTCTGCACACTCTTCAGGATGTGAATTGCATCCTTGGCATGGGAAATTCTCTAACACACCACAAGTGCTAACACTGCCCCAAAGAGAAAACAACAAACTCTGCACTGGCTTATCATTACAGGCACTGGAAAAATACACGTTGGTTGCTGATACACTCTTGGGTTTTGGCAAGTCTGTGTGTTATTTCTGAACACAATCACAAATTGCTTTGAGTTCAAAGAATTTTTCAGCACTGCTCAGGGTTATCTAGGAGGCAAGCCAACCTCTGGCTGTATCACCCTGTGTCCTTGGGAATATTTCTCTGGTTTGATCTGAAGCTGAGTGGATTGTGAAGACACACAGCTGGGTTTCTGGACATCATCTAGTATCCTACATGCACTGATCAATATATTTTACTTGCCAAGGAGAGTTCTAATTTTCTTATTTAGAAGAATGAATTGTTGTAGAGGGTGTCTACATTGGCAATCTTTTTTGTTGTTTGTTTTCCTCCCTTTGCTTAAAGGTCATATAATATTTGTACTAAAGCAGAGATGACCAAAGGAGCATACACAGCTCCAACTCAGAATAGGGAGGCTCCTTCTTATGTCACTGCTGTCAACTCTGGACAAAAACTGTGGTGAATAGGAAAAAATAAATAAATCTTTTGTTTTCAAAGCTAAATAGCCAAAAATGCAGCTAGAAAAGTTCCATAAAGGTTTAGCTTTCAGCAACACATAGTGGAAACAAAGCTGAATCCTCCTCTTGCTGTGCCCCCTGACCTCAGAGTTTTATATGTCACTGCCTAGAAGGCCTCTAGTCACGGCAGCCTCTGTGCATGGCTTTCCCAGGACTTTCAGGGTTTTCCTTGGGGGATGCTTGAGTGGGGAAAAAAGGGTTTTAGCACCAGTCTTCGATTTAAAATAGCAGGGGGAGTTTACTGATTAATATTCATGAGAAGGGAACAGTCTGCTTTTTGTTACCGCAGTCGTTTCCCATGCAAGGTGGGTTGAGAGGGAGGAATACATTAAGGAACATATCCTACTGTTACAAGTACCACCACCTTTAGAGATACAGAAAATCAGGAGTCTAAGCAGAGCTCAGATGGTAAATATTTAACAGGGAAAGGACTTGCCTCCTCTTTCTGCCTGTATATATTAAACTCATTCTTTCATTTTAACAAGGGAACTGTGTTTTCCTGATCTCTCAACCCCCACCCCTGCCCCTCACTTAAATTCTGGGACTAAGTGGAGAGTTCACAACATGCTATAAATCCCCTCCACCAGTAACCCAACTGAATGCACTTCCCTGTTTATTTGGCTTTTAAAGTCACTGCTAGTCCTTCTGTAGTGGGAAATGTTCCTTCTATTCATTGAGGCATGAGGAAGGGCAGGACTGGTTCCCCTGCAACTGTACCAGAAAATTTCAGCTGAAATCCCTATTCTCATACTCATCTAAAGCTGGCATAAGAAAAAAGCACAAACGAAGCAAAGTTTTTCAAATGCAGGTGCAGATTTGGGGTGCCTCTGAGTTGTGGGCATTCAGCTCAAAACACCGTCCCTCTCAAGCGCCAAAGCACAGAGTGTGGTTCCTCCCTTGACCTCCTCAGTCTTTCTGTCACTGCCATCAGAATCTGGGTTTAGGGATCCCAGAACCAAGAGCGATTTCTGAAAAGTATAGTGAAGGGTTCAAAGCCTCTTCTGTGAGGATAAGCAAGGACTTCTTAATTTCTGTACAATCCCTGGGAAAATATATCAGCTCATTTGGCAAAGTCAGCTATTATTTACTAACTCCTTAGAGATAAGAGATTGTGAGGGCTGTGGTACACCTCCAGTTCTGACATCAGAAGGGGATGATGCAGAGGAGCTGACAGACTTCTTCCACAACAAATTTATATCTATGCTTGTGACCCTACAATAGCAAGGTAGGACCAAAGTAGCTGAGGGGGCATCCAAGAGAATTGCCATTTGACTCCTTCTCCTGCACTGAGTGAAACAAACTGCTCTGGCACAACCACCCTTCAGCTGATACAACCACACTGACTGAGCACCGGAGCAGCGCACGTGGGGACTGGGGGACCTCGCAGACAAAATGAGCCCCGTGAGCTCATATGCTTGAAAATATTGATATGAGCTGATCATGACCAGACTATAGCACCGCACAACTACAGCCACATCTGGATAACAAGAGAGCATCATCCCCCTGACTGTTGCCTTTTCTTCTTACCTCCACAGAGCAAAAGGGTGTTGGTGGACCGAAATGGCCAAGCATGTGGCCTGTGTAGGTGCCAGTCTCTCAAAAAGGGCAACAAGGGCCACGCTCTGAGAGCCAGGTTAGTTCAGCCACCAGCTGCTGGCAGGGTCTGGGGTCAACCTGGGGCTGGATGAACTGTGATCCCACATCAACCTCACTGTTTAGACAGATGTCCTTAAAGTAAGTGCAGTTAAATGGATCAGTACAGCCAGTTTCACCTGGGGTAGGGATGGGGGAAGGAAAAAGAGAAGAGAGAAATGATCGGTTTCACCCACAGCAGTAGTCCTTACCCTAAAGGTCCTGCAGTGCAATATCCCTTTATTTCTTCAGGATACAGCTAGAAACTTTTACCAGGGGAAATATGTTGGGTTTGCACTTTTGCAAAAATCAAGCGATGAGGTAGCTGTACCAACAGAAGTAGTTTTGCTTGTGTAGCATCTGTTCCCTGGGAACTGAAACATTTCACATTGGCAAAGGACATCTACTGCTGCAAGAAGCTTGATTTCCACTGCCCAGATAGCAAAACTTCTCTAGTAGTGCAGATAAAGCAGATAATCAGGTCCAGAGCTTCTCACTGAAGCCAGAGAAGCAAGGTTAGGATTGGGTTTAAGGATGGCATGACGCATGAGCAGACATCATGTGGAGATGGGAATTTGATAACAGCTAAGAGGAGATATTATCACCACCAGCCAGGGTGAAGTAGAAAGGAACTTTCTGAACCTGGCTGGGGGAAGGAGGGTACAGTGCCCCTCGCACCATCTCCCTGACCTTGGCTGCAGCACATTCCCAGCCCAAGCAGGAGCGCTTCACTGGAGCTCCTGCTTTGAAGAACTGTGCCTGACTTCAAGCTGATTGTGAATGCACAGCATGACCCATTTTAAACAGGTAGGCCAAGAAATCCTCCATCCCTCTGCCTTTAGGGACCTGTTTCAGAATACAGAGGACTTACCTTGAAAATGTTTTCCAGACTGTTTGATGTTGTGGAACCATCAGTGGGAATACTGACAGCATTAGATGCCTGGGTGGCTTATTGATTTGTTCTAGTTTTATTAAATTGGCTAAAGTTCATTCAGAAGTCTCCATTCCCCACATTCAAGAACTTATTCTGAATGCTGCCTTGAGAGGGGCAAATTGGGAGGAGGGGGGGGAAGAATGGAACTTGAAAGTAGAAAAATTTATCTGAAGAAACCTGTGATGTGAAAATGGACTTCATAAAAAGTATATATTATTTATATCACTAGCATAGTCTTCTGGGTTCAATATTTCTTGCTGCTTACATTCTGTAAAAAGTTGAGTTGGTATGTGCACGATGTTTCTAATGAGACATGCACACAGACATGTGTGTGTCTGTGAGAGAGTCCGGAATAGAATAAGAATGATTCAACCACAGACAGCAATTTTTCTTTTGTCAACCAAATAAATAAAAGAAAGCTTAGACCATTGCCCTGTTTTTGTAAGAAAGATGAGAATTGCATTCTTGGTAACCTATACCCATGAAGCAATGACAGACAAATTAAATGGCTGAGATCACACAAGACCAGACCAGACCTTTCCCCTTCCCCCAGCAGCAAGATCAGACCCCCTGGGCAATTTCTGAGAAACGTTACAAAGTGAAGTAGAAGCTCTGAAAATGGCCAGTGCTCAGCAGCTGAGAGAATAACCCAAGGATTTCACAAGGGCAGGGTATGAACGGCTCAGGCCTGGCAGAAGTAGCACAGAGAAAGAAGAGGCACAGTGTTGGTGCTGGCAGATCCTGAGCACTCCTCCAGTGCAGGTGGGACAGAGGGACTTGGGTCAGGCTGGGGAAAACTGGAGATGGAGGGATAAGGCTTAAGTATCTCTTTAGATCTAATTCCAGATTTATCAATTCTGATGTGAGCCAGAGATAACTGTCAGAAGAATGACATCTGTCAGAACAGGTGGAACACCTGAATTTGATCCATCTCTTTGCTTATTCTATTGCTGACACAGAAATTAATTTCCATGTTACTAACCCTAATAATGCTTAGCTGTTGTTATGGTTTGATGGAGAGACATAGAGAGAGATTTGGAGATATTTGTTTCCTCAGAAAACCTTTCTCCACAACCTCCTGTTCTCAAGAAAAAACACCACAGACTTCATCTGTTAGAACTTTATAATTTTTCTCTGAAAAGGAGCGTTAAAACAGCTTATTTCCACACAGCAGATGACTTAAAGGCACAAGTAGGTTAAAACTGATAATTCTTCTGCTGTCTGATTCTGGATATATTTTAAGATACATTTGTGTTTGAATGAGATCTTTTAAGAAAATCATTAATTGAAGCTGTCTGGCTCTGTCATCCTGCCCTCCCATTCTCCACCCAATGAATCAGTAAATTGTAACAAGAGAATCTGGCTAAACAAGTTCCTAATTCAAACGCCATCTTATGGACAAAGAAGTCTTTGAAAATAGTATCCGTCATCTGGCTCCTTGCGATGGAGCGGAAAGTTGTTTTTTTACTGCTCACGGAATTCATCTCTCCCTTCAGCGCCGTCAAACGTCGAGTGCGGTGCACTATGAGAAAGCGGAGTTCAGGCAAAGGAGAGGGAAGGGGGAGGCCTCTGCCAGAGGAGCCCAGGGCAAGCAATTTCCTGCCAATTAACGCACAGCTACTGATAACATTTCTCCCAAGAACAGAGTTTCAGGTAAGGAGAAATTTTATACCTGTTGATTCCAGGTTATTGATAGATCTTCCTTTTCCAAGGTCCAGTTGTCTTCTCGATGAAGTGCTTGGCTCGGTGTGAGCAGTATGGGGTCTCAGAGCACACCAGCCAGGCTTGCTTTGATCACAGAAATTAGATGGTTGGCAGGAGAGTCCCACTTCCTAACAGGGGGAGATTCCAGCAGCAGCCTCTGAAGTTGTGTGCACAACTGGTCACGGCTGTATTTGCGGGGGCATTGCAAAGCTGAAGCTCTCCCTGCAAGCCCCAATTGCCCTCACACGCAGTGTTGCAAAGTTCACTGTGCAGCACTACAAAACTAAATTAATTAATCTGTGTAAAATGGATTCAGAGCCAAGCCCTGTGCTATCCACAATAACAAACTAACCTAACAAAATACTCCTGACTGCTAGTAATCTATAAAACCAATTTCAAATGTGTTCATTAATGTCCTTATAAAGCAACCTACTCTAGGCATGCGTGGCATTTTTACTTTTTCTTTTTTTTCTTTTCCTTTTTAGCTGTTGAAGTACCTGAGAGAAACAGAGCACAAGGAATGAGAATAAAAGACATTTGTTCTAAGTATAAATGCACAAGGCATTTTGTGCGAGGAGACCGGACCCTTCTCCTTTACTCTCCTGCATCTTGTAGCTTCTTTGAGGAGGCTGGTGGGAAGAGGTTAAAGGTTACCCAGAGCTGCCAGTGAGAGTGAAAAATGGTGGATAGTGCCCCTGTTCTTGACTGTGAGTTCCTTTATTTCCTTTTGTCCTGGCAATACCTTCCCAGGGAAGGCCTGAATGTTGCAAATTAGTGTTCCAACTTATCTTTCTAATTACCTCTTCAGGTGCAACAGTGAGCCAGCTGCTTGCACTAACAAAAGAAACTGCTCAGTAGTGTCTATGTATTGGCATCTGCCACAAACTTTTTTTAGGCTTATCAAGTATCTGGCTCATTATTAAACAAAAACAGTAGCAGAATTTCCCCCCTTTTCCTGGGGAAGTAGAGATCTTTCCCTGACAACTTCAGCCCAACACAAATTATTCTGGGAAGAAATCGCAACTTGTACCAATGTTTCTGAAAAAGACACAATTAGGAGAACATCTGATAAAATCAGATGAGCTGAGCTTGAAGAAGCAAGAACTGGGCACTGCTAAAAATGAGAGTGATGTTGGGCTGGGGAGAATGAACAAGAGCTGCAGCTTTTATTTCCCACCACATCCTTCTTGGGCACAAAGGAAAACTCCCTCTGAAGGGAAAGGATGGTGATTCTGGTGACCGCGCACGAAAGAAGTATCAGGAGAAATGTTCAATCCTTGTGCTTGTTCAGAATAGAAACCTTGGAAACTTGAAACAAATTTGCAGGAATGCTGTTGTCTGTCATGTGCTCAAGCTACCTCCAAGTACACAACTCTTGCTGGGAAAGAGGGTGCTGCCATGGAAGACTCCTTCCAGGTGAAAAAAGCTGTGGTGTTCTGCAAGAATTGGCACCAACAAAGAACTGCAGAAACTCAAAAGACAAGCCAAAGAGATAATAGACCATTGTTTAGGACTTTATATGTGCTCGTAGACAACACAGCTTGAGCAGGATACCGAACCCATCCTGACAGATGGTGGTCCAGCCTCTAGACGGGGAAGAGAGATTAGGTTAACCCAAACAAGGCTGACCTAAAGAAGCTGGCAAATCAAGCAGGCACATGAATCTGATTCAAAGCCTTTTGTGGTGGAAAAATCTCCTACTGGCCAGCATCAAAGCAGACTAAACTCTTACTAACAATATAAATGCACACACACAAAAAAAATATATATTTACATGGGATTTGTGGTGAGACAAGATCCTTGTCAAGCTATACTCAAGTATGTAGTGTGAGCTGCCGTGAGGTGAAAGAGCTCAGAGCAGTGGACCAAAGGGGCTGTCTTGGATGCATGACCAAGTAAAATATGAATGGTTGGGTATCTGGATCTAGCTAGAAATAACTCCTTAAAAACTAACCCTCAAGCTTTTTTTATGAATCTGACTATGAGAGTGTACAAATTTTCATTTTCAACACTGACTGGAAAATCCTGTCACTAAGGAACAGTTTTCAGAAATAAAAAACTTGCAATGATACATCAAACCCAAACCAAATAAACAAAAAACAAACAAACACCAAAAAAAGCCAACTGACAAACTGAAATAGCTTTTAGGTAACAGATACATGGAAAAATCTTTTTCTTAATTTTATTTATGTTCCACCATTTGTGGTGTTCCAACATTTGGTGGTCCAAAGAACCAGTAAAGACTTAAAGCAAATGCAAATTCCCTGCGTGCCCCCAGTTAGTAGGAACTGTTTTGCTTTGCAGAGTAGTTTTGTTGTGAATCAGCTTTGCTGCTCCTGGAGAACACTAAGCCAGAACTGGTTGGGATGCAACCTAAAGAGCTCTAGTTCATAATGGAGACCTGAGAATCTGAGTCAATGCCTGGTTCTTTGAAGAGCTTCACAACACATCCTTGGTGGGAATATTTGGTTCAAACAACCAGCACCTCATCCAAAGAAAAACTCCCAAACTAACAAGAGGTCAGATGCAGGGGTTTCGGCACCAAGTAGCTTCAATGTACTGATCCAGCCAAGTCATAGTAAATAACTTTAGACACAGCCTCACTGACTCAAAAGATGCCAAGTGTTTACTATTCCCTAATGAGGAGTGGTAGAGCTGTGATTCCAGCTCATAGCAAATTATTACAGCCAAAGTATTATAAATAAATCAGTGCTTATGCCAAGTCACAGGGAAAGGTGCAGCAGATTAGATACTTATTAGAGAATTAATTTTCAAGCTATAGAATGAACAAAGAACTGACATGATACAAAAGGTTTTTACTTAAACCAATCAACAGATTTCTGGTCCTATTATGACAACAGCTAGTGCCTTTCTTATTGACTCTTCATGTTTAGCCATTCTTGAATAATATTATTAAAATTACAGTTTCACTGTGTATTTTCTGTTTGATTGATAGCAGAACATTATCCTCTTGCCGCAGAATAAGAAGGAGAAAGAGAAATGCAAAGTGTTTTTAAAAGCTGATTTCAAAATCAGGTTGGAGAGGTGTTTGATGGGTTCTGGTCCTTTGGCACCTGAGGTAATTCAGGCACCTGATATGTTCATTCAAGTCCAAACTCAAACAAAATGGTTGTTTTTCCTCTCTTAGAAAAAAGTCACTTGTCAATGTCAGGCTTTAGGGGTTAAAAATATAAAACACTCTACACCAGAGACAGACCTGTTCTTCTAGAAGACAGAGAATTTTCGTCCAACTATTATTACACATATGGGATAATAAAGATATCCTGGAAAATTCAATTAGCTTCAGTTATCAGTTTCATACAAAATACTCCAAATACTTCTTCAGCTTTTCATCTCATAGCTTTTCATCACAGACTCACTATTTTGTGTGTTTATACAGTTCTAGCATGTGTGTTCATATCATGTGAATGGGCCTGATGCCCACACTGGGAATTTTCTTTCCTTTTTTGTGTATAGGATTGTTCCAGTTGCTAAAAGCTACATTCTACTGAAGATGACCTATATTTGCTGCATTGTTATACTCTATCTTCTGTAGTACATTGCTCTTAGAAGGCTGGGACATTGCATACTATAGCAGGTGTATACGGGCCTATATTATAGATTTCAGCAGCTTAATTTCAGTGACAGAGGGCAATAGAATGGCAGCCAGGTAAGAAACCTGTTAAAAACATGTTATTTGAAGGATAAAAAAAAAAGTATTCCTTTTTCTTTCAGTCCCAGGGAGCTAGGGACATGATCTTATTAAGCTAAATACAGTTACTTAAGTTACACGAGACTGTATATCTTGGTACTAAAGAACCTCCCTCTCTTTGGTGCAAAAAAGCTGTGTGTCCAGCTGATTTCAACAAGCACAACAAGGGCTTTGCATATCATGGACTCAGCCAGTGACCAGCAAAACTATGTGAAAATGGGCTTCTGGAGAACACAATGCAACTTTAACAATGCTGTCTCCATAAAATGTAGTTAAGGCAGGTAAATTCTTCATATCGATTTATCACCAAGATGAGAGAGGAATTCAGATCTTGCCTTGTCCTAATTCCACACAATTCTGCAAGAGCGTGGACATCCAGCTAAGCACTTTGATTTTCTGATTGGAAGATGATCTCCAGTGAACTGGTTGCTCCTTCATCTCGTCCTGACCTGATACCTCCACCCTGCTTACAGAGAGGAAAAGCTGAAAAACAAAAGGCCCTATTTCCATTTCCTTAGAGCAACAAGCTTCATGACCTGAGAGGAGCCATCTGAAAAGAGGAAAGACAGAGGGTGAGTGAATGAGGTAGGTACAGAATGAGGCCAGCCAAAACTTCACCAGAATCACAAAATCACAGATCACAGAATCACAGAATGTGGGTTGGAAGGGACCCACAACTCTGAAGTGATCAAAGCCACACCCTTGGCTCCTCCTATCAAGCAATGTTTATATCTGAACAGAGCTGCGCAGAGAGAGGAAGGAACATAGTGAAGGCAGAATCCTTTTCCAGCCTGGTCAATAGCTAATCTAAGTCTTGAAATAGTATTTTTCTCTGTCTTGGAGAGACCTAAGATGCCCCACACCTCGCAGCCCTTGAAGAGGGCCAGGTCAGAGGCCCCTTTGGCAGCATTCTGGCAGGAAGGATGAGCTAGGGCACCCCAGCTCTCCACAGCCCAGCTCTGGGCAGCAGCCACAAAGCTGGGCCCTCCCCTTCTGGATGGTAGACCCATAAGTATTCATTCAAGTTATTGTGTTTATTGAAAGCCCCAGCTGCAATCTGTATTTCTAATGTAGGAGAGTAGTGACTTCCAGAGGCATTTAAAAAAGGACATTCTTCTTTGACATGTTTCCTGGTAGTTTTTTTCTTAATTTGGGTGAGTTGTATGTCACCACTCATCTGAGGGGACATGAACTAAGAGCAGGGGATTCCAGTCCTGGAAAAGTATTCACCCCTCCTAGGTAGTGGCTAGGACTTTGGGAAGCCTGTAGGAATGCCCTGTTTCAAGGCAGCCAAGTCACTGTGCAGGGCTGCAGGCTGTCTGCAGAAGGGGAATGAAATGGAAATGCTGATTTGTGGCTGTTGCTGTTGTTCACTTTGCAATTTCAGCAGCCGCTCCACAGTGCGATTAGGTCTCCTTCAGTGCCTTCTGACTGAGTATCAAAAGCCCTACTCTGGAGCCCAGGACAGGCAACATTTTTTTTTTTTTACACACTTCTCATTTGGGGAAGTTGGAATGCTGGATGGTTGGCCTGATCCAATCTCCTCGGTACTTGGAACAGACCATACTCAGCAAGAGAATTCAGAGTCCCAGATATGGTGAAGCTAGAATGACTGCAAATAAATGAAACTGCTACACACAAATTTGCCACTAAGCAAACACAGGGACTTAAGAGGAGACTATAAACTGGAAAAAAAGAGAATGTGGAGTGGAAAAAGTATTTCAAATGTTGATCCTGCAGAGAATTTTACACTAATTGCTTTTGACAAACACTGAGAATGAAAGGCTGCATCAATATGCTAACATTACTCACAGCAAAGTGTGGTTTTAGACCACCACAACATTCATCTTCTGACTGATCCCTCTGCATCTTGCAGACATCCAGCAGACAGATGAGAGCAAGCCTAACACGTCTGGGTTTAATTGGACATGCCCTCTTCTGCCCACAGATTTTGTCTGGAAGGAAGGGAGACTCCGAGGATTGTCTTTACATTTATGTGGGATTTCTGCAAGTCCAATGGCCCAGCTGGAACCACTATGTGGTAGCAATGCCATGTTACTCAGTGTCCAAAAAGCCCAGACGTCTCCACAGCATCTGCACAGATCAGCTGCACTGACTCTGCCAGTGAGTCCAATGCTTCCCGGAAGTGTCAGAGGGGCTTGTGGTGCATGTTGGAATCGGCTGCAAAGCCAGGGCAGAGTAACTTCAACGTTTCCCAAAGCACTGGGTTTGTGGTGCACGTGCAGGCCATCTGTGCAATGCACAGATGATCTTCTGGCACTATCCTGTTATGTTTTAACTTGACTAACTTTGCCAGCATTCTGCAGAAACACACAGCAGCTCCAGGCTAGAAAGAGAGCCCAAGGAAAAAAGATCTGATATGAACCCTGGCCACCATTTCTGCTATAACTAGGGATACATTTCTAAACTTGGCTCCTAACAGCTAATATACGTTGACCCAGAAGTGCCAGGAGTTCCAGTCTAGAGATCCCACGCTGGCACCATACAAGCCAGCTGTTGGTATGAAGGTTGCAAAAAATATCCTTCTGAGAATCTGTTTGGTAGGGGTAAGGCATGTTCAGCTGCTGGATATGAACAGAAAGAAAAGGTTACTAAGTTTTACTTTTGTTAGAAAGTAAAATGCATCAGAATCTGAGTTTTGGTGGGCATCAGGGTGAAAAGGAAGACACAACTAAACCTTTCTAGTCTCCTTCTCACTACTGAAATAACTCAAAAAAATATTTAGAGAACGAAGAAACTGCAGTACTTTTAATCATCACCAGCAGGTCTTTAACCTCACAGGAAACAGAAAAGGAAGGACACATTGTAAAATATCCAGACAGACTAAAGGTCATTTTTCTTTCCCTTGGGATGAAACATTGCATCTCGCCTGAAGGACAAATATGCATCTACTATATACACACTGTCACACAGAACATCCACATCTCTTCACTGTCACTCGATAGTGGCACACTAAGTTTACATTGGAAAATAGAGATAGGTATGGCAGTGGTGAGCAAGCGAGTGAGTAACATAATAGAAAAAAACCAAGACACTTCCCCACAATGACAGAAGGATTGACCCAAGTCAGAAATATTTGGTGGCTGTGTAGTTAAAAATATGTACATTGCATCAAAAGGTAATTCTTGTGGAGTCTGAGTTGGGAGATAGGAATTTGGTCTGATAAAGCAGCCCAGAGTACAATATACTTGCTAGAGCTCAGCAGATCCTTCCCTTCATGGATTTGGGGCAGTTCACAAAACCTGCAGGACACACTACAGCAGCAGAGTAACCAGGCCAGCTGGGATGGTCACAGGAGGCTGAAGGGCAACCAAACATGTGCCACCCTTACCACACCTTTTCACTGAGGTAAAACACCTTGGTGGAAGGACAGCTGGACACCTGAACACATTCCTACCCACACAGACAATTTCTTTAGGTTCTTGCAGTCAGTTGCTTCATTTTTCAGCCTCTAATCTAAGCCCAGGGGACACCAGCTGACAGTGTGTCTGCAGGGTTACCGCTGCTGAAAATTCACACATTAGGGTGGGACCTTTTTTCTTTTTGAAAGCCTGAGGGCCAACAAGGGGTGGCAGTGCTCAGAGCCAAGTGCTCATTTCCTCAGGACTCTGGTGCAGGAGGGACTGCTTCACTGACCACCATACAGAGGGCTGTTGGGATCTGCTTGCCCTTCTGAGGCCACTGTGTCATCCAGGGAACCAGAAGGGCTCCTACTTCTCATAGCTAGGAGCACAGGCAAGGGAGATTCTCATCTCCAACTCTCTGTGCCTCTAGAAGGAGGTGGAGATGGGCCTTCCAGCAACACACTAATGCTGTTAATGAGAAGGCAGAGGGGGAGCTGTGGGCAGAAAGGAGGAGGTTGAACACATGGATGGTTCTTGCTGCCGTACTTCAGAACCTGCTGCTTACTTATGTGCCGGTAATATACTTAAGCAGCAGGAAAAGATAATACTCTGTAAAGCTTCTATTAAATGTGGCATTATCAGCAAACTCACCCTTTGGTAATAACATCAGTTGCACCAGATTGGAGATTGGAGAGTGGGAAAAATTTCTTCACCAAAAGGGTTATCAAGCATCGGAACCAGCTGCCCAGGGAAGTAGTGGAGTCACTATCCCTTGAGGTATTTAAAAGATGTGTAGATGTGGCAATTAAAGACATGGTTCAGTGGTGGACTGGGCAGTGCTGGGGTAATGGTTGGACTTGATGATCTTAATGGTCTTTTCCAACCTAAAGAATTCTGTGATTCTATTTATAGACAAACAACAAGAAATGACAACGTGGAACCACTAAATTAAATTGGCAATACCAGTCAAGGGTGCTGTGCTGCCAGTTGTGGGGCCAGCTTTCACAGTCTCCGTGGCAAGTTCTGCCCAGAGGGCGAGGGTGAGTGGGCAGAAGCATTTCACGCCACTCTTACACATGCGGTAATGATGAAACACTGAGGTTCCCAAGCCTGCACAAAAAACACTTGAAATCCTTGAGCCTTGCCTCAGCTTAACCACCCCAGCATGGCTTCCAGGGACCAAAGTCACCTGCACACTCCAAGGGATGGAAACAACCTAGGAGAGTTGCTGACAAAAGCTAACTGGAGCAGTTGAGCACAGGGACAGATGCCTTCTCAGGGTGTGAATGGCCCATGCAGAGATGCTGCTCTCCTCAGCAGTGCACCCCCACTGTCCTTTCCACAAAAGGCAGTCACCATCGGGGTAGCTGTGTCAGGGAGCTCGGAGACAGATGTTCAGGTGAGCTCTAGTCTCTGGGGAGAACAGCAAAACTCACCCAACACCTCACTGTCACAGAGTGAAGAGGGCAGCTCCTTCCTCCTGCAGTTCCTCTCCTGAAGGGTTTACAGCTTAGGTACATTCCTCTTCTACTGACTGAGGGAGCTGAGCTGTTCACTGAGGGCTTTTGGGGAGGCAGAGCCTGTGTATGGGCTGGGGTGAGGGGACAAGACCAGGAGAGCAGATGGAGAGAGAAGGGCTGCTGTTCCAGCAGGATTGAGGTGGTGGAATTGCTCAGCACACCCTGTCCCACTGCACCCTCCCTTGGAGCCACAGGCTCAGGGCCATGGTGACAGTAGTGCCACCAACAGCCAGTGCCTGTCGCTTTTGAAGGCTGGTGCCATTGTCCCAGAGGAGGCCTTTGCCAAGGACTGGCACTGAAGCTGTTAACTTCCCTAAGGGGAAATGGAGCTGGCGATTTCAAATCTCGAAGAGGCTGGGCTTTCAGCAGCAACACCGCAGAGGGTGGGGGAAACAAATCCCTTTAGAGAGAGCCTGAATTGCAGCAGTGATGAACAGCTTGAGCTCCAGAGGGGCCAGAGGAATCTCTCACTGCTCCACACCCTGTAAATCCTTTGCTAATTGCTTTATTGCCATTATTTGTGAAGATAAAGGAAAAGGATTAATTAACTAAGAAAGAAGAGCTCACATCTCCCTAGACTGGCTTCATTAATTGATATGGGAGGGAGAAAAATCAATTAACAAATTCCTTTACCTTCTTGATCAGTCTGGAAACAGAGCTGGTGATTTTTGGGGGTGGGATTGTGAATGGTAAAAAACCAGTCTGTTCCCCAGCCAGAAGCAATACATTAATTCAGCAGTTTGCAGTTTACACCACTTAATGTGGTTGTGTGAATACTGTGTTTTGCAGATATTTTGCAGTTCTATGACAACAGGCAGAAACATAACGATGTCGATGAGGTGAAGCTTATGGGCACCAAGTCTGTAATTTTGTTGCCTCACTCTTAGCAGAGA
Source organism: Pachyramphus minor (assembly GCA_013397135.1). Lineage (NCBI taxonomy): Eukaryota > Metazoa > Chordata > Aves > Passeriformes > Tyrannidae > Pachyramphus > Pachyramphus minor. The sequence goes on from VYXB01002302.1 coordinate 158,250, forward strand.
TTATGATTACGGCAAGAAAAATATAGCTCTAAAAATAATTATAACATGGATATTGATGTCTCCTGACATTGTAAGTCAGCACATGATTTTCTGCAATGTATGAGAAGAAGCAAAAGGAGCAGAACGGACAAGAATACCAATACATTGCATTTCTTCTTGAACCTTTATACAAATTCAGAGCTAGACTCAGACATAGGAATCTACCCAAGATTCCTTTCGTGTGGCATATTAGTTGAAGGAAATGAATGGTCCCCCAGGATAAGGCCTCAGAGGAAAGGAAGTATTTGATGAATGAGGTTAGAAAGGTCTCGGTGTAGCTGTGTCACGCCTCAGTAAGGGCTTCTCCAGACAAGAATGATAGTGGTTTCCACTGCCTACACAAACAAGGGAGGGTATTCAGCATCTGGGTTGCAATGTATAAAAAACAAACAAACAAACAACAACTGTCAAAAACTCAACTCCACCTAATTTCTACAGTTTCATCTAAAGCAATTGGAGTAAACTAGATGTAATGTATTCAACTGTTCAAGCACCATAAATCATTACTTTGTGCTAAAAAACAAAGATAGGGGGAGAGTTGTAGTTATCAGCTGGGAATTACACAATATGAATCCCATGTCTTGGGCAGTGATTCTTAAGTTTTGCTGTCACTGTCTCCCAGGGACAAAATTAGTGAAGAAAGGAGAAAAAGAGAGCACAGGCAATGAAATAGAGAGAAAAAAACTGCAAGAGAGGGACAGAGAAAGCTAATAAATAAAACAAGAGCCTGAAGGGAAGAGCTGCTTTGTCAGAATATAAATATTTCCCTTCCCCTTTTATCTTTAATGTGGTGCGAGGAGCTTATTAAGGGGAAGTGCAGTTCTGTCCCTGGAGTCCATCCACATAACCATGTAGGGAGCTCGGTCCAGCACAACCGGTGCAGCCACGCACACATAAACTCTTCTCTGCTGGAAACAAATGTAATGTACCAAGTAATAAAAGGGAAAAGCAGGAACCCACGGTGGTCATTACAACCCTTATCTTGCTGGCCTGGTGCTGCTTTACATTAACGGGAGCCAGTGCTGCCAGAGGCCCTGGCCGGGGAGCTCTGCCTTGGGTCTCAGCTGCAGCCTGGGAAGAACAAACCCTGTCCTCCTGGTGCTGCAATGAAGGGAGAACCAACGTGGCAGTTCATAACAGAGCCAAATTTGGGTTTGGGTGAACAAAAAGAGGGAGTGTTCGAGAGCATGTGTAAAGAGGGAAATGCTGCACTGTGAGGAGACCACAGCTGTGCATTCGCACAGAGGAAGAAGTTTTCCTTTTAACCCAGGCTTGGCAGAGCCGTGCCCGGCAGCCAGGCTGGGCCTCGCCCTCCTGCAGTGCCACGCTGGGTCCCCTACACAGAGAGGACAGTCAAGCATGAAGCAAAATTTTGTGTTAATGGCTCCTCTCTCCCGGAGATCTGGTTTCCAATAATGACTTGGTTCCCCTTCCCAGTGCTGGCAGCAGCAGCTCTTTGCCGGCCCTTCAAGATGTTCAACCATATGGCTGCACAAAGCTGCACCATCAGTCAAAGCCTCCAAGTCAGGAAGGGGACAGTTTCAAATTGCTGCCAGCGGATGCTTTCCCACTCTTTGCCTTGCCTGAGCTGTCACAGATACAGGTGTCTGATACTGGCTTCTTTACTGCTTCATTCTTTTCATCTACCCTTAAAAAAAAAAAAAAAAAAGAAAAGAAAAAAGAAAGAAAAAAAAAGGCGGGGGGGAAGGAGAGAGCAAAAAAAGAAGAGCTTTGCATTTCCTCTGCTCAGGCCTTAAATTGGAAAAATGAAGGGAATTCATTGTTGGTGCTTGCTGATCCCTCCACCCCTACTGTTGCACCACTGTGGCCCTTTGAGCATGACAAAATGAGCTCCCCAGGCTTGATTATGCAAGCCACTAATTCCTCCTCCAGTCAGGGGGGTGCTTGGGCTCAGTGGCTATATAATTTGGGTTTACCCAGCTTTTGGGCTTGCTTCTGTTCATAGAGGTAAACACTTGGCATTTTTACATTAAAAATGGACTCTTTTGACTGTATGCTTATGAACAGGAAAAGACTGTCACATACAAACTCTTTTCAAGTATTTTTCAGAAACATTCTGCACTGTCCCCCATGATGCCTCCATGTGAGCTCCTATCCCAATTGCCATTTTTTCATCATGTTTGAAAAAGAGATGACTTCAAATGCCAAGAGTAAATTTAATTTTCTTGGGAAGGTTTTCAACAAGGAATTATTTTCAAAGGTTATTTTGATAAAAATATTGTGAAAAATATGAACCTTCAAATCAATACTTTTAAAGATTGACAAAAGCAATAATGAATTTTTATATAACACCCATGCCAGTTCTTGGATTTTTTTAACTGGCCCTGTTAGGAAACAAGGCCTCGGACCCTAGGGAATTAGTCTAGCAAAATACCACTTGTGCTGGCTCTCATTTGCCTGGCTTCAGTTGCAGCTTCCCTGGGATGGATAAATGCCTCTGAAGAAGCTCAGAAGTGGCCTGTGTCTCCTCCCCACCCACAGTCCTGGTGGTGGGCACCCACAATCTGAGAGCATCATAAAGGGAGAGTCAGTCTAACTTGAAAAAGCCGAAACAACAACAAAAACTATACAGCTTTAAGATACATGCATTTGAAGCAAATGTAATTTTTAGATATTTTATGTTTCAAGCACAGCTACCTTAGAAACACTTGGAAAACAGAATGTTTCTCTGAAAAACTACTGAGCAAATTTGCAACCTGATGAATAGTCATTATCCAGCTCCTCAGGTTGCTTCAGAGAGCCCAAATACCCCATATCTGCACAATATCTAGGGACCTGTGCCTGTAGACTTTACTCACAAACAGCTGACCCTTGTGGTCAGGGAGAGTGTTGAGTCACAGACACAGAAGAAAATCAGATGGCTGCAGCAGTTCCCACCATCCTGCCCTGCCCTGCTGCTCTCCTGCAAGCAGCTGCCCCTCACACAGGGATCTCTGGGCCAAAAGTAATGTGGCTCCAGGAATCTTCTCAGTGATCACCCAGCCCAAAGATAAGCCAGTGCCAAATCTGAACTGCTCTGACACAGCGAGCCACGCAATGGCAGCCCTAGAATGGCTCTGAGCTGAGCGCAGATGTCCTTGCCCTGAAGGAAGCGATCCCTGGCACAGGGCAGGGGGACATCTGGGGACAGTCACCACTTCATCTGTCCCACTTTGCACAAGCTGTTTCATGAGTCACCACCCTTCTCTACCACAATGAGAACTTGCATAAATAAGAGCTCACTGGGCAGAAAATGCCTTTACTGTTATGCCTAGAAAAGCACCAAAGATTGCACTGCACTTGGATAATAACAATGATAAAAATGATGCATTTTAGAAGCCTACTGCCTCCTTAACCAGGAGCCACTGGCGTAGTGCTGCCTCATTCAAATTCATGTCAAAACAGCTTAAAGCGCTTCACAAATGCCCACAGATCAACAACCTTAAAAAAATGCTATCAATGTCCATACAGAGTTTCCAGGATTAGCACTGGGACCATCACCAACACACCATGTGGGGCAGCTTCTAGGATGCTACTGGAGGACTTGTTTGCTCTGCCCATGGAGTCATTGTTTTAATATTAGGTCTCATTTTCCTACAGTATCCACCACCAGCAGCAACAGCTTTTAGGAAATTCAAACTAGTAGGAGTTTGGCAAAGACACCAGCATTAACATTTCTGCTTCTGCAATTGTGCTTTAATAGCTATCAGCAGCTCGAATTTCAGTTTTCACACCCCAGGCAAAACCCTGCACCTACAGCAGCACGGAGCCGGGAGGCAGGGTCAGACAGAGGGATGCCATCAGCTGCGTTCCCAGCATCACTTCCTACCCCGCAGGTCTTGCCGCGGTGCTCGCTCCCCGCCCCACTGGCGGGACCCGCTCCCGCCCGGCCCCCACAACTCCCCCGCATGAGGTCGGAAGCAGCACCGCGGGGCAGGCACTCACCGCGGCCTCGCCGGATCACTCACATCAGAAAAAACCCAGCAACCTGCCAACATTTATGATCTCCTTCAAAATAATTCTTTTATTATCATTATTCTAGGAGTAACTTCTGCTTCAGAGGAAACCCTCGAGCCTGTTTGTAAACACACTTGAGTAGCACAAGCTTAGGACACTTTGTAGTATTTATATTTTCAGAGGTATTTTGTATCTTTGAAATTTTAAAACAGCGTTCCTTTCTAAAATGGCCAGTGAATTCTCCCTGACACGGTAGTACGGATCCCTGCCTACTGAAAAACGCGACATGAGTGAGTCCATCATTAAAATCACAGCTTTACTGTACACAAATAGCTGCTGACCAAAGTACGGCTTTTTGGCTCACTATCAGGTCAATAAGTTATAATCATCGAAAGAAAATCAGCTCGCTCCAACAACACGGTTCAACAAAAGCCCGACAGCAAACGGCATCCCATTGTACTTGTGTAAGCAAAGCAAATGAGAAAAAGAGCTAAAATTTGAGCTTGTGCTGTACGACTCCCCTTGAGGTGCTGAGAGTTTCCAGTTATCTCTAAACTCAAAGGGATGATCTGCGCGAGCAATGAGAGCAGGACCTGTTATTTTTAGAACTCAGGAGTGAAACAATCCACCACATCAAGCACATAAGAATTTGGCAGCCAATTAGGATTTTGAGAGCTCTGAGTACCTTCCCCAGACTGAGTCTGTGGATTACAAAAGATCGTAATGTGTCTTAAGTCACAAACATTTCCTCAGTATTTTTAATCATTTAAAACCAAACCAACCAAGAAAAAAAAGGTAAACAAACAAAAAACCCACAAAGCCTCCAAAACCAAAACAACCACCAAAACTCCACTAAAGATTGAGAAAAAACTCAATACAAATATACACACATTCACAGGAAGTAGTTGAATCTCCATTGTTACGAGGTCTAGCAAAGAAAAGAAATTGTAACTATGGTACAGCCAATAGTTCGCTGTACTAACAGTACAGCCAATACAGGCTGCAAAATCCGTGTGGCTGAGACTGAATTCAGAGTAGAATTGCAGACCTACTTTGAATTTCCCAGCTTTGGTAGGTGCAAACCAGACATAAGATATGTTATTTCTTTTTAGCCCATATGAGAAAATGTTACATGCAGTGGAAATCTATTTCAGACAGCAGTGTTTCTTTAGCAGAATGGGATTTCTCTGATGCTTTGCTTTGCTCCATCTGCTTCTAATTATTGCTCAATTCAAACAGCTATTTCTGCATTGACTTGCAGGAATCTCAAAAGGCACCTTCTACGTAGGCAAGAAGCATAGCCCATAAATAATTTCAAAAAGTATTAAAGAGGGGAAGCTTCATAGCTTTTCATTCCAATCTGACTGTGTGGTATTTAAATAAACCTCTGTGGCTTTCCAGTAACATAGTAGGAACTCCCAGGTGGCGGGGCTGGGGGAAGAGAGGGAGGAGAGCACTAAACATACTAATGAACATGTAATTAAGAAAATGGGCCCTCATTCCCTGCAGAGACTCCATGAGGAGGGAGCTTATTTGAAGTGCTGCTTTCAGGTTCCCCTCCCTTCAAGGAAGGAAATCAGCTGAATATCTCCAGCACCACTCAGAGTACCATTGGTCCCAGCTCCACGGGAGTGCACTCAATGCAGATTGACACCGAGACAGAAATCAGAGCTTAGAAACAACTGATTAAAAAAAGGTAAAGGAGAGCATGTGATGCTGGTCCACAGACCTCAGGATGAGACCTGTCTGTAGGCACTGGTGTCAGCCCTCTGCCCCTCTCCCTGAAGAGCACTGCTACTTAGAAATGCAGGTTGGGTCACTGCTGCCTGAGGGCTCTTGTGGAAAGTGAAATTCTCCATACAGCAGCATCGCACATCTCCAGGGCTTGCAGGGACACAGCAGGCAGTAGCCTCACACAGCAAACCTTCATGTGGCCTCAAAGCAGGGAATCACCTCAGCAAGGTGTGATTGGGACCAAAGGAAGAAACAACTCAGTTCAAGGGTTTAACTGGAACTGTGGAGGACAAAGGTTAATTTATGCAAGCCTGTCAAGAAGAGGGAAAAGTAATTAAAATGTTTGTTTCTCTTTCCAATCCAATTTTGAAAGTGGAGTTGGTTGAGGAAATTTTACCCTAAACATGGGATAGTAGCAGCAATTGGTAATTTAAGCGTTCACAGGAGGAGGAGACAGGATTTTGTAAACAGAGGCTTAGGAATTCCTTAGCCTCTTTAGACATCTGGCAGATTTTGTATTGAATAACAGCTCTTCTTCCCTTGTTTTCTAAGCTTTGAAAACAACATATTTCTGGAGGCTGCACTCATCTTTAGTGAGACTTAATCAAGCAAAGATAAACCATTTGTTTGAACATCAGGCAGTGGCTTCCTGCCAATATGATTGTTAGATGGCAGAACCAGGTCCCAAGAGAGATGGCAATAGTCCCATTATTCAAGGCATTTAAAATTAGACTAATTACACCACTAGCATATGTAATAGCTGGGGCTAAGCAATATAATGGGTCTTTCCCATCTCTTATTTTGGGCTAAGTCTGGCTCTTCTTCCTAAATAAACAGGGTTTGGGGCTTTGATGAGCATCCTGCTCTTCTGTTTCCACTGAAACAAGTGAAAACTTCCCATCAGCTCAAACAGGACAAGTGCAAGCCTTCAGTCTGCGCATTAAAGAAGATTTAAGATGCAATCTCGAATACATGAGTCTACAGAAAGACAAAATTAAAACAAGGTTGGGCATAAATGACAAAAGACATATCACAGTGCAGCATTCCCTCTCAATCAAATGGTGTCAACAGCAGAGTGATCAGAGGAACCAGTCACTATGTCTACACCAACACTGGGGCTGGAAGCAAGACATAATTCAGTGTTCACAAACATTGTGGCACCGTCTGCAGCGATCTGGGAAATTTATGCACAAACTTGAGAAACTTGGCTATACGATAGCTATTTGGAATTGTCTGGCACAAGGAAGGAGAACCAGTTTTCTCTAGCTTTTCTGCAGACAGCTGGGCTTTGTAATTGTGCAGCTCCTTCAGGAAGCACCTAGAGATCAGGTGTTAGCACTTGTCTTTGGCCTTGGAAACTAAAGGGGGTTACAGAAGGGGGAATAACACAGAAGGGACAAAATCACTTTTGGAGTTTTTGGGTTTTGGAGGAAAAGGGACGTCTGACAGAGAGCCCGAACTAGGTCAAGGCTCCATGGTGTGATAGAGAGGTCTGAGGGAATATAATTCTGGGAAGGGGAGCTTCAACCACAAAGACACCAGCCAGCTTCCTAAAAAGCACTGCATTGGTATAAGAGGGTAGGGAAGGGTATATTTATTTTTGTTTGGATCTGTGAGGATCTGTCATCTATAACTTTTAGAGTTACAGAGCAAGGAGTGACTCTGCTTGAGACCTTTGCAGATCTGAGACTCATTTTCACAGACACTGGGAGAAGCTCAGGATAAGCTGGAGCACCTGTGAGTCCGGGACTCCTGAAGCATCCAAGAGAAGGTGGCTGGCCCAGGGAGCCTGAGGCAGGTCCATCTCAATCAGTTCTTCTCCTGATGCTGTCCAGGCTGATTTATCACATATCCCAGTGTATATAGAACAGGCCAAAGTCAGCTACAGCAGTCTGGGAAGTGTCCACCCACCATAACAGGTCAGATTTAAAGATTTAAAGGATCAGATAGTAAGTTTGCACATGCCTGTGCTAAATCTGGATTCTCAGAGTAGGATATTACTCACTGACAGAAAGAGGACAGCAGATACAAGTGTCATCTCTTCTCACTGTTTGTGGAATCTTCCCTTTTTCATGTTCCAATATACTGCACCCAGAGAGAATGATGACAGGACCTGGCTGATAATACCGCTGCCAGCAGAGAATTTGTCTTGTTAAGAAAGCACCTAGCCTAAGGAAGTGAAATAAGGAGGGATTTTCTGCATGTTATACCAAAGGGCCTCTGCAACCCTAAAACTGCGATTAAATCTACTTTAAAGAAACACGGGAATTCAAAGTGTCATGCAAGGGTTAAAATGTAACTGATGTCCTCACCGAATCGCTGAGTGGGGATGAGCAGATTAACTTCAGGTTTTGTTTTCTTATTCATGGATCTGCAAGACAAAAGCAATCATCAGCCTCGCCTGATAGCTCATCTTTGTGAATGTTTCCTGAAGTTTTCCCCAGTTTGGTCATAAATGTGGAGGGTAGTGCTGCTTCCCTGTATCCTTTGGGATACCACTTCACAAACTAATAATTATCTTACAAATCCACGATGCAACTGGCTTTTACCTTTCGCACTGAGGGAAACCACATCCCCTCCAGCAGTATCCTCTTCCTTTTGTCACCCGTGCCCTCCCCATATGCTCTTTTCAATCAGTTTCTCATATTTTCAATCTAATTTCAAGTGGTTCCGTGGTGTGGGGGCAGGGGCTTGCCTTCCCCACTCCCTGCCTGTGAAATACCAGGCTCTCCTGCCTCTTTTCAGAAAGATTGGATGTCTTTGGTGAGCTCAAACAAGATGCAATTGAGAGTAATCTATCAGACTGATAGAAATGCAAGCAGATATAATAATGTGAACTTATTTCTAATTATGCAAATCATTATGTAAAATAGGCAAATGCATAATTTCCCCCCAGGCTCCTGGCATTTCTCCACTAAGCTTTAGGGAGTGCAAATTTTGATGTTCTTAGCTCAATAGCCTGTCTGATCATGTAAGACTGTATGTAAGTAAGCTTCAAAATGTCGAGGTTAAAAGTGTCATAAAAGTGGTTTACTATAATTAACTGGGACGAATCTCACAATTCAGGGGATCGCATCAGGACTTTGGCAGAGCTGGTTAGCAGGACAGCCAGTGAGGTGAGGGCCAGCAAGTGTCTGCAGGTGGAAGGAGAAGGGGGAAGCAATGGCCTTGGTTCTTCTGAGGGTAAGGAGGGCTGGAAGCCTTGCAACAGGTAATCTGAAAATGTTCTCCCTCAGGCACTCAAAATAAGTGGTGGGGCGGGGAGGGGGTGTTTTGTTTTGATTTCCCTCTCCCCATGGGAAGAGTTTTCTATCAGATGGGATACGAAACAAGGAAAAATGTATTGACACCAGTTAAGGAGGCTTTAAAACTGCAGAAAAAGACATCATGTAGGGATGCCACTCCTCACTTTGACTTAGCTTGGAAGTTGAACTGGATTTAATTTTAAATGAGTAAAAGGACAGATAATTGTTCCTAACAATTCCTCCCTATGCACAATAGTCTACCTAGATGCCTCCACAGCTAGTATCAACACCTGAGACTGTAAATTTATTCTGCAGTCTTGGACTTGCAAAGACTTTGCTTGTGAAGGTTCATTGCTGGCAGGCCACGTGGCATACTCAGACCACTAGCAGTAGGGAGATTTTTAGAGAAAACCTGAACTACTATGTGGTTGCAATAGAGAACTTCTCAGACGCTGCAAAGTCTTGTGCAGCACGTTTTTTCTGGGTGACTGACAACCTGGCTAAGGGTGGCTGCTGTGCTTGTGTGCTGATGAGAATCCCTCCTGCTGTGAGGAAATTTAAGTAATTTTGCAGGCTGCTGTTTGAAATGTGGCTGATGTTGCTTACAGAGGTTCTGGATGCTTTGGAGTAACCTTGCATTCCAGAATCTTGGAATTTTGATGCTGCCTTTTTTTTTTTCCTTTTTTTTTTTCCCGCTTTCTTTCTTTAATGTCCCCTGAAAGCTGTTAGAATGTCTCAGACTGGCTTAAAAGCCTAGGATTTTCTTATCCCATAGTATGTCATTTTGAGACTGCCATTGTCGCTCTCAGTGATTGTTTCCCATCTCCCAGTGGGTCTAAACAGAAAAAAAATCTTGGAATTTGGTAACATGCCCAAGAGACTTTCTTCATCCATCTCAGTAAATCCTGTTGCACATTCCTGCCATCTGGGATGGCCCAGCAGCATCATTCCATGTGATAAATTTACTCTCTTCTTATCTACCTAAGAAATAATCTAGGACATAATCCTTCTTCCTTTCTGCCTACCCTTCCACGTTTTTTTTTCCCTTTGGCTTCACTCTGATTCTACGTGATGTCCGTAAGTGCAAAGGAGTCACCCAGCTTTTATAGTCTGTATCAGAGATCCCAGGCGCCTTTTTGTTCATGCCACAGTTCAGATGAATGACTCTAACAAATGGGACCAGTAGAAAACAGGGGGAGCCACTGATGCCATCTGCCCTGTCTTGTAAATAAATACCCAGATAAAGTCTTGCCACTTGATTTGACATTCCTTGCCCTGAATAGTTTCTGTCACTGTCTCCCTGTTGCTGGAAGATAGTTTCGTGCAATACAATTTTACTAGCTCTGAACCAGTTTCTTTACATACAGAAGTCAGAATGAGCAATGCATGGGGCAGAAAGTTTGTGGTTGCTTTACTTTGTCTGCATTGTCATTGCCTGCCAGTGAAACATCTCCTTTCATCCAATGTTCTTCATAGTGAATATCACAAAATGTTTTGCAGATGAAGTCAGCCATATAAGCCAGAGCAAAAAAATAGAGGCTTCAAGTTGATTATTACAGAGAGGTGACTCAACAGCTCATGAAGCCTTATAGAAAGACAGGGGGAAAACCCACAATAACCAACCCCCCAAAAAACACAACCAACCAAACAACAACCAAAAAAAAGCAACTGGAAAGAATAATATTTTTGGAAGTTACTAGCAGCCAAAGACTAAACAATAGAGTAGACAAGTTCATGTAAGTTTGTACCATGGGTGGTTATTTAGGTGAAGAGTATCACAAAAACCTGCTTAGTCACTAGGGGTGTAGAAAAGTAAGGAATTTCAGATAAAAAGCCTTAACAAATTGAAAACCTGAAGTTCCTCTAAGGCACTCTGAAACAGCTATAACTGAGAATGAAGAAAATGCTTATTTCTTTCCCAGAAACAACCTTTGCAGCCATGACTAGCTAGCCTTTCCCGTATTTTTTTTTATATGCACAGTATTATTTTAAAAACATGCCCGCTTAAAGAGGAGTAGATTTATTTTAGTAAGCATGTTTATGACTGTCAACTTCTTTTAACAAATGCAGCAAAAGTTGCAGCTCCATGGTCTTAGTGGCATGAGGACACATTGTTCATGAGCAGGAGAGGATATGGGAAACATTTGTCCAACAGTTGGTGTTGGGAGTTCACTGAGCCAAACCCTGCTCTCTTGAACTGCCCTGGAGGAAGGTACAGATTGGTGTATTTGCTTAGCTGCTAATAGGAACACAGTCCTGACCAAAGGAGTAAAAGTAAGAATTTGAGTAATACAGTTCAGGGGGACCTCTATCCTCAAGGGAGGGATGGGGTAAGTTGAATAACACTTGGCTGGAGCCTGTCTTTGAGCACAGGCTCTCACAGGCCAGTGTGAAGGAAAAGCAGGCCTTGTTGCAGGGCTTTTGTTAAGCATCCCCATTCTGTGCTGCCGGGGACATGCTCTGCGTGCACATTTGCTGGATGGTCCCTGCTTCCCGTGTTTCCTCAGTGCACTTCAAAACACAGCTGTGCTGCAAACCCCACATTTCTGTCCTCAGCCAATGTCCGGTGGTCTGGCTCTAGATCTGCTCAGCTCTAAATCTGCTCAGCATCACCTGGCAGAGCAGTAACAGTCCTCTCACGACTTATGCCATTTTCAATCTTGGGGGGAGGCTGGGTGCTTTCACAGAGTAACTCCTGGTTTTATACAGCTTTTTCGAGTCTCTTAAGGAATTGCAGCAGTGCAGATAGGGATTTAAAATTTCTCCTCTCTGCTTAGGTAACACTGGACGTTTCAAAAAAAGCTGCCTTCCCCCAGCTAGGGCTTAGATCTGCATGAATAAAGCATTTATTCTGCCAGCAAAAAGAAACGGTCATGCTGCGATAACAAATCAAACCCCCCCACTATGGGGGAGGCGATGGCGCACAAACACGAACATCCCAACTACGCAATAAGCTCATTCTTCAAACGTACCCGGACGCTGTGGTTTTTAGTTCCCCTTTTTTTCTTTTCCTTCTTTTTTAATAACTCTGGGCACAGGCAGCTGTTCGCATTTTCAAAGCCTGCTCAGAAAGCAGCCAGTTAATTTTAGTTTCATCAGGCCACCCTGAGCGAGCTGCCTAGGCCCCCCCACCCCGCCCGCCTTCCCGGCTGTGCCCTGCAGCGCGGGGGGTGGGGGCCGCGGGCGGCTCCTCCCGGCCCGGCCCGGCGGGGATGGGAAAAAGTTGTTCCCAACTTTTTTCCCCCCTGGCGCGCGCTCCTCCCCCTTCCCTCCCCCCGCCTGGCCCC
>VYXB01002302.1:170556-260784 GCA_013397135.1 Pachyramphus minor
CGTCCGTCGGGAGCGGAGCCCAGCCGAGCCGCGGGGAGGATCGCGCAGTAATTGGATTTTAAAAGTTATTTAAGCCCCGGAGTAAAATACACGGCTCAGCCGGGCGCGGTAATAATCCGTTTAGCCGTAACCTAAATCCCCGGCGCCGGGGCCGCGCAGCCGGACAGGGAGCAGCGCCTCCGCCTCGCCGCCGCCTCCGCAGGATCCTGCGCGGAGCTGGCCGGAGCCGCCGCCGGGCTCCGCGCGCGTCTCCTGGCTCTCCGCTGTCTTCTCCGGGGAGAGCAGCTCCGGAAACTTTCGCCGAGGGAAGCGCCGCCGCGCCAGAGCCGAGGAAGAAAGTCGCGGAGGTCCGGCGCGGAGCCGCGTTCCTCCCGCCGCCGCTCCTCGGCCCCGCCGGAGGGGCCCCGCCGCCGCCCTCCGGGCGCTGATGCCCCTGGGGCGTTGCGCCGGCCGGCTCTGAAGGACTCCCCGAGGCTCCCCGCGCCCCCGGCCGCCCCGGCAATGCGGGCTAGAGGAGGATGCGGCGGAGCGGCTGCCGCCAGCTGCCCCTGGCTGGGGCTGGCCGCCCTGCTGGCCGCCCTGCTCGGGACCCCCGCGGGCGCGGCGTCGCAGCAGTACCACGGCGAGAAGGGCATTTCTGTGCCGGACCACGGTTTCTGCCAGCCCATCTCCATCCCGCTCTGCACAGACATTGCCTACAACCAGACCATCATGCCCAACCTGCTGGGCCACACCAACCAGGAGGATGCAGGGCTGGAGGTCCACCAGTTCTACCCGCTGGTCAAGGTGCAGTGCTCGCCCGAGCTCAAGTTTTTCCTCTGCTCCATGTACGCGCCGGTGTGCACCGTGCTGGAGCAGGCCATCCCGCCCTGCCGCTCCCTCTGCGAGCGGGCCCGACAGGGCTGCGAGGCGCTCATGAACAAGTTCGGCTTCCAGTGGCCAGAGCGGCTCCGCTGCGAGAACTTCCCTGTCCACGGTGCGGGTGAGATCTGCGTGGGACAGAACACGTCAGATGCCCCACCGGGGCCTGGCGGTGCGGCGGGCCGGGGGGCCACTGCCCACCCCACGGCTGGCTACCTCCCTGACTTTCTCACCCCGCCACAGCCGCCCTCTGGCTTCTCCTTCTCCTGCCCACGGCAGCTTAAAGTGCCCTCGTACTTGGGCTATCGGTTCCTGGGGGAGCGGGACTGCGGGGCCCCCTGTGAGCCAGCCCGGCCCAACGGGCTCATGTACTTCAAGGAGGCAGAGGTGCGATTTGCCCGGCTGTGGGTGGGTGTGTGGTCCGTGCTCTGTTGCGCCTCCACCCTCTTCACCGTGCTCACCTATCTGGTAGACATGCGCCGTTTCAGCTACCCGGAGAGGCCCATCATCTTCCTCTCCGGCTGCTACTTCATGGTGGCAGTGGCCTACGCAGCAGGCTTCCTGCTGGAGGAGCGGGTGGTGTGTCTGGAGCGCTTCTCTGAGGATGGCTACCGCACTGTGGCCCAAGGCACCAAGAAAGAAGGCTGCACCATCCTCTTCATGATCCTCTACTTCTTTGGCATGGCCAGCTCTATCTGGTGGGTCATCCTGTCCCTCACCTGGTTCCTGGCTGCAGGCATGAAGTGGGGCCACGAGGCCATCGAGGCCAACTCCCAGTATTTCCACCTGGCTGCCTGGGCTGTGCCCGCTGTAAAAACCATCACCATCTTGGCCATGGGGCAGGTGGATGGGGATGTACTCAGTGGGGTGTGTTATGTAGGTATCTACAGTGTGGACTCACTGAGGGGCTTTGTGCTGGCACCGTTGTTTGTGTATCTGTTCATTGGCACTTCCTTCCTGCTGGCTGGCTTTGTGTCCTTGTTTCGCATCCGCACCATCATGAAACATGATGGCACCAAGACAGAGAAGCTGGAGAAGCTGATGGTGCGCATTGGTGTCTTCAGTGTCCTCTACACTGTGCCTGCCACCATTGTCCTGGCATGTTACTTCTATGAGCAGGCCTTCCGTGGCACCTGGGAGAAGACGTGGCTCCTCCAGACCTGCAAAACATATGCCGTGCCCTGTCCCAGCCACTTTGCCCCTATGAGCCCAGACTTCACTGTCTTCATGATCAAGTACCTCATGACCATGATTGTTGGGATCACGACTGGCTTCTGGATCTGGTCTGGCAAAACCCTTCAGTCCTGGCGACGCTTCTACCACAGACTCAGCACCGGCAGCAAAGGCGAGACAGCAGTATGAGCCCCCCTGTCCCCTCTGGCGCACACACACTCACGCATGCACACATGCAGAGGAGACAGATACTCGGCGGAAGGGCAGGGCAATGGCTCCCTGAAGAGGGAGGAAGGGAGGCTTTTCCAAACTTTTTCTTCCTCACAGAAGGTTTGAAAAAAAAAAATAATTGTTGCATAAAGGATCAGTCAAACTGTGTTCAGTGGTGCTTAGGCCCAGCTAAGTGGAAGAGGACTGAAAAAAGAGGCCACTGGTGGGATGGGAGAGTCCTTCACCCCAGAAGTCCCTCTACTTCCCTCTACCCCTTGCTATCCCTGTCCAGCAAAAAAACCTCCAACCCAACTAAAATCATCCTGCCTTGCTTTGGACAAGAGGGAGGGGAAGCTAGATGAGTTGAACTACCGCTGCCGAGAAGTAGCCCAATTATCCCTGAACTGCCGGGGCCAAACTGCAGCGCGGGCAGGGTAACTCCCGAGCCTGACTCGCTGCCTGCTCCTTCCAGCTCGGCGGAGCCATCACGTGAGTACTGCACAGCCGGCTACAGCCCGATCGTGTGCTGGGGAGATGCCTCTCTTCTGTCAGCTCACAAGTTCCTTTTTACCTCAGTGATACCTATTGTAATTGTTTTAAAGTAAAAACTTGGCCCTCATTCTGTTGTTCGTGCTGCTGTGGGGAAGGAGGGGGTTGCTATTCCACACCCTGAAAAGAAATGACTTGTTGCTTTTCAGCAGAAGGCTTTTCCCCCTTGCCTTTGTTCTAGGAGACAAAGGGGGAAACAAAAGTGTTTTCTATGTAGAAAGGCATAAGCATGGGATCGGTTTTTATGGGCAAACCGACAAAAAGAAGTCGTTGAGGTTCACCCTTGGATGTGAGGAGCTCACAGAAATAAACATTCCTTTTATGAAAAAAGGAGGAGGCAGGATGTTTTCCTACCGTTCAGTATGGGTAGCTTTTCTAAGCTGAAGGAAATGCAAGATTTAGAGGGCAAAAAGAGCTTAACCGAGAGCACCTGCCAAAACAAGAACCATTAAAATATGTAATGTAAAGATGGGATTTTTTTCTTTCCTTCCCATAAACCTGCTTTCTCTCCTGCTTTGCAGTGAGGTCACTGCAGACAAAGTCAATACACAGCCGGATTCTAGGGACAGGAGGAATCCTTTTGGCTCACGATAGCCCCTTTGCCTGCTCCTCAGGTTCCCTGAGCTGCATGGCAATGACTCGTGGTGCAGGAGGGGGCTGGGGTTTAAAAGCAAGCAGTTACTGCAAGTGAGAAGCCTTCTCATTTCGCCTAAAATGCAGCTGGTTAAGTTTCCAGTGATCTCGCTTTGGAAGGAAAAGCATTCAAAAATTAATCAACAAGTACATTGTTTTCATTTTGAAATGTGACAGATTTTTCTATTCTGAAAATTTTTAAGTTTTGTTCATATTTTATTTTTTACATACTACTTTACCTTTATATTCACTGAAGGGTTGTTTTTATCAGTATATATGTGTGTGTGTATATTCTTGTCTAAGGACAAAATAGGAAATTCTGGATTTTTAGCAAGTCTCCAACCAATAGCTGCTCTTCATGTTTTTTGGGGAAAAGTGTCTGGAACGAAACTTAAAAAAGAAAAAAACCTGTTCAGGGTGAGGGGGAACAGACTGCTGCTGTCTGAGGGTGTACCAGCAGTCTAGGCATCAGGAATGGGCCCATCAGCCAAATCCTTCAGTAGATCTGATTTCAGACTTGCAGGGCTTTGTCTCTTATAATGTGCACGTGGAAGAAAAAAAAAAGTGTGTAAGACAAGTGCAGTATGTATATTTTGTAAATCTCATTTTTGTAAGAAAATATGTATTTATGTTTTTACTTGATTTTTTTGAAGGTCTGTATGAGGCCCTGCTTCACCCCATGTACAGATCACTAAATAAATAATTTTTAATACAAGGGCTGTAATGAAGTTCTTTCAGTCTTTGAACACTTGGCAGGTTTTAGAATGGGGGGAGGCTCTGTGAGTGGTGTTTTTACCCCCACTTTGTTCCAGGAGATGCAAGAGACTTTTTGGTGAATGCCTTGACCAGAAACTCAGCTGTGACTTGAAACCTGCCATTCTGATTACCAGCCCCTCACAATAGGAGAGCGCATTTTGAGACAGCTGGTTTCAAATGTCTGCCCTCATTTGAGGTACTTGCATCCTAGCCAAGTTTTCTTCCAGGCTCTGCCTCTTGCTGAGGGCAAGCTGATAAACCAGTTCCTTATCTAGAAATTAAGGATAATGCTCTCTTCCCATTCCAAAGGGACTTGGAGATCGAGAACTGTGTGTAAATCGAGTGCTGTAAATTAAATCCTCAGTTTGGCAGGAGGAGTGTCCTGGGGAAACACTAAGGACTAGGTCCTTTTCAGTGGCTTTCAAAGAGCAGTGTCTTGAACTGGCTTTCTTCTCCCATCCCCCCAGCACCTTCCCTAGCTGCAGCTTTGTTCAGGTGAATTTTACTTTAATCTTAATAGCTAGCCTGAAGCCTACATTCTTTCTTATCACAGTCATCTGAAAGCTGATAGCTTCATTGGAATGGTCTATTTTACTTAATTTTTTAAACTGAAATGAATGTTTAGATCTCAAGCTGTGTTGCTAGAATCATGGAAAGCGCCCCAAAAAACAGAATGGTATACCTGTGATAGTTCATTTCACACAATGATTTCAGCCTCCTTATCGGGTTCATCACCCCTCCTGTAACTTAAACTATGCCTATACTAAAATTTAAGTTACCGAAGAGAGATCTTACGATGCCTTGGCTAGATGCAATCATAGTAGCTGTGATTGCACAGCAATATGGTTTCATTTACTAAGCATGGTATGTAAGAGGTGCACTTTGAGGGCACTATTTTATTTGGACATCATGCCCTCAAACTTAACCTTTTACATTTACAGAGTACAAACTACTGCTTTAAAAGTTCTTTTAAGAGCTAGTCCCATTCATGATACCTCTCCAGAAAAGCCCCATCTTTTATTCAAAAACACCTCTTGCTGCTCTCCAGAATCACCCACTTGTCAAGTTTCCTTTTTGAAAAGATCTTTGCATTCCTGCCAGTCAGGCTGCTTCAAACTGCTCTATGGCATGAGCTTGCTGATCATTGCTGAGGGGAATTTCATTCCACTCACTTAGGAAACCTGAACCTTTCTATAAACATTTCCTCCCATTAATCCATCAGTGCCGGCCAGAGCGATGGAACGGCTGGAACAGCTTGGGCTCTGAAGGACTGGGAGCCAGCGGGTGCGGCAGAGTGACTGACACCCCTGTGCTGCGCAGCCACAGCTGCGGCGCTAAACATGCAAGTAATCCTTAGGACATCCCGGGCGGCCCAGCCCCCTGCTCTCCACCCTCCACCCACCCCTGCTCGCTGGGGGAGAAACTGCAGTTACATGTGAGCGCTGCTTCTTTGTCCATACGTGGAAAACCTCATATACGCTTTTTTTAGTTCTAGAGACATTAATATATGAGAGCAAGTGTCTCTGTTTTCACCAGAAACAGCTAAAGCTGAATGTTTTAATTTCAGTATTTTCTGTTGGGTTCTTCTGGTTTTAAAGTCACTTTTGCAAAACTACCCAAATTCTGTGACTTAAGATGATTTTTAAAATTTGAAATTGTAGGTTACATTTGATGATGGTGTAAAGTAAAAGCAACTGCTATTCACTTTTAAGCAGATGTGACTCATATTAAGGCTGAATTTGCTCACAGTGGAAACAATTTGGAGAATTTCAAGTAGTGATAGTGTCTGGCCCTCTAGAATAAAAATCTATCACCGTTCCAATAACAGCAGTGGTTACTTTCATAATGGAGTACAAATAAAAAAAATCTCTTAGTGAAGCTGCTTAGAAAAAACGAGGAAAAATAAGCCTTTACTAACCTTTGATAATCACTGCAAAACATTTTTTCTTCCACTAAAGTTTAAGTCCACTTTTAGTTACACTTTTTTAAGATTAAGAAAAGAAACCCTTTACCTTTGGCTCTTGTCTATGCAGCATTTTTGGTTCACAAGACCTTAGCAAGCAACAGTTATCATTGATCAATATCCCTGTAAGTCTACACCATATACTACATTTTAATGAGAACTATATGAACACTGGTTCTTAAGTTTCAGAGGCATTTGCATAACTTTCTAAAATAAAGTATTATTGTTTCAGACAAGTTAAACAGGAGGTTTTAACAGTTCTAGAGTTCACAAATAGCAGCAGCAACTGAATGTTTGTTTCCAGAAAAAAAGTGCTTTTATAATAAGTCAGTGTTTGTTTGGGTTTATTTTTGGTGGAATACCCACACCAGAGATTGAATGTTTTTGTCTTAGTATTTCACCCACAACCAATAGCTTTGCATGCAAGTAAAAACCACACATTTCTGTGTTCACCAACTGGCAACAGTAAACATTACTTATAATTTCACATGGGCTTGGAAACAAAATTACTAGCTTGTATCTTAAATAGTCTTTTTTTCCCTCCATCTGACTCTCATTTCCTTCCAGACCTTACAGGTACTTCATACACACCCCGCTCCTCATACCTGCCTCGTACTCATTTTATTTTTTAAAACCATGAATGCAGCTGAAAGAAATTTGGTCTGCTGCTGGGAGAGGAAAAGATGACTCTGAATCTTCAGCACTGTAACTGTACATCGAGATAGACTATTGCCAAGCCTGCTCTATATAAACCAGGATAATTGTTTCATGCCAACACGAGTATGTGGTTTTGGCAGCTACAACACTGCACAGGATAATATAGGATTGGGGGAATAAATACGGTCATGGCATGTTCCCAAATGCCCCACTTAGAACTGACACATTTTGACTAAAATGATGTTCAAACTGTAAAACCAAAACATGCACATCAGAGTTTAATGCTGCTCAGACAATCAGTTTGTGCTGCAGTCAGAGGAGGATGGGGAGGATTTTGACGCTGTTCAAGGCTCTCAGTGTGGGTGGATGAGCATTGCTTGTCTCAAAACCAGATTGGGGAACTAAGGCACTGACAGCACTTTCTCCTCATTCAGGTAAAGACTGGGCCCAAGCACAGTGTCACCACAGCTGCAGCCAAATGGGATTTGACTGAATGATGCCCAGTAAGAACAGACAGGCCCAAACAGGGTCATGAACACTGCCTTGCTCCTCTCTGTACAGCCAGTCTAACTGGGAAACTATGGGATTGGGATAAATGAGACTATGGATAAAAAAGCAGGAATACACAGGGCCTAGAGCACATTTTTAAATAATTGTAAATTGGGGGAGATCACTAAGCCATATTAGTCAAGAAATCCTGCCAACAACAACTTGTTAATTTTGGCTGTTCCAGCTGCGTCACAACTTGGGCTACTAATAGGCAACCCTTCACTTTGCTCTTACAAATACAGATGGAAAATCAGTGTCTGCTACCTAGAGGAGAAGTCTATATGAGTATGCTTTGACTGCACAGGTCCTGGAAATTAACCTCATTGTGTGGCCACCAAGGTAGCCATAACCTTACTATTAACACTAGGATCCCGAAGACCAGGATGAGAACTAGGAGGAAAGCAAAAACACAAAGAGGCCCAGTTCTCCCCTACCTCCAGCTTTACTGGAGATATTGGCAATTTTAGCCCTGTTCTCCAACCAACCTGCAGGAAGGCAATGTCATTCTTAGGACAGGCAAGGAAAAAGGTTATTCTCACCATACTGTCCTTTTCCTCAGGCTCACACACTGAGGGACTTGAAAAGGCTTGTAGTGAACAGAGAATTCTGCCAGGAGTTGTAGGAGAAGAAAAATATATTATCTGGCCCAGGTGGACACAAAAGGGTGTTCTAGCAAGTAGGCACTAATCTAGGATTTGGAAGAGAAGTGCTTGATTACCTTCACTGTCACAGATGGTGGACAGATCCCGTACAGCAAGATTTTCAGCAGTATTCAGGCAGCTAAAGATGGAGGCAGGTTACATGGAAAGAACTTTACACAAGCATTTGAATTCCCAGGTGCATAACTTGGGAACTGAATAGAAAATCTTGTCTCTGTCTCTAATTCCTTGTCTGTAAAATTGGAACAGGGACACTTCCATATATTATAGGGACCTTGTGAAAATGAATATTCTCAAAATCAGAAGAAATTAAATACAATTATAATAGGGTTTGTATAAATAACTCTGTCAGGTCTTTGTCCCACAGTCTGATGTTATACAAGTGGGTTCTGTTTTAGAGAATGCCAAATTAATCCTGGAATAAATTATTTGTATGTTTTCCAACATCTTATCTAAAACTAGTCAGGCTGAGCACATGCTTTCACAGGAGTATCACGTTAGCCAGGGTTCAAATATAAGGTGTGAGAGGGTATAAAGAGGCAACCTAGGTACATAGAAAACTGTACTGACTTGGACATGCACGAAAATCAGCAGCTGTTGACTACATTCAAACAAAATGGACTTGTGTTATCCTGGTGCTTAGGCACAGCAGAGATTAGCACTCTGTGCTGCTTCTATACTGTGCTTAACTCTTCCAGTACTTCTCAAGCTCTCATTTTCTGTATGCTATAAACAAAGTTATTATCAACAGGCTCCATGACAACTCTGCTGTCCCTCATTCACTTCAGCTTGCTGCAAGTGGGATCTAAATCACAGCAGTAGGCCTAAAGCCAAGGTTTCATCCAAGTCCTTGGCAGCAAGAACTCACCTTCCCTGTCACGTTTTCACTTCGTCTCTTCATTCCTCAACAGTTTCTTTCTGATACCACGACCTCCAACAACATTTTTGTCTTTACTAAAGATGGCCGAATAGAAGGATTAGTTGGCTGTTTGGACACCTTCCTGCCTCAACAACAGGGAACAGCATGAAACTACAATACTTCTTTCACCAAGTAAATACAGAAGCATCTAGACTGACTGGGGTAAATGTTTTGTGTTGCCTTGATGCCAACCTTTCCCCTGCCAGACTTGTGCACCCACCCACCTTCATCACACATCAGGTTTTTGTAAAGTAAACCAACAAATCAAAAAAAGGATTCCTAAAAGCATACTATAATTTATAATTCCCCCTCCCCAACAAACAAAAACGTAACTTTAAGAGTTTTCATGGAAGACAGTCAAAGGGAGATGCTTCCAAAAATATTTACCTAAAGCACAAATCAGATCAGTTGCCTGACATGGCTGGCTTCCTTCCACAAATTTTCCGTGTGGGGTGCGTGTATATGTGTGCGTGGCTGTGTAGTGTGAGTGCATGCCAGTGCAACAACTAGAAGTTACAACTGTAGGTAAATCTCTCATCAAAAGCCCAGTGAAGACAGAAAATCAAAAGGCCCTTGCCCACTGCAGCTGTCTGCTAATTAAATACTGGTGTTAATTGCAATAGTGTGGCTGATCCTTGTTCCCTGTGTTTGTTGTGTTGCCTGCATGAGCGCTGGATTGCTCAGAACTTTCACATTCTCACAGAAAATTAAACTGTCTATAAAAGGAACGAAAGGCTGTGATATGTATATATATCTATAGGGCTATTTTTAAAGAAAAAAAAAAGATTTTTTCTGTGTGCTAGTTCAAAGCTAGCTTTGATTATCTAAAGCAAGTAAGTCTTTAGAAAGGGTAAGAAACTAAATGTAAAGATGGAAATTTTTTATTTAATTCACGATGAAAAGAGCATTTCTTTTTCAGAATGCTCTTGCCTCTCAATTTTTTCATTTTATATTTTAATTACTGGCAAAATGTAAAAGTCTCAGGCAGCATTTCCTGCCCTTGCTTTACGAGATGTGCAAAGCAGCATTCCATTAGGGCCAACAGCCAGTAAAAGGGATGTCATTTGACACCCTTACACAGCTATGCATACCAGCCTGGAACCAAGCGGGATTATGTGAGTGGATAGAAAACCCTGCTAGAGAGAGGATTTACTCATACTGTTTTTCTTTACACATTCTGCTCTCTGAAGATAATAAATCAGCTATTGGATTTGCAGAAACAACTCTCATGACAGCTAAAAAATTCAGGCACACAGTAGATGAAGGCAAAGATCTGGCCTCTCTAAAGCAGCTCACAGCGACCACGGAAGAGACCAAACCACACCCATGTGCAAAGGGGGTAAAACAGCGCCTGTGCCTGCACCGTATTCCTCTTCCAAGAAGGGGCAGGAGGTGGGCTGGGTTTCCAGAGCTCAGACCAAAACTCACATCAACTTTCTGCTTTTATGGTAGGCTAAACCAAAGTCCTGCATCTGAATGTTGTAAAATTTAAAAGACCAGGTTTTACAGTTACTTTGAGCCACAAACTGTGGCTCTTTTCTGGTAAGAAACCCCTTACCCGCAAAGATTAATTATTAGGTGGATAGTTTTGCACTGTCATGAAGAACAGAACTTTGCATCATTGGCCCCAGTGATCTCGTTTTCTGACTTTGCGATCTATGAAGGCTTTTGTCACTTTGACTAATAGAGTCAACACTAACAAAGTTAATGCTTTAACTCCACATCCCTCATTTTCCTCAAGTAAAGATCTTACAGCACTGAATTCTGAATCAAATATTAATCAAAACCCCTCAACATGAGAACTGAAAACAAATGTTGCTCAGAAAACAATTTCAAGAAATTTGGAAATTTCACTTCACTGACTCTCACATTTTGCTATCAATTTTCATTAAAGCTAGCAGTGTTAACAAAGTGCCCTTTGGCCAGCATTTCACTATTGCCCTCAGACTTACTGCATTACTTGAACACAGACATTAAAGCTGTAATAACGAGTTAGATGCACAAAGATAAGCCACTGAAGGACTGTGTCATGAGAACCTTTATTTTCACAAGCTCCAACCTTTCAGCTTCATCTCCCTGGCTGCATCTTATTTAGCTGATAAAGTCCTTTGTAGCAATACCAGCCTGTCTTATTTAACCTTACATGTAATTCTGCACAGACAATGACAGTTTTATTAGTAAATGAGAAGCAGTGTGTGCCAGCAGACAGGGCACCAGACTAGAAGTCAGGAGACAGTCATAGGTTTCCTAAACTTGCCCATGGTCTGAAAATTCTTCCAATCATCCTTACCTCCATTTCTTTTTCTGCCCTTCTCTAAATAGGATCATGCTCTTTGGGACAAAAAAAAATGTCTCTATTGTCCCCACATATGTGTTGGTACTGTTCCCATCGTGTTGGAGCCCTGATCCTGATGGGTGCCTCTTAAGATTCAGCACAATGCAAGAGGTTCCAATTAAAAATAATTGATCATTAAGAGATAGAGAATGGTAAAGAGTGAGCTGGCACTTTACTTTCTGTGAGGAAATAGTCAAACACTAGTGGCAAAGTAGAGACATACGTGATGACATCGAATCTTCCCAAAGAAATGAAAGTGGGAAGTGTCACTCATCACCTTTTGGGCTTTTGTGCAACATGCGTAAGGAATGTTCCCTTCTCTGAAGAAGTCTCTGGGGACTCTTCAGATGATGGGATTTACTGTCACATGCCCTCTTCTGCCTGTCTTTTTTTGGTTGTTGTACAAAGTGTTGCCATGTGGGGTCTGTGTGATAGCACATACTGCAAAACATCTCCAGCTGAGCAGAATCAGTGCTGGCCAGTCAGATTGTCAGCTGGCTGACTACAAATGAAAACCAGACACTGAGGAAACTATCTTGTTCATAAAAGGAAAATATTTATCTGCAATAAAAACAAACAAACAAACAACAGAAAAACCCCCCACCAAAACAAAATAACTGCCTAGGTATTTCATTAAAATATCACTAGTGAAGTGATTAAACAATTCAGCAGCAGAGCAAGCAGGAAGTGCACTACTTCCATGCACCTCCAAAATATGGATTTCAATTAAGCAAAACAATTTTCCACTTAACTCTGGACTGCTTCAACTGAAGAAGAAAACAAAGGGGGAAATGTCTGAATGTTTTGTTTAAATGCTTCTTGAATGAAGCAACTCCAAATTTGATTTTGAAATGCACCCAAAAAGAATGAAAAACATTAGGCAACCTTATAAGGTTGGGCTGGAATTAAAGGGCAGACTAAGGGATGGACCAAGGCTAAGATGGGCAGGTGAAGGCAGGTAGTTTGGCTTCGGAACCACAGGGAGTTTAAGAGAGACATAGGAGTTGATTTTACCTCTGGTTGCCCCATATCACTGAAAAAGTCTAACTCAGTGAAAACCTGCACCATAAAGACCTGGTAATAAGGGACACGAGGCAACAAATGGAACATTTTTCTTACTGAGATTAGAAATGGCATATAGGGAAAAGTGTTTGTGAAGAGCAGAGAAAGAGGAGAGCAATAAAAACAGTTGAGACTGAGACACAGGAGGCATATGAATACAGCTACAACTACATGTACATTTGCTTTTCTTACATTTTAGGCTAGCCAGAGAGAAAACAACTCCGGTGTGAAGCCATGCTTCTGTGCCTGCTCAGCCCAATGCTCATGCTAACTAGTCCTGCCTGCTGCTAGACCCATCCCAGAGTCTGTGCAAGGAGAAGATGTGACTGCCTGCCCCACCAGGCCAGTGTTGCTCTGGAATTCCTCCCAGTGCCTTCAGAGGAAAGAAGACATTCATAGCAAAGTACTGCCTCTGTCACCCGCTAAGTGTGGTGAAGTGCCCAGGCTGCAAAGGAGCACTTAGTCATACACAGCTCCAGCAGCATCTCCAGGGACCATCTCATTGCTGACTTGTAAAACACTGCAATCAACATGAATGCTCAACAAATGACATTTCTGCCATACATTTTCAAAAGTATGAAGTTTGCTGAGAAAGAAATTAATGAAAGTTGTCAGGAGCGTGTAGCCCCTTTCTAGAATGTTGGTCGTGGCTATTCCCTTGGAAACCAGTAAATAAAGAGTTAAGGTATGAGCAAACACAACCTTAACTGTGCTGTTGGAGCGATGCCCCAATATGGCCATAACACACAGAGCCTGTGCTATCTCAAAGGCAGAGTGCAAACATTTGGGGAATAGGGCACATGACCACAGCACAGAGCCTGAAGCTTTCTTTTTTTGCAAGGGAAAACTGGTCCGTAGAGAAGCTGCAGGGACTGGGGACAGGGGGAGTGCCAACGCCAACCTTACACAAGGGACAGCTGGTCTCTTCCTCAGGACTAGCACCTACTTACCTTACAGCCCTTCTCCTCACAGACTGCCACAGGAGTACTCGCTCCACCCTTTAGCTCTAAACCAAGGAGCATCCCACTGGCAGCTTTGTGCACTTCTGATAATTCCCCTGGGAAGGAAGAGCTCCAGGCCCTGTTATTATCACAATTTACAAGGCCATCACCTAAAGGGGACACAGTAGTGAACCACACACATAAAACAGAGGAGGCAGGGAAAGAGGCAAGCCACCTCCCAGAGGGACAAGGCCTTTCTCACGTCAAAGCTCAGCAGTTTCCTTGTGTCAGAGCCACAAAGAAGCCAAGTGCTCCAGCTCTGCCAGCTGGAGCGGGGCAGCTCTCACAGCTGACCTGCAGGATCCCTGGCAGTACAGCCTACCCCAGTGAGGGCATGGGGAAGGTTTCTCGGGCGCTGCTTTTCAAAAGGCCTGTGGCTCACCACTTTTGCTGAGATGGAGAGGCATAAGAGGCTAATGGACAGCTTTGCTCCTGTCTCAGTTAAGGGTTTTTTTTGGCAGGGGGTAAGATGGAAGAGTTTCATTTGTGCTATGGCACAAACACTGCTCTGAAATGCATGGCCACAGGGAACCCTGCTCAAACACTCCTTATCATGGCAGGGCTATGCACAGATGTGTTGCATCCCTCTTCTCTATTTATTTCTCATTTTCTGCTCCCTAGGAAACTGAGAATCACATTAGCCTCTCCCTCTTTTTTGTCCTACTTTGAATGTGAGTAGCTAGCACCCATTATTGTGTGACAATGTCCCATCTTACTGACATGTCTTGAATATGTACATTTTTATACTGCTTTAATAGTGCTATTTTAAACTTTAAAGCCTGTCACTTGTCCTCATGAAAGTCAGATGGAAAATAATACTATTCTCATATTTTTCTGGTCTTTACATCCAAAGCAGCAGTCCCCAGAGTAAGCTTCTGTCCTTGTGTTGGCAAGAATTTCTGTAGCCATTTTGCACGGTGCTGTCCTGCAACTACAGCTGAAGGGGCAATTGCTGGTACTACAGTGACAGCACACCTGCAGGTGTGAGGGCTTGGGCTGTGATCGCTTACGGCCCCTTGGTTTGGGGTTTTGGCTGAGCAATAAATGCATTATCAATTCAGACATAAATACAGAAATAAAAGACTACAAAGAAAAACCCTGTGTGTTTAGGGCTGTTCCCACCCTTGTGTGGACATCAGTATATAGAGTACACTAGTGTGAGATCGAGAGGAGGATCACAAAACTGAGTCTTGGCTCCAAACCTCCTCTAGTCTCTAAATACAGGCACATTCCTACAGTTTGGGGTTTTTTTCCAAAATATCTCATAAGGAAGAGACTTTCTGTTATCACCTACCAAGAGCCAAAATGCATCAGCTGTCCTACAGCAAGCTGATAAAAGCATGCTCCTGTTCCTCAGAAACACATTCCTGACTCAGGGGTGGGTTTGCAGGGCTGCAGACTCTGTGCTTAGACTCAAAGACTCTCAGGCCTTGATCCCAAGCCCTGGGTGCAAAAATATGCTGACTGGTTCAGGAAATCAGGCTAAGGCCTGTTCTGCTTGACAAAGCAATGCCCTGTGGTAGAGCTGGCTAGCAGTGACCAACATTACCTGTCCACATTTCATGTGCAGAAGGAAAAGGGCTAGTGAAGATTGCATAGTGTTGAGTCCTAGAGTTGTCTTATTCTCTTCCTAGTGAAAACTACCTAGTGATAACCACCTAGTGATAACCACTGTTTTTCATCAGAGCATTTGTCACCAGCAATTTAAGAGTTAACCATGAGGGTGGACTGAAGAGCATGTATGTTATTTGTCTCATTCTGCATCTTAAAAATAGCCTTTTAGATTCAGGTCTAAATGTCCCTTTTCCTGATCTACAAGGTATTTGCCATATACTGTCTGTCTCTAGGGTTAATAATCTCCCTGGCAGTAAGCGCTTCTGTAAACACTCCCACTTTATCTGCAGAGAGAGAATCCCAGCAGTACT
The DNA here is from genome assembly GCA_013397135.1 of Pachyramphus minor. Taxonomy (NCBI): domain Eukaryota; kingdom Metazoa; phylum Chordata; class Aves; order Passeriformes; family Tyrannidae; genus Pachyramphus; species Pachyramphus minor. Next base: position 185,809 of record VYXB01002302.1, read on the forward strand.
GGAAACAGATATAAATGGAAACTGTTAAAAAAATTAGTAAAGAAAACCTTAGCATATGCTAAGAGTAGCAGTGATTTCTGGCAAGAATTAATTAAACCAGATGAAACACTTCTGATAGGAATTGTGTGATCAGATCATTTAATTAGTTTTGGCTTTTAGTTCATCGTAACAAGCTTCTGTGAGGGTGAAAAAAAGAATAATTGTTTATTCAAATGGTAATAATTTGGGTTTCTTTAATTGATTCCTAGTGTTAAAGCATTGATTCCTGCTGTTTTATAAAATGCTGGATGGAAAAGTTCCAGCATGGTGTCCAGTTCCAGAGGCCACCAAATCATTCCCCAGTGCAGCCTCCCATTTCTGATCTATTCCTCTCGTTCCTCCTGGCTTGTCTGTACACTGCTGAGCGGCAAGGCAGGGCTTAGCCATCCTGAAATGCTGCTGGGTTTATTAAGTATTCCTATGTGAAGCTGATATGTGCTCATAAATAATATTGGTGGGACTGAAATATGTTTTCTTTATAGCAAGCTGGATATTCTGGAAAGGAACTGTTTTAAAAATAATACTAAAAAAAAAAAAAGCAGACACCCAAAGAGTGACTAAAAGTAAAGAGGCTTTAGATAATACAAAACCTTTAAAAAAAAAAATTTTTTTTTTCTGTAACTAAATTTAATTCACCAACCTTTGCCCAAGTACATAGGAGGAAATTGATCTTGTTTCACTACTAGGATACAGTGTGGAGATGTTCCTGAGACTACAAAGACACAGGCTATCAGTTTTAAAAGTAGGACTGGTGATCCCTGTTCCTGTTCATTGCTAATTTGTTGGGTGCCAGTCCCTAAAAAGGCCATATAATTCCTGCTGGGTATGAGGTGGTACAGGATGAAGGTATGCAAAGGAACAACCACCAAAAAGAAGGGCATTTCTGCAGTTTGAAACTCCATGAAGTCATATTGCAGATTTATGCCTAAACCGATGCTGAATTATGGCTCACTGCTATAAAACTAGAATTCCTTAGATTACTCAATCTAATGAGGTCCGTGAGAGAAGAAAAAGGTCCCAGTCTGTAAGATTTAAGGGGCTGAGACCTTATCTGCACACTCTCCTGTTAAGCTCCAGGTGCACTGTAAGATCTATATCATCAGTTCCATGCTAAAAACTACGTGGTTTAAAACTAAACAATCAAAGGCTGAAAAAGAAAGGGCTCAAGTATCACGAAAGAGCAAAGCAAAGGTTGCCTAATGTAACCTTGTCTGCCTCCGGGTTGTGTGCTATAATATACTGTTTCAGCCTCTGACCAGGTACTGCCCCCACATTCATTTTTTTTGGCAGGAGCCCTGCTTCACTCCAGGCACAGGACTGACAATGCTCTGCATACAAAGCAGCTCTTCAATATTCTTTTTAATCTCTGCTCTTCAGAGTGGGGCTCTGGCTTCATCTACTACAAACTGTCGCAACACTGCATGAACAATGATACTTTTCCATTCTACGCTGTTTTTTCTCTGCTGTTCAGCCCCAGAGCCCTGAATGCTTTGCACTAGTTAACACATTTGTTCCCAAAATGTCCCTGTGAAGCAAGGAAATATTATCCGTAATTTAGAAAATAAGATTGACTTGTTTTCTGAAGAGAAGTAGAAAAGAGTCAGGAAAAGCGACCAGATCTCTAGAGTCCCAATCAACCACCTAAATCATCATTTTTACAACAGGCCCCTGGCCTTTATTCACACCACACAACTTCTGCTAGAGGTTAGGCAGCAGTGCCAGAGACACAGCCCCATTCACTGGCATAACATAAATCTACTACTGTGACTTCAGACCAATACATTATATGACCCTGTTCTAGGTTTACTTAGGGTGAAATTCAGTCCTGTGCAGAGGGCCAGCATTTATGTCCTTTCTCAGAGGTTTGTAGTTGTGTGTATACCTCACGCTTACCCTCTGATCTTTATTTGAAACAAAAAAAGTTGTGCTGTTTATCCGCTAGTCACTCTGATAACATAATCAGGCACATGTGTGCAGACTGTGATTAGGAGGGATGGAGTAAAGGTGGCTGGATTTGTGAGAGCACTCCAACAATCTAAAAAGTAGGAAATGAAATAACACAAACTCCACATTGAAAATAATTTTACCCAATGAATTAGGGAACAAAATAATCTCCACCTTTCGATCATCATCTTTATAGCATGAGTGGGTTCTGTACATTTGAACAGCTTCAATGAGCAAATCAAGAACCTTTTAAGTTATTTAAACACATATCTTGCTCCGTGAAAGCACCTGCTCAGTTTATGTGAAGGAGAGGACTGCATACTGGTCTCATTCCTTCTGCGCTTTGCCAAGTTTACATATTTTCAGCTATCCATCTGTGTGGCCAGTGGAAATTTGTGAAAACCCCTAACCAGTGGAAGTTCCCTGCCCTTTTATATCCAAAGGTGATTCCCAGAACTCCTTTGTTACAGAGTTTATGGTAAACCAGAACTAATAATTTTTTTTTTTTCTGAAATCATATCAAACCAAAGCAAACCTAAGTTTCACTGGAGCAGAGACATCTACCCTGCTGAAGTCACATTTTCATTGCCTGCTTTGAGGCCCATAAATTAGTCAAAAGGTCAAGATTGCCAGTGCAGCAGAAAAAGTGTAGCTCCTCATGCACATGCATGCATGTGCACTTCCCTGGTCTTTGGAAACACTCTGGGAAGGAGGAAGGAACAACACCTCCCCCATGGCCTCTAAAGCACATTTACCCAATCAGACATGTCATGTTCAAAACAGGTTGTTTTTACAGTTCTAATATCTGCCATGTGCTCCTTTTTTACTGAATGGGGGTTAATGGGCTTAAATAAACAGAAGTGACTTAAGAGAACAGACGTACCATATTCAGAATGTTATTTATTCAGATCAGAAAATCTATTAGCTGTGATTTGTAATTTCAGCTTTTTTCTTTCTTTCTTTAAAATATATTTGATGTTTGAAAATATGCATAAGTTTTCAGGGAAGCTTTTATCCATCTAGCTAGTAAGTATCTCTCATATATATTAGGATTTGCTTCTCTAAGAGCCTTCTGAATAAAGGAGAAGTATACCCATTTTGCAAATCATGCAGCTATTGTACCCCATTGGTCCCACAGCTGGGCCTATATGATGTTACTGCATTCCAGCCTGTACTACTGTGGTATCTGGGGGAGTCAGGATGCTTGGGGCTGCAGCAATGTTGACAAAGGGAACAAAGGTACCCCAAGCAAAGACCCTGCAGCTGAACTGAAACAGTGAAATGGACATTTGGAAGTCAAGACAGAACAAGCTCTGCGCTTCCTCTCTGTGTGAGTTTTGCTGTCCTAATATATGGGGCTAATGCCAGCCTAGTGCTGGACTTGCAAAGCACCTAGAAACAATCTCAGAAAATCTATTAATACAAAGACCTGGTGCTGGCTCAGAAGCCAGTTGCTTGAGTTGCAGAGTGAATTTCGGAGAATGCTTGTTTTAGGATTGCCTTGCTATTATTGCTCTTCAACTAACAAGTTGGAGAGTGACTACAGACTTACTTGCCCCCCTACTCTGATCCAAGTCCCTGTAGCTCTGCTCTTACACTGTTATGTTGCCAGTGCATTTCAGCAACAGGGAAAGGCTAGGGTGGAGATGGGAATGAGAGCTGGGGACTGAGCCTTGCCCAGTTGCACTTGCTGCTCCAGTTGCCCTTGAAAAGATGAAAGGGAAATGGCAGCCAGGCAATACTCTGCTGGCTCCACTTCGCCTTGGCAGCAGCAGATACCAAGGCAGTTCCCTGAGCTCTGCCACAGCCAAAGGAGCCACCACAGCTTCATTTCTGGTTTGGCTGCCCTTGGTAAATGTCTATTTTGCCTATGCCCAGACTCTCCCAGGGCCACACAGAGATAAAGGCTACACCCAAATTCCAAGTCTCAATATAGTAGCTTGACCACAAGTCTGTCCTCCCCATTTTCTTTCTCAGGCACACGTTGCCTCTGTCCCTCCACAACAAATACGGCACAGCATCTCAAAAGACAAGGCTTCCCTCTCCCCAGCTTCAAAAGTTCACTTACTGTTCTAAAACAAGGGATGGGCTCAGTGAAGAGCTCTATCAGGAGACTGCAGTTTACTTTAGAAGCTAACCAAAGCAGGCACAGATTCAGTGTAGTGTTCTCTGGCGGGGTATTTCAAGACTAAAGCCACGCTGCTGAAGATGTTGCACGTTCTCCAGCCCACATTCTTAAATCCTTGTTCACTCTCCTGCTCAACCACACGGAGATAAGCGAAGGAGAGGGTTGTCTGGCCTGTGTGCTTTGTCTGGTAAACAAGTAACCACTGTAGCACACGGATTACAATGCACACACTGTCTCTCCTTGTGCTTACTCTCGCCTACATCTCTGCTCCAGCTGCATTGTTCCTGTGAAGTGCAAAGGTTACAGAGCATCCTTCAAGGTAATCTCCAAGGCTAGGAAAAGAAGAGAATTTCTACCAGCTGCCAAGTCAATGAAGGCTTCATTTCTAACAGTCATTTTGTTATGAGGGCAACATTTCTAACAGTGGAAGCATGGTTCAGGGTGTGATAATGCCCAAGCTTCCTGATCACTCTGTACCCCAAATTCTGTGGGACACAGGTGAGTGTGACCTGCAAGAGACTGTCTCAACTTTCATGCAAACTCTGAATTCCCAGAAATCCCAACACATGTAACCCTTGAGCAAGCTTAATGTGAATTCTTTACTCCCATTGTCCTCCAGTTCACATGTTGGGAGACTTCTTCCAGCTTCCTCCTTGTCAGGGAAGACAGCTTCAACAATATGGATTTTATTGTACACCCCCTACATCCCACTTCTTCCCCTGTCAATAGCACAGAGGCCCAATCGCCATCTCAGCTGCAAAGAGGAAATGACTATTCACAAGACACAAAGGTTTATGGATTTCTGCCTAACAAAAGATTATTTCTCAGCAGACTGGGGCTGTATTGGTGCCTCATCTCTTCCAGGAGGAAAGCAGATGCCTCAAGTATGTCCGACCCCAAGGTACGGGAGCACTCTCCAGGACAGGTGTACTATGCCAGGTAGCCTCTTAATCTTCTCACATGCACAAGCACTATTTTTCATACCAGCTGCATCTTAAACACTCGGTTAAGATGGTGATTAGTGGTGGTGGTAGGGTGTCACAGTGGGAGCTTTCTTAAGAAGAAAAGGCTTTGATTGAGCCAATGAAAGCTGTTGCCAGGGAACCAGATGCCATGAACACACCACTCCAGCAGTGCAAGAATACAAACCATGTGAGTGCTGGACTGAGCTTTAAATGCATTTGCTGGTTGAGGCCTGAACACACTATTAACTCTTTCAGTACTTGAAAGAGTTCACACAATGAACTGGGAGGATGAGAATCTATTACAAGCACAGAGGACCAAAACATCTTCTGATATCTCTCTATAACACCCTGTCGATTCAGAAGAAAAACAAAGGGGGGAAACTTTTGACCTTTAGTTTTTGACTGGCAAGGGACGTTTGTTTTGTAAAGTATGTAAGGAAACTTCTCTTCAAAGTAACATTTAGTTGTACACTAATGTGAAAAGGAATTAGATAAGTGCTCAGATAACCCTATAAAAGTATTAATTTTGTTTTTGTATGGGGTGTTACACATGAAGTTTGGTGCACACACAGTGTATTCACTGGTCAGTTCCTCTGCAAGAGGAACAGAATAGCTTAGATTCCATTTTTCCCAGATCTGAGCTGGTTTCCAACACAAATGTTACCGATTTGAATTTTATCTGATCAGTTGCCAATTTGTTTCAAAGTTAACTTTCCACTCTGATTACTAAACAGCCTTGTACTCTACCGACAGAGCATGTTTTTCCTAGTGTAAATTCCAGAGTGCTCTGCAACACTACCAGTAAAACGCAGCTAAAGCTCTAATTAAAAATCATGCCTGCCATATGTCAATTCATAAGAACTAAAATTAAACTAACAAGGGGCTGTAACCAAAACTTTTTTTGAACACAAGAGCCTGCCTGCACTCTTTTGAAGCAGAACATGTGGAAGCCTGGGTAGTTCTTACAGAACAAGAATATTTTCATGTTCAGGCTTCCAGTTTGAATCCAGCACAGGTTCCTACACATGAAAAGCCATTCCCCACTCTACAGCCTGAGTGAAAGCCACTCCATGCCCATGTAGCCAGTACTGGCTGTGTAACTGCTTTGATCCCACAGAGCTGGTAACTGGGTTGAGCAAGTAACATGTTGCTGGCAGCATTATATTGAACTCCCAGCCAGCCTCCATTTCAGCCTATTTATATCCTGTGGCAATACCAGCCATCTACTGAGCTCTGAGTTGGGGTCCAGTGCACTACTGCCTTTTTATGCCTCTCCCACAGTGCAGAAGGCCTGGGGGGAAAGGACATAGCAATACCATTATAATGCTTAAGTGGCCATAAAGTCCCAGTGTGAGTCCTAACAATCTGAACATAAGGGACAATAAACTTGGGCCCCTCAAATTTATTCTAGGGGATTGGCAAGAGTGGGTAAAGTGCAAAGCTGATTTAATATCTTCACACATCTCCTGTGCCAATTCCAGCCCAGCTTAGCGATGGAGATGGTGAAGAGTTGGGCTCCCATATGTCTACTGGTCATCCAAACAGGCAGAGCATCACACTGTCAAGATGACACCATTCATCCCTGCAGAGTCCCTTGGAGTCCCAGCCAACAGCTTTAGCACGGCTATATTGCATAGCTGAGGAGTGGGAAGACACACACACATACAGCAAACTACAGTGCTGAAAAACACACCACATGCTCATACAGAGCACTTTTGTTTCCCTGGATTCTGCAGTGATTTACTAGAAGGCCCACTCTGGTGTGGGCTTGGCCCTGAGACCCCCGCATTAGTTACTGTGTTGCTGTGAAGAGGGGCTGCCTGCCTGCTTACAAATTAACTTTTGGGTTTAATGTGCAGATACACACGCCAGGCTTAGTGCAGTCCTTCCCACTGCCTGTCTCAGGCAGGACACAACCACCTCTTCACAAAAGTTCTTGCGTAACACTCATAAAACGGGGAAAAACAACACTGCAGCTCAGCTTAGGTTAGCAGTGAATAAGTGAAGAACTGGAAGAGATTCCTACAGCAGAGCGGAGTTATCTAAACACAACTTTGGCAACATATGAGGGCTAGCAGCCCAGTTTTCTAACTAGATCCATACAGAATCTCAAGCAATCAAAACCAGTCCGTGTCTGCACTTTGTATTTGGAGCCTAAAACACACACACACACAGAGCAAGATACTGCATGGTGGCAAAGGAAGCAATTCTGGTGTGCTGGCTTAGTGGGGCATCAAGTTGAAAGAGTCACTTCCTGAACAAACATGGTTCCATGGCATGTCAGTGACCTCTGCAGAGCTCCCATCAAAGATCCTGTGCAGATGTGAACCTGCTCAGTTTGCAAGAGCAAACAGAACTGCAGTGCAAGTTGGTATTGTTACAGAGGCTAATAGTCCAATCTCTGCACCACAAAGAGGTGCAGATGTACTGAAGTTACCATGCTGGAGAGCGATATTTAACATTGGTTACTGCTGTTCCTTTTCTCACCAAAGATAATTGCCCCCAAACATACATATTCTTTACACTTGTCACATGCATACACTCACACAGCTCTGTTAGAGAAAATTAATCGAATTTACGAATTGGAGCCTTCAAAAACAAGAGTGCAAGATGTTGTTACAGAATTGCCAAAATATATTTTCCTCCTTCCCATATGCATCAATATATTACGACTCAGTTGACATAACTGCATGTTCTCCCCACACTGAGGATTCAAACCTGCTCCAGGAGAAATGTGACAGTGGCCTGCAGGACTCTGATACATCCTTTGTTGCACCAAGTGGAGCATGTACAGTTTCTTTCCCAATACAGTGGGAAAGAAAGGAGAGCTTCCTGGACTGAGGGAGCTGAATGCTGCTGAACCTGAACAACAGGATTCTGGACCCAAACATGGCACAGAATCCCTGTGTTCAATCCTCAGGCTCTGTAGCCAGTCCAGAGCCCCCTGCCCAGCCCTCTGCCCAACCTCTGCAACAAGTACAACCTCACTCTGCCCTGCTGCCCACTCATCCCTCAGTCCTTCCTTTTCCCTTCCTCCACGCCCAGCATCCTCAGAGCTATGAACATCCTCATCCTTTCCTTGACACTGGCAGTAGATTTTCCATTTCCTTCCTCAGATCCTACTCCTGTTTCCCTTGTTCATATAGTTTCCTCATTTGCTCTCAAGCCCACCTACATTCAGATCAGCATCTGGTCCTACTTTGCATAAACTCATTTTTTCCCAAGCAAACCTCTCATTACAGCCACTGTCTCGATGAGATATACTCTGATACTCACTGAAAATGCATGTTTTTCATAGCTACAAGACTTGGACAGCTTATTTCAATAATACATTATTCTGAATTTACACACACTTATTTAAAAACATTTAAAACAGGTTTGATGTAGAACTCAAGAGTGCTGAATTTTTAGTTGTAAAATATATCTCCTTCTAAGATATAAACTAACTACTCACCAATACAACTGACAAACGTAAAAGGCAATTACCAATACATCCCCTTCCCACATTAACAAAATGTAATTAAGCACTGTTTAAAAACTACGTGACACAGTGTTGAAGAAAAATTGGTAAAGAAATGCAAAGCAGAGAATCAACAACAGGCTTCGGGAGTAAATTGAGATTGACATTATCACCAAAATCTCTATATTCTTAATTTATGTCTGGTTCAACTCATTATAAAATCATGAAAAACAATCATGCTTGAAAGCAAGGTATCTTAAGCCAGGGAGAATTTAGAATGCCTCTGCCAGCACAGGCTCATTTCTAGTGCTGTTCCGTTGTGGAAGGTGTCATTTTTGCCATCTGAAGAAAGCAGCTCCTCTGTTTGAAGATATATTTGTTTTGTACATTTACTATTGCTGTTTATATATTGTAAAGCACTTTGAGCACAAGTAGAATGAAAGAGACTCTATGGAATAAAGTTAAAAGTTGCAGTGCTGGAATATGCTGTAAGTCTTTGTACGTGGCAGCAGGGGGCACTTCCACAAGACGATGCTGAAGAGCAGTTGACAGACTCGGCTGGTTTCAGGGCCAGGCAGAAGTGCTGCTCAGTGTGTTCACATCCCACTTGTGAAAGCAGAGCATGTTTGCACCAGGCAGCAGCGCCTGGCCTTCTCACTCCTACTGAAAAATTCTCAAAGCGAGATGAGTAGCTTAGTGAGAAAATTAAAGAAAGAGAAACATGGTCCTTCGAATGAAGTATGAGAAGGGCAAAGAATTGCACACCTGAGCACTGAAGAAGTGAATGACTGAATATGTCCTGCCATCCCAGTGCCGGTGTGGAGGATAAAGAACAGGAGGTCCATCTCAGGAGTCAGGAACACAACTGAGAGACTGAGACTCTTACCTTCCTCTGCAGTTACCTAGGAAGGTTCAAATGTTCCTACACTGAGTTTCTGCAAGAAAACAGTTGAGAATCAGAGAGAAAGTCGTTCGGGTTAAATACAGTCCTACACAAACCCGTAGAAGATGAGTGTTCAACAAAACAATCCCTAAAATTGTTCTCTTCCAGCTCTAATAATACTGGTTTTCTCCATTCTCAGCTGACAACGGAATTTGGAGGGTGTCATAAAGAAAATACAATAAAGCAGCGTGGGAAGAATGATATTATTCAGCCACCTTGGGGTATTTACTGCAGGGAATTCCTTCTTTTATATCTGACTGTGGCCTTTGGAGTATTTCTGTGCTTACTTGTGCTCTCCCTAGCTCATATGAGGATTCTATTTTCCCTTTACCACCACAGCAATGGAGAAACAATGGCTGATCACAATGAAGAGGGTGAGGGTGGTGGCTCACAGATCCCAAGATGTTTAAAAGCAACCAGAAGATAGAGAACAAGAAATGCTAGTCTGGCTTTTCCGCAACTTGGAGTTGTATGGTAGCAAGGGACAGAATGATGAATTAGTGCATTTCTGAACAAAGAATCTGGCTGAGCACTCTGATGTTAAGTTTATAGTTTCAGGTGCAAGATGTGAACTTACTGATCTTCCTGGGGCTCAATGCTTAAACTGTCCCTGCTAAGATGTGGCGTTGGGCAGGTAGTGAGAAAAGATCAGGAGAAACTGAAGTGCAGTAGGAACCAGAGGTGAGTTGCTGCTAGAAAAATCTCCATATTAGATCTTAGAGATTAAATATTTTCAATTTCAGAATGTTGTCTAATGTTGAAATAATGCAATATTTTTCAGCATCTTCTTTGTCATGAAAATCAAAATGTGATAACCAATGGTATAATATAATAAGAGATATATATGTCCTGCTGTAGCTAAAACTGTAGCATATTATTATTTGGGAAGCCAACAGATACACAAAAGACTAGATTTCCAAAGGGAAAATCATTGTTTCTGTGTTGTTAAATGTCAGATGAATGGGTAAATCTGCTAGTTCTAGGATTTGTGTGTTTTTTGAATCTACATCTGTTACAGTGATTTAAAACAGTGCTTTGTTTGAATAGCACATTCCATCAGAGTTTCACAGCAGCTAAAACACCAGACTTTATTTATATGATGCAGTTCAGTTTTGCCATAAAAAATGGATACATTAGACCCGCAGCCAAAGACAAGAGTTTTTTCCTGTGAGTTCACACTGAAAGCACTCTGCAGCAACCCTAACCTGACTCAGTGGATCTTCAGAATCGTTTCTGAAAGAATCGTATTTTTATCCAGGTACTCAGAAAAACTGAAAAAGTCTGTAGCATGCAGATCAAAATTTACCCCAAACTTCAGCACTGCAGTTGTAGCAGAACCAGAGGGACTAGGAAGAAAGCATCAGCTCTGTGTATTTTTCATCCTGCCTCAAGGTGGATTGTGAATCTTGGCTCTACCTCTCACAGGAATCATGACTGTTCACCCTGTTCAGCATTGCTATCAGAACAGTTATTCTAAAATGTAACTGTTGGTCATTGGCAGACAGAATATAACACACTAACTTTACATCAAAGAAAGCATGTGAATGCTCCAATTTTGAGAATAATTTGGAAACCCCTGCCTTATTCACTGCATTCAAGAAACCAGAGTGTTTCCCCAGAGAAATGGTGTGTGCTTGTATTATAGTTTTCTCCCGGTTGTCCCAGTGGGACAACTTATCTACCTAAGAGCTCTTCTTACCCCCGTCATTCAAGGCAACACCAACAGACAAGAGTCTCAGAGCCTGTATTTTATCTACATCCTCCCTAGGGCAGCCATCCATCTCTCTAACCTCTGAGTGCATGGGGATGCATCTCAGGCTGAGATGGACTCTCACAGCTAAGATAGTGTAATCTGTTTGAGGTGTTGTCTGTTGTTGCCTTTCCTACAACAAAGTTTGCTAGAGTTTCTGAGAGAATCCCCTGGTTTTTTTCAGAGTCTCCATATTGAGACCATTACACAGCAACTTCCTCTTCATCATGTAATTAACCTCCTCAATGCTGACAATGGTTTAAGGGCTCCTGTGAGGGAGAGATACATTTCTTGAGCTACGAGGGGCCAGATTTATGCACTCACGGAGGATACAGCATAAAAAAAAATTTGGACTGATTCAAATGCTACAAGGACACAGTTCTTATCTCTATAGTGTAGCAACTACTTGTCCCACCTGAAGCTGGAGCCATGTTCACAGTACAACCCCCTTTCTAAAGAGATAAATTATACAAAGAAGAGGCAAAAGCAAAGCCATTTTAAACTGAAAGAAATAACAAGCTACAATTATTTTTTTATTCCTAAAACATTTAATCACTGTACTGTTACTTATCAAATCCGTTCAGTTCCCAATTATGAAAAAAGAACCTGTTTCACAGTAATAGCAGTCATGGATGAGATGGAACAAACCAGCACCAGTACTCCAGCTTTCTACCCGTGGTCTTGAAGAACCAGTGTGATACAAACCATGTTGAATACAGGTGTGAGTATGGCTCTAGCATGCAGAGAGGCTTATCAACAGATAACATTTCTTAGGACAGCAATATATATTACATATGACACTCTTTGCACGTAGAACACTAAGTGTTTTACGTGAGCACTACTGCCCTTGCACTACTTGCCACAGTTAGGGCTCTCCTCAGATGCAGTCAGCAGTGTTTTAAAAGCGTATTTCTTTCAATTTGTGTATTCCATAGCTCATCAAACATACTGGACCCCAGGTAAAAACTGTGAAGCATCCCTGAGACACTTCAAATTAGGCATCCTTTGCAAATCTGTAAATCCAGATGACTGGGCTCAGAACTGTTCCACAGTTCCTCAGCACCAAAGGCAAAACAGATTGCTCCCGGTGTTGAAGGGCTGCTGTGGCTGTAGGTGAACCAGATGCATTGGGCAGAGCTGGGCAAAGAAGGAAGAGAAAACTCTGCAGATGTAATCTTGCTGTTCTTGCTGTCACTAGGATAAAAGGAGGGATAAAACTCACAACTGCCACTGTCAGATGAGACTCCAGCCTGGTGGCAGCAGCAGCAGCAGCCTGGCTTTATATGATTCTGCTTTTAGGCAAAGCATGTTGCATGCTTAGAGTCGCTGCCCAATGCATCTGCTGCCCTAAGTAAATGCTCACCATACCTTTGCCTAGGGCAGGACTGCAGTCCCCACTGAAGCAATGTATTCTTGCCAGAACAAAAGTGGGCAAAATCTTCATGATCAATTCACAGCCTGAACTCTCACTTTTCAATACTTCCTGCTGTAGGTGGTCTAAGGAGAACAGCATCTCAGGTCTGAGCTGTACAGTAATTCTCAGGCACCGAGAAGAGTTTCATGTGATAGAGTTGCCGATGACAGCAGATAAAGCCACAAAGCTGAAAGCGTATAAGGAAAGAATAATTTCCTGTGTAGTTAGAAAGCCACAAATTGACAAATTCCAAATGGATTAAAGGTTTTGTTCTGTTTTTTCCTCTCCAATGTCTATGCTACTTTTTTCCTTCTCTGTCTCAGGATTATTTCAACTGGAAGTCTCAAGAAGGTTATTCTCATCTTAGCAAGACTTCAAATGGAAAGCACATCCCAAAGGGCTGCTTGGGTATGTCCCTTTCAGCAAATGACAGTACAAGAATGGGTGCACTGGTTCTGTATTCTGGGAAACTAGCTGAACCTTCCTGGAAAAAGGGAGGTAGGAGGATGGGCCTACAGGGCCACAGGCACAGAAGAAAACTACAGCTGGATTTACACAGCCTCCAAGATTTGACAAGAACCACCTTGGCATAAAGAGGAAAGCAGGTAAGAAGCCACAGACTACACAAGATTTCTGCCTCCTATTCCTTTAGATGTTAACTACACAGTGACTCCATAAAATCTCAAAAAGACTACTGCTGTTCACCAATGTTAACAAGCTTCTGATAAAATTTACCTCATATTCAAACATGTTCTTTAGCATCATCTTCCCTTCTTTCATTTGAAAGTTATCAGCTATAGACAATTTGTCATGGTTAAATTTGTACCTGTTCTGAGCTTTTAAATGGTGCCAGCATGGTCCCTGTGCCTTCACAAAGGCTGACTTATTTCTCCAGCACCTTGCCATATGGAGAGTTTCTTTCTTTGAAGCCCACATAGAGAAGGATTTTGGTTCTCATAAAGTCTATTGGAATTTTGCCATCAGCATCAACACAGCCAGTTCATGGGTGGATTTCATGTCTGTGAACCCTGACAAGGAAAAAACCTTCTCTACTTCTATTGGAGTGGAAGAAGTTTTCCTGCCAGCTAGAGAGGGGTTTGGTTTTTTTTTTCCTGTGGACTAGAAAGGACAGTGTCAGCCATCCTACATGATACTCATCACCATACCGGCTCCCATATTTCTCAAGTCATGGTATAATAACCAAAGTGATTACATAATAGCATTTTATATTCTGCTTAACTCATTGCTATTAAAACTAACAAGCTACACCCTTGCCAATGACATGACTTTTTTCTGCAATGCAGCAACTCTGCTTAAAAAAAAAAAGGTAAAAGCACAATGAGGCTTTTTGAGAGGAGGAGACTTATCCATCAATCTCTGATTGTGTGAGATATTGGAGAGCTGCTACTGACATTTGTCTGGGAAGAGTTTGCTTAACTCATTCTTGGCTCCACCATCAGTGTTGTAATGAGTTCATCTCAAATTTGAGGCAAGGTTTTTTTCCAACATCCTGCATCTTGATCTGTGCTATATATACACCTAGTGATACATTCATAGATGTCTACAACAGTAAATTCTGAAATTAAGCAAGTCATTGCTGTGATGTGATCCTGATGACACAGGATATTAAGTTAAGATGAATATCAGGTAACAAGGATCCACATCCAGTACTTTCATACTCTTACATATGCTTAAGTACTGTTTGCTTTTACATTGAATGACAAGTCAGAGCTGACTAAACAGTTTAAAAACCAACCACAGGTTGTTTTTTCTTCCAGACATTTCCTAGTAGTTGTTCATTTTGCTTTCCTATGACTGTTTCCACGCTAAACATTTGGGGTCATGGAAATTTGACATCAGGCAATGTTGTACCAACAGTGCCTACCGGAGATAACAGAGACAAAATATTTTCTCTTCATCTGCACTCTACTCATGATCCAGGCACAGACCAGCGTGAGGACACTGAAATGGGTTGATAGAGGTTGTACACCCTACAAGCACTGCAGCAGGCCTGAGGGTGAGCTGTGGCCAGTTTCTCGTGTCACAGAAAAGGTCAGGCACAAACATGACTTTGTAGCTCCTCCATCCCAGAATTAAGTGGTTTAACCATCCCCAGCACAACTTATTTGCTGCTGCCCAGCAGTCTAGTTCTAAAGAGCTGGGGCAGCTGAGCATTTTGATAATGCCTTAATATCTATGACTAAATCTTTTATTCTTTGGGGAAGAGACTAGGGAGCTTCTATATTGACTTTATAGCACTTCACTGAGTGATTTCCAAACAGTGAAAGTATCCCTCAGGAATCAACCAACCTTGGACAGCAGGTAAAGGGACAAATTTAACTAGACCTGTATTTTCTTATTCCTGCATTAGAGTAAAGCAACAGAGTAGAGTCAAGGATCTGTTTCACAGTGATTTGAGAGGGTCAACATTTCCTTGTTTGTTAGAGCCTCTCTGGAGATAATATTGCAGTAGGTTGTTCTTAAGCTTTAAATGAGGTGTGGGTTGATGCTTGCCAAAGACATTTTGGAAGTGCACCCTGAGGGTCTGGGAGGGTATGGAGGAGAAAAGAGATACTGCCTTGCAGATACTGCCACTAGCAGAAGCTCTGCAGGACCCAGCTGACACATCTACCACCAGACTGAGACTGCCAGACCTGGTGTCCAGAAACACTCTCAAGTCCGGCTAGTCATCAACAGCTGCAGGTGTTCTAAAAAAACTCTGGCTGCACAGAGTAGATGTTTCCTGAAAAACAGCATTGGAGGGAGCAATTCAACTTTTAATTGGGAAATAAATTGCAACAGAACTATTTCCCCTCAAGTCTGTGGCACGGCATCTGAATAAATTGTGGTCACAGCCCTTCAGGCTTTCCTTTCCTTGGTCAGCTATTATTTATTCTGTTTCATTCAAGAAGAGTAAACACAATCTCAAAATTCTGGAAGAGGAATATGGTATATTTACAAGCTGTGTGCCTGCCTCTATATGTGTGTGTGCTATGTGTGTATAGGGCTTTATCAGTGGAGAACTGAGACATTTTCTTCCTCTTTTATATGTTTGCTCAAGTTACCTGATTTATGGAAAATCACACAGAGCAACACATAAAAAACACCAGGGTGAGATTCAGAAAACTTGGGTTTAACCAAATGGTCACCATAACTGCAATATAGAGTAACCAGAGACCCTGGCAAACTGCATCACTTGTGCAAGCAATGTGAGAACAAACAGCAAGTCTGTGTAAAGCAAATTAGGAGTTAGTGAGCAGACAACTCTGCAGTACAAAGATCTGGTTTTGTCTAAATTCTGCGACACTCGGTTACTGTGACATCTCACTAGAAGAAGCCCTGCTATCATCTTTGTCAGTCCTTGTAACCCTACATAAAGAAACCATCAGCCAAAAAAGTTTCCAGAATCCATCCAAATCCATGAGCCCAAAGAGCAAATTCAGATACTTGTGTAAGGGACACTCATGAAAAAGCAAAATTAAGATTTTCAGCCTGTCAGCTATAAGATGAGGTACATCCTACATGGTATTTGCAATGAAACAGCCAGATTTTTTTTTTTTTTTAAATTGTTGAAAAAGATTGAGATTGACTTTGGCACATAAGGGGTAAACACTCCCCCAAGATAACTTCAGAGGCAGGATATTAATGCTTATCACCCCTCAGAGCATGGTCTCTCTGCTAAAGTTTGACAATAATTAAACAAACTGTCTGTTCAGTGGTAACTGAATCCATATGACCACTTAATATTATGTTCTCTTTCACATACTAACAATGCATATTCATCAACCAGCAGCAACATTTAGTTATCACTGATCTGACCAGACTGAAAGCAACAATCAAATCCCTCATACAGGAACACTGACCTCCACAGAATTTCTTAAAGCTGTCTTTATTTTTGGGTTTATTTCTCATTGGCCTACAAGGTGTTTGTTAAATGATTCAAGGCAGCAAACTACAAAATACTAAAGAGTTGAAACACCCAACTTTTTTAGGATCCACATCTTGAAAAATCATTTGGAAGCTTTGACAGTTGCCTTCTGGATGTTTTTATTTCTTGATAATACCAGCTTACTATCTAGGCTCCAGAAATATCCAAAGACCTCATCTCTATTGTGGTAAGCATCATACAAAAGAATAATGAATCAGCAATCTTTTCTTCTAAGAGCTTATATACAAACATGAACACCATGAGAAATTTAAAGGCAAATGCCAAAGCTTAATACTATTTGTAGGTAAAACATTAGGAGGAGCCTAGAATATTTCAGTGCTGTCGCAATCATGTAGCTTAGACTGAACAGCAAGAGCAATGCTTAAATCACAGGAAGCAATTTGGCTAGTCATAATGATCTCAGATACCAAGTATTCTGAACAAAATACTTTGTATCCCAGCAACCCCCAAATTGCTGTTAAAATCTTAATCCTACAGCTTTACATATGATATGAAAACTTGACCTTTTATACTAATAACACCAGATAAATAGTTTGAAAGGTATAGTTTGAAAGGTGAAACAAAATTCAACCTATTCATATTCAGAAAGAAACATTTTTCATGTTTAAATTAAGGGCATTTAAAAATATGTATGTGCACTATATGGGCATGAATAATTGTGCACAAACATACACACATGTTCTAACATTTGTGTGAGCCTTAAGCTAGCTCTATCATGTCTTACATAGTAATGATATCTGCAGGGATAAAGAGTGAACCTTTACAAAGAGAATGCCTTTAATCAGTCTTCTAATCACAGTCTGAACTAATGAGGAAAGTCTCAGTGCAATCGAGTTAGCTCTTGCTTAACTGCATCTGACATTTTGGAATAGATTAGGTTCTAATGGTCTGTGGCAGATCTTGCTCTTTAGAAACCTTGGGATGTCATTAATAAATATTGGCCATCATATAGGGACTCCACACCTCTGTAGCTGAGACAAAACATCTTATAGGAAATCACTGCCTACTGCGTCGTGAACCACATCAGTGAAGCCAGGCGCAACATCCATCAAAGATTAAAAGAGCAGAAAACGAACACTGCTGTGACCAAACACTTGAAATCATGTGCCGACTGCCACAAACAATTAGAATTCAGCAGGGGTATTCTCAGGCATTCACAAATCATGACTGCAGGAGACCTCAGGAAATGGGGCCACGATTAACCCATCCTGCTGTCCCCAGCCATAACAATGGGCTGTTATGGGGAAGAAGCTGCAAGCTTTATTGCAATGAAAAAACCCTCATTTTACTAAAATCTCACCAGGATCAGGATGTGAAGACTTGTGTGTTATACACGGAAACCTAAAGTTACAGACAGGAGGAAATCAGAGTATCAGTCTGTTCTTTGAGCAAGGATAGAGATCCGCATTACAGTTCTCACTTGGCAGCAAAGGGGAACAGCTCAAAGGGTGTTCCCAAGACCCCCAAGATGGGGTTTCCAAGGAAGGCAGCTGCTCTTGGCCTCATGTGTAGTGACAATCCCAACACATCTTTATGGAACACCGATAGGCTCCATCAGTTAAGACCCATCTTGTCTTTATGTAGAAATTTGTTTACTACAGGAAGACAGCTTGGACATGACATTTGCTAACTCTGGGTAGATAAAGAAGAATGGAAAGCCCTCTGAGCACAAAAGCATGTAAAAAATTGTACAATCTGTAGAATAAAATTCTTAGATTTGAATAACATTGGGTTCACAAAAACAAACAGAGAACAAAAAACACAAGGCCAACCAATTTGGAATATTATGTCCATACACAAAAAAATTGTGGGAAAGCTCCTCCTTTTTACTACTTTTTATTTTAAAATGGGTCAGCTGAACTTAGTCCTTTATTCTCAAATCTGCTGCAAGACTGTCTGAGATAGCCTAAAGACTGAAATGGGAACTTTCTCACCTGATATTTAAAAGGATGTAGAACTGGATTTTCAACAAAACAAAATCCCAGAAGGGTTGGCCCTGCTGGCTGGCACAGCCCCACTGCCTACTGAGTACCTGCACTGGCTCTTGCCTTTACCTGGATGCCACAGGCCCTGGTACTCCCATCCAGCCATTTCTGTCACAGCCTCTTTACAACCTGGGGCAGCGTAGGCCCCTCCTGCAATGCCTCAGTAGCTGTAGCTGTCTGTGGACCTGTGCAAGACAGGAGCCTGCAGAGGAAGGAGTTGGGAAGTTTTATCTTTTTGAATGTACATTTAAAGCTTCCCAAAACTCTCACAGGCAGGCACATTCACTGGGGAAAGGCCTGACCTGCCACCTGACCCAGCTACAGCTGAGAGCACCCAGTAACTCAAAGTCAAGTCTTGCACATTTTAAGAGGGCTCTCAGGGCTGGGCAGGCTCAAAAGCAAGCAACACCATTGATGTCAGTGCAAGTTTTCTATTGCACATTATCAACCTGTTTTTTACAAAGACACTCATTAGAAAAAAAATGTTTGAATGCTGAAGAGAAATATATACAGAGACATAGGCAAAGAATAATTAAATGCAGTAATTGGCTATAGTGCAAAGGAGCAAGGACAGGCTTCAACATGCTTCCTATACTGTGAAACACTTGGGCAAGTACAGGGTGGCCTGTTTTGAGAACTGCCAATAAATACATTCCATGAATCTACACAAAGTAGAAGATGACTAACAAGCAGACAGGATTATCCTTTTACAGAATTTGCAGTTTAGGCAGATGAGTACTCTTTAGAGATGTTATTCTTACTGTTCATTTATCTTCTAGGAGACTATTTGGTTTTCCATTTATGTCCTTTCCATTCTTTACACACCGGCTCACTGGGATGTAGGGAACCCAGAACTTCCCAGTCCCTGAAGAGTAACAGGTCTTCCCAGGTTAGTCCTTCATGAGCCACAGGAGTGACAGGACAGACATTCACCCTAATCAGGGAACAAGTATAATACATTGCCAAGCACTTGAGATAAGGAACCAAGACCTCACGAACTCATTTTCAGTTCCCACATTGCACAGCACCGTGAGTGGTTCAGACCATTGGCAACACACTGTGCAGAGGCAGAGGCAGGACCTGGGATGAGGGCCAGGGCCAGAGCCAGAGGAGATGGCTAAAATCAGAGCACACTAAAAACGTAACTGACCTCAGTCATAGTTCTCAAGCTCTTACTGGCTTAGCTGCTTACCTGGAGGCAGCTTCATAAGCACCCTCCGAGTTATTGATTAGAGCCTGGTAACCCAACAGTAGCAAGGAAACGGGAGAGAGGCTAACACTAAAGTCCTCCCACCTGCATTATTGCTGCAGACAGATCACAAAGGAACACTGTGGCACCCAGTTCCAATTCCTGAGCAAACCTGATAACCAGATAGGTCAACAGATTTGCACAGGATATTTCTCTAGGAGGTACCTCTTCAGACTCTCTTGAGCCTGGTATAATACACAGGCTCAATTTTCAGGTCAGTGGCACTTAAAAGGTAATGACAATGGCCTTCCTTAAGACATTATTTTCATGTTTAAGAATAATGCAGATATTTCTAAAGTTATTGGGGGAGGTGGTGAAAAAAACTGTATTGCATTACATAGATGTAATTAAAAGGGGAAAATGAGTATTCATGCACACATTCCTTCCTGGCTGAGTAGAAAGAAAATAGAGTAAACATTCTTCTCAGGTAGCAGGATTCAAAGGATTTGGAGTCCGAATCAACTTCCATTCAAATCAGTGAACAGATACCAGCAGACAGGAGTGTAATCAGACCTCAGTCTATTCTTAATATCAATGTACAAAGTGACAGCACTGCATAATTGAGCCTGGTAAGTTAATAATTTTACTGCACATTATACAGGAAAGGGACACAAATTTGTGACTTCCCAATTCATAAGCTCTCAGTTACGTATTAAGACAGAAGAATTTCTATTCTGAACAAATCTGTGTTTCCAAGACATGGCATATAAATTTTGTCTTTAAAGTGATAGCAGATAGCCACAAAGCTTGGGTAAATAACCAAGTGATAAACTTCCAGACTATTCAGACAATTTTTTTTGGAGGTAGCCTCCAAATGGAACTATCTTCCCCAGTTCAGTGTCTAAACCAGTTTTTGTTAAGCTTGTCAATCTGTACACATCAATGTCATTTCTGCTCCAATGATAAAGCTGAGCATGAGCAACTCTGCAACAGGTACTCACATTTCTGGCATTACTGGGAGTGATCAGAATAGTTTTAACAGAGAGTTTTGAATGAAAAAAGTATATTAAAGAAAAAGCTGTTTGAAGTATTGTTAAAGTATTTTACATTAAACACTTCATATTGTTTAACAAAATTGTGGATTTCAGTTTCTTGGAACTTTTTTTTGTTCCCTTCATATTTTTTACAACAAAATAAAAGTTTATTCCCTTTTAATGTCTGACAGAGTGGAATGGACTGAGCTCTTCAAAGTTCCCTTAGTTCCCAAACAATCTGTAAACGTGTTTTCCTCTCCCACACAATCATTTCTCATAGATTATTACTAACATGAGTAACATTTTCTGCTCTCCTGCCCTAAGCTGTATATCTCTTTACCTGCATTCAATCCATTCCAGCATGTATCAGGACTTCACTACTGCCTCAGGAATATTCCAGAATTTATGAGAACACACTACTGGACCTGTCTTTCTGTTTCTGAAAAATATCACCTTTTTTATGCACCATCTTTCTGCGATGCACTAAGCCATCAAATCTACTTACATATTGCTCAAAATTCTTTAAATTGAACATATTATCTAAGTAATAATCTATAATTAATGATCTAATCATAAACAGCATGAAGGAAATTAGTAAGCCGTTTATTCAGCTTTTCTCTAAAACATGGCAATGGTGGGGGCTTTATACATTCTCAGTAAGCAGAGGGGAGGTTTCTTAACACCATGCAGGTTAGCTTGGAACTCACTGCCACAAGTTATGGATCCTTGAAATCCACAATCAAAAAACACATCTGACAAATCTATGGGGAAAAATGAAAATCAGGGACTACTAAACCTACAGATACTGAGCTGCTCCTTTCCAAGCACTGGAAGTTTATAGCAGGAAAGTGGTTAACATATTTCTCTTTCTCTCCTCAGCATCCATTCCTGGCCACAGAGAGACAAAGTGCTGGACTGAAAGGACCTCTGGTGTGCCCCAAGCAAGGCTGTTCCTAGACAGGCAGATGCCCCAGTCCTAGCTGAGCCTGGCTTTAATGTCCCTTAACAGGGAAGGCGGCCTGCAGCAATAGCACAAAACTGCTGAAATTCAGACTGTCTTCCAAGCCAAAGATTTCTCATATGTTGCAGCTGAAGTAATGGAAAGGCCATATAAGTGAGGGAGCATGAGGAAAATTCCTGGTACAATGTGCCTTTCCCTACATCTGCCTCAGGCTTTGAAAACTCATTTCCATAGTAATTTCCTTCTCAACTTGACTTTGCTTTGCTCCTAGTTCAATGAATACCTTCCCTGTTTGGTGAAATTCCTGCTAGGATACAGGATGTAGGCACTTAATACAGTTTGCATTCAAATTATGTTTCTATACCTTCTTCAGGACACACAGTTTGGAATTCCGAAGTAATGGTCACCACCTTAAAGAAAAACAAAATTGCTGAAGCAAATCATCACTTCCTGGAATACTGTATGAATTCTCAATTAGGTTATAACTTAACCTGCCCATGCACATTAAGGGGTAAACAAGGAGATTTCCATGCACAGCACAGGAGTCAAAGTTCCACTGCTGTCCTTGAGCACAAGCTGCTGAATCAGCCACATCAACTGATTTCATAAACCAGCATTCACTTGTCACTGGATGCATCAGGATGGATAGAGATTCTTGCGGCCAAACCCACAACTTGCTGTCCAACAAAGCATCTTATCTCTCAGTGTTGGACAAGGATGTAAACCCACAATATTTCAATTCAAAAAAGTAGACTTGTGCTGATCCCCCACAGATGCTGCACTCCTGCTTTGGACCTCCCAAACTTTTTTCTTGAAGGACAGAATTTTGTTATTTGTTTCTAAAGGGGCCTGAGGATGGAGAAAAGCTTATAGAAAACTATGGAAGCCAAGAAATACCTGGCAAGGTAGACCCCAATTACCTATTTGGGCATTATCAAGAGAATGGAGACTGGGGGCTGCAAAGCACACTACCTGGAGCCAAACTTCCTCCTGTTCAGGAGTCCCCCAGGTACTCATTGTTCACAGCTCTACTTTGCTGTCTCTCAGCCAGTTCCTGTCCCAGAGCTCTGAGTGCCCTCAGATACCCCCAGGTCTGGTATTAAATGGGCACGATGGATTCTGTATTACAGAATGCAAGCGCATACTCTGGCTTCAGCACAAAACAGATGTCAGTCACACTGCTCAGCATACACTGGAAGTGCCTAGAGACTACAAACATCCAAAGTCTTACAAGGAAAATAAAATGTGTGGGGCTGTCTGACTGTGCTGAGATGATGCAGAGAATGTAAGTGGAGACGCTCTTGTCTTAAAGCGTTTCTCAAAAGTGTAGGATTATTGTGCCAAATAGTGTTGTATCTGTACTATTGACTAAGACTTGAATAATGTGCCTGTTTACATATAATAGACTGAAAACAGTTATAGATGCCTCATAGAAGAAAAATATCATGCATAAATATATCTATTGAAGTGTCACCTTTTAGAAGAACTACTACGTGTAAGTCAGTGGAAGTGCTATCAGAGCCCTCTTGAGACTAAGCACAATTCCTTGGCTAAATGGTAAATAAAGTGGGAAAAAAATGTGTCAAAAAAAAAAAAAAAAAGAAAAAATGTTATCTATTTAAGCATTCTAGCTAGAAACAAAAAACAGAAAAACTTAAAAACTTATTTTCTCTCTTTCCACCAGCTTCAGCCATACACTCTTACTCCCTTTGTGCCTGCTGTGGTATTCATTTCATTCCTGGAAGAGCTGATTCAGCTCACTAAACAGACTAAAAAACATCCCAGCCAAGAAACAAACATGTGAATAGAACTCAGACTGAAAAAAAAAAATCTTTCTATAAAAAATAATTTTGAATGGAAACTGTATTTGGAACTAAGCACAACTTCTTGAGAGTGTCTGCTTTCTGCAGAATATTTCGGGTTTGTCAAAAATGACAACTGTCTTCAAGTTAAAGAACAGAAATTCAAAAAAACCCATGGAAATCAGCCCCAGGAGGGATGGAATAACACTCTGTTCTGATCAGTGCTTTCACGAAAGATTTCCTTCTCTTGTTTCCTAGAGCACATGGCTGAAAGGTCTCCAGGTCACAAGGCTGCTATGGTAGAGCACAGGCACAGGAATGAGCAGAACTGCATAGAAAATCCAAGGCACTTGAAAGTCTTTAAACAAACCCACTGTTTGTTAAGAACATCACTATCAACATCTGTCATCTTCTGAGTAAGAAATCCCATTCCACTTTCTATGGAAGCTGTTTCCCTAAAAGAAAGAAGCCCTACAATTATAAGAAATCCGCATAATTTTTTACATGCCATACAGCAGGCATTGTCCTGAACTTGATAGATTCCTGAAGAATGACAAGGCTTATAAACATGGAGCACACAAGGAAGCCTTGGTTTGAGGCTCAGTGCTCCCACTGTCAGCTGTGACTACAGGGCACAGGGAGTCTCTGAGTACACAGGACCCAGTGGCTGTGGCTGTGTGTGGCAATGCTCTGTAGGAAGGAAGCACTGTTGCAATGCAACACATTTAGAAGCATTATGAAGAAACATTCCTCCCCCACAGGGGCATCTGGAGTCCAGGGACTTTTTTCCATGAGTCTCCCAGTTGGAGGCACTGATCTGTTTTATCTGCCACTCTTCTTCGGGCTATCTCCCATTCTTTCATAGCTAAACAAGGATATGCAAAGAGCCAGGATGTTAAAGGACTTAATGCAAACAGCTTTTTTCCTCTTATCCCATCTGCCACAGACTTGGAACAAGATGTGGTAATGGAGCAACATAGAAAGGTCAGGGGATTTTTTGGGGTTTTAATGCTGCTGTAGTTGGAATAGCTTATAAAATGGTCTCAGGGGTCATAACTTCAGCATGACACATAAAAGGTGTTCAACTGAGACAAACCAGTGATCCATCTGGTCCGGGATCTTGTCTCTGACAATGGATACTATTGCCAACTTGCCAGGAAGGGGCCAAAAGTGAACAAACTAAGGAATTATGAGTGTTTAGTT
The DNA here is from genome assembly GCA_013397135.1 of Pachyramphus minor. Taxonomy (NCBI): domain Eukaryota; kingdom Metazoa; phylum Chordata; class Aves; order Passeriformes; family Tyrannidae; genus Pachyramphus; species Pachyramphus minor. The sequence continues at coordinate 210,575 of VYXB01002302.1, forward strand.
AGTGAACTGTCTTTCCTCTAGGAAAAGGTTCTTCTTGAAAAGCAATAGCTAGAGATTGGCCTTAAGCTTGGGGATCTCAATTAAAATACATAACAAATAACTGTATGCACTTTTTTTGGAATCAATTATAACTCTGCAAGCACTTAACATTTTGAAAATAAGAGGAAATGGAAAAGTGCATACTACTACTCCTTTAGAGTTGCAGACAGAGCAAAGTGCTGGAAAAGCTGTGTAGGGGTAATTGTAGGTTCATCCCTGGGGCTGATCTAGGCCCCTGGGATAATGACATTTGAAATGCAACAATAGCAAGTGGTGTGACTAGAAATATGCCAAGGAAAAGCACATAAAGCCCCACCCCATGCTACAAGACAAGCAGGGTTGTTCTGTGACATCGTTACAAGGCTGTAACCAGGCTATATGTCTAAGGCTACGTTCATGTTAGAACATGATCAAGGTCCCAGCTATACTGCATATTTCAATCATGCTGTAATTGCACCAAGGGACAACTGTAGGATAACCAGGTCCTATGATGCAGGCATATTTGAGGTGGAGTCAGAGAGAGCAAGAGGATATCCAGAAGTATAAGACAGCACAGCTGAAGTGCCCTAGGGCAACAGACTCGTGTCTGCCAGTAAGACAGAATAAAATGGGGCTTGGATAGAAATCCCATGGTAGATTTGTCAGTGCAGCAGTTTGATAGGTTTACTTACGGGTATAAATTCATTAAAACTTGCTCTGGTCAAAAATCAACCAAACAATATGCCTTTCAGTGGCAGCAAAAGAAGCATGCCCTATAATAAGAATAGAGGACTGGTGAGACTTCTCAAAGTCTGTATCAGAGACATTTTGACTTTCCTTACTGCAGTATTCCTGTGGCAAAACACAGGCTTCAATAGCTGGCTATTCCCTTAAAAGCCCGAGTCAATCTTTTTTATCTTACCTTTACCCAATAGGCTTTTCCTGGTATCCTATGGTGCCTCTCCTCTCCACAAAGCTGTTTCCACAGAAAACAATGCTACAGAAGGGAATTAAATCAAATAACATAACTATGCTTAAAAAGGAAAAAGGGAGAAAAAAAGGGGAAAAAAGAGAAAAAGGATACAGAGAAGAATTCATATTATGTAGGCTAAGAAGGCAACCCTTAGGAACCAGTGGAAATTCTTCAGATGTTGAATTGGGCCAAACATGTTTTCCTTTTCTGATGCTAAGAGTTTGATAGGTATCTTTATCCACTGTCATCTCTGATGACCAGGTATTTACTCATTAACTGCTTCTCTCTATGTGTGTAACTGCAGCCTTGAGAGTTATCTCCAAGTTCCAAAATATAAAAAACGTCAAGCAGGAAGGAGTAACAGCATCTGATTTGTCTTCATGCAGCTTTCCATGTACTACCCATACTATACAGCTGCAAAAAGAACTAAATCCAAGTTGTAATGCTTTTTTTGATATGTTTAATATGCAAAAGGGCAAATATAGGATGTAGGATGACAGAGAAAATGTTGGCAGGAACTTCTGTGTAACATGATTCAGAAGCAACTGGTAACTTAGGAAGTTCAAGCTCCTAAGCAAGAAAGCAATCCAATGGAGGCTCTTTTCTCACATATAATGTCACTTTTGTTCTTTTCCTCTAATTCCATTATTGACCATGGACTGAGATGGAATTTTGGGACAAACAGGCCTCTTGGTCAACCTGATACTGCCATTCCTGTGGTGGTAAGCAATATGTATTTGGATTTTAAAAGAATATGAAAAAAAGCTCTTCACTCAACTGAACTTTCTTTGAACAAGACTACAAAGCAAGAAATAAAGATGACAGATAGTACAGGGCACTTGACACCTTGGCTTTGTATTTCACAAGAGAAACCAAAAACTGAAGTTACCTACAACCTCAGAAGAGTCACCCAGGGTTTACGCACTCCCTAAGAAACATCTGAGATACAGTGAAACTCCAAAGGAGCTTCTGATCATGCCTTCGCTTGTTCAGATGCAGACCCAGCCGAAGAACAGGACTCAGAGAGGTATTGTTATGGAGAAGTAAGCTACATGCAAACATCTTGTAAAGGATCTAGTCTAAGACTGGGAGAAAGGGGTTGCTCCAACCCTGAACTGTGTCCAAGCAGAGTCAGCTTTTGAACTCTTACTCTGAAGGCATTTCAGAACTGGTGTCTTAAATTGCACATGTCTAAAGGTGTGTCAAAGCTCCTTCCTCAGCTGTCCATGTCAAAGTAAGGTAGAGTCTCTTCCCATATTGGACAAACTTTAAAAAAAAACGTATCAGATAAACCATCCCAAATTTCAGACTGCTTATCCAAAGCTTATTTGAATGAGCCAGGCCTTTTTGGCAAGTAAAAACTGGGCTTAGATGTCTTGCAACAACAACACCCTTTCTTGAAGCAATCAGCCACTTCCAAAAGTTTTGCTCACTCCTGAACAGCACATGAGGGCAGTCGTCACAGAGGAGGTAAAAGAATCACTGGGAGAACCCGGAAACCAAAAGCATATTCAACATGATGGACGATCATGCCATATACCAGAATGCCATTGCAATGCTGGATAAGAGACAAAAAGACAATTCCTTAAATGGAGGGGCAGAGAAAAAGAAAAAAAAAAATCAGCTTCTGGCCAAAGCTGCACCTACTTTGTGATGGTTGGAACAGTCTGCAGCCACCTTTATCTCAAATGCCGAGGTGTGGCTCATGTAACTAGCACGCCCTGACATGCAGTGCACATCAGATTTGAGCATTTGCTTATCAGATCAAAATGAAGCACTGCTTGCTGGGACCCGTAGTCTCTGAGGGCCATATCTCTTCACAAAAAAGACAGAGGGCCACAGGGTACATCACAAAACTCTGAAGATTGCATGTGGCCCTCCCACGGTTAGTTTCCAACATCACACACTGCCAGAAGAAAGATCAGATTTGGAATCTGGGCTGCCAAGGCTACACAGAAAATGTTATGAAGGTTCCTCAGCTTAGGCAAAGCAGAGAAAGGAAACACCTGAGATAAGCAGGACCTCTAGCAGGTACACTGCACACTTGTCCATTTTTCCACACACATAGCAACCAAGCAATAGCCATGTCTTCCATTGCCATCAACACTGACACAGTATGAAAGAAGAAGAGTGGGAAAATACCTTTGCTCCCTCAAAAACCAGAACAAGTTTTAGAGCAGTTTGGTCAATCTCTTCCTTTCACAACAAAAGAATTTATTATCAGCAGTTCAGAACACTGGAGACATGGAGCCAGTCCTCTGAATCACAAGGGATAGGACAAGAGTAAACAGTCTCAAGTTGTGCCAGGTGAGATTAGATTGGATATTATGAAAAAATTCTTCACAGAAAGGGTTGTTAAGCATTGAAAGAGGCTGCCCAGGGAAGTGGTGGAGTCATCATCCCTGAAGGTATTTAAAAGTGTACATGTGGCAACTTAGGGACCTGGTGGACTACGTAGTGCTGGGATAATGGTTGTACTTGATGATCTTAAAGGTCTTTTCCAACCTAAACAGTTCAATGATTCCATAGTTGCCTCTCAACTCCTCCTTCTCCAGGTAAATAGGCCCATCCTTTGAGCTCAGCATCTGGCAGTATTATGTCTGGAGCTTGGTGGAGGTATTTTTTTTTCTTTTTTTAGACAAGTCTCTTTAGGTTTAAGCTGAGTTTTACATGGATAGACTGACAGTTTTGGGATACATTACTTGAGGTGTCATGGGGCTTTTTACTTGTTTTTCAAATAAGAAAATAGAAACACCTAGGGAAAGTTTGTTTTGAAGCTTTTTCTCAACAATCACTATTTAATGCTTAAATGCTTCTTTCTCTTTAAAATGCAAAATTTGGCAGCTATTCCTCTTGTCACTTACTTGAAAAAATAATGACTGTTCCCAATATACCTGGCATTAATGTAACACTTGAACCACAGATGTTCTACAAAAACACCTCAAAACAGGAGTTTGCAAACTAGAAACAGAGCAAGATGGTTTTTCCATGTATGCTACAGTCCTGCTTTTCCCTTCAGCTCATTTCCTGGCCTCTTCATTTACTACACTCATCCTACCTGTGCTTTCACAGTTTTAGAACTAGAGAGGGCCATTAGGGGCCACTTGGTCTGTCTCCAGCTGTAACATAGGCCATAATATTTCAGTCTTTGCTTCTGCTTTTCCTCCCCTGTGTCATGACTATCATCCTCATCTGCCTGTCTGCTCAAGCAGACTTCTCACTTGAGAGGAATAATTTTTATTTGGCTAATGACATCCACTCCCAGAAAAAGTGCAAGATCAAGAAAAAGAAAATCCATAGCTGCTTTTTAGAGTATTTTGACATATTAGAAGAAAAGGAAAGTCCAGAAAACACCGTAAAAACACGTAAGTATGACACAGGTTATCACAATCTTCAGCATAGTCAATGAATTTACAATGTCCCTTAGAAATCCAGCAGAAGAACCACATTAAGGAGGTGTTCATCACCTCACCACAAGCACAGATTACACATCTAGGAACAAAAATTAGAGGCATTATCCTCATTAATTTAGGGCTGGATTCCACACACATACAATTCCTGATCAACTTCATATGAGTTGCATTCATTGACTGGCATGAGAGAAAATTCAGTTCCATTAATAGACATTGATTTGAGTAAAATATCTATTACTACTTAATAATCAAAAGTAGTTGAGGGAAAAGAAGAAAAGCGAGTGGAGAAGCCCACCATGCAATGAAATAGGAAGAGTCATACCATGTCACATATGCAACTACGCAATTCCACCCCCCAATTTCTAAGATTAAAAATGATAAAACAAATATTAGCTGCTCAGAGCTATTGTGCATTCTGACTTTGCCTCAGAAGTACTGTGTCCTCAAAAAAAAACCCCAAAAAACAAAAAACAAGAGGATATCAGCAACACAGCAATTTGAAAACTATTTTTTCCAAGGAATTGGTTAATGAAGTGAATCACAAAAACACTGATCACAAAAACACTGACTAGTATCTCCATTTCATTTACCAGAGGCCATGTGGTGGCCCCTTCCCTGCATGATCTCCTTTCAGGGTCAGAAGGCACAGCACCAGATGGCCACTGGAGGCTGTCCAGGCACACATCCAGGTAGCTTCCCCCCATCCCCAACAGGCAATTGAGGGTTTGCTTTGGAGGAGAGGAAGGCAGAAGAAAGGATGAATGCTGGCACGAAGGGCCACTGCACGAAAGGCCAATCAGCCTACACCAAAATCCATTACCTGTACCTAATGTTAGTCATACAGATTTATTATCATTTATTAGATTATAAATCTAATGAGTTTGGAGCTACCCACCACCAAGTCTCATCTCTCAGCAAATGGCACCTGACTACAAGCACATCAGATAGTCCAAACTAACTTTCAATTTAATACATCTGAACTGTGCTTTGCATCTACGTTTTGCACTGTTCGGATGACAGCAAAGTTTGATTACTGTCTCTGCAGCAGCATTAGTTGATACCAACACTTTAGAAGGCTCAAGACATTTGAAAAATTTAAAAAATAAGACTTGTAAATTGTAAAAACAATGCTCTCAAAGATTTGTTAAACTGACCATTTCTCATGAGATATGGGAGGCATTGCACATGCTTTTAACGCTGTACTGTACCAAAGGCTTCAGGGGAATGTTCAGTAGAGAGAATGCACAAACTGATCAACAAATAAGCCAGGAGAACAAGTGCTCCCTTTCCTAAATCTCTGCATGTGCCCTATTGAATGGCACAGCACCCCTCAGCATCATGATTGCACAGTTTATAGCTTTTAGGAATAAGCAAAATAAAATAAGCAAAACAATTTACAGCATTCAAGTTAACTCATTTAAGGCTATCTCAAGTGTGTTTGTGCTGCTATGCAGCTATTTATGTGACTGAAAAGCACACAGATGTTCTAGAAAAAGGTTTTCAAGGGAAGAACCCTATTAATTAATATTTTCTTAACAAAACTTTTTCTATAGCAAATAAGTAATTTCTGGAAATGAAGCCCTAACTCAGAATATCCGTATAAGAACAGAAAGTGTGGTTGTGCACCTAATACTTCATAAGTATTAAGGTCAGTAAGGCAGAAATTGTTTCCTATAAGCTAGTGATCAGCATTAAAAATTCAGTATTCTACAGCACACATTACACAGTGGAATATAAGACAGAACAGTTATTTCTGAGAGCAAAGGAAAAACATGGTGTCTATTATATTTTTTTCTCTAAAGGATACTATAAAAATACTCTTCAACCTTCCCCTATAAATCCAGTAGCAGATCCATGACTTAAATTTTGCAGTGACACCACAATTTTTACTTTTGTTTAACAAACAGTATTTGAATTTCCTTTAAGTTACTACAGTTGCTCATGTTTTCAGATTGCTAATTGTAAAAGAAAAACCACTGCCTGCAAGTGCCTGCAAAAATTGATGATTGGTCAGATGGCTATGGATGGAGATCACCCATGCAGAAATCCCAAGTTACCTTACACATTTATTAATTTCTAAAGGCTTTCTTTGGATTATTGGTTTTTGTTTTTCCTGTTTAGAAGCATACCTGTTTTATGCAGAATTTCATTATTTTCCCTGCTGTACCCTTTCTGCTGAAGATGATGAGCTCTATACCCAAAACAACATTCCAGCCTTAGATCTCCTGTCACCTATAGCTGTAAAGAAAAATCCAGCGTGCCAGGAGAGCAGGGCCGATGTTAGAGCCCCCAGCAGCAGAGATGTCCTTCCAGACAGTACTCCCAAGGCTATCCCTGAAGGGATTGCACATGGTGCTCCCAGAAGAGCAAAAAGTGAAGTTACTGCTATATGTTTGTCTTATGAAAGGAATCTATAATTACTCCTTTTGTTTAAGTTATCAAGACTAGTGTGATATTTTTAGTAGGAGTCCTGGGAACTTTAGGAATTGTTTTTGTTTTTCACTTGAGTGCAGAGGAAAACAGGGTGGGGATTTATTTCTGTATGTTCTCGTGGGCCAGATGCTAATGAAAAAGCAGGAAAATGTAGAGGATTATAACTCCTTTATATACACATATCTTTTTATATTCCAGTATTCTCATCAGAACAGTAGTAGGACATCTAGCCATGGGTTTGGGCTTTTCCCTCTTTCCAGTGAACAAAGCAAGAGTATCCCAGCTCCCAGCTTCAGCCCAGTGTCCCAAATGCCCAGACATGCCTGATGGACAGATCAAACTGCATCCTGCACACACTGAGCCTGTAAACTGGGCCATTGCTACAGGCTGTCACATACCAGGTAAGATACCTGGCCCTTACTGTGGAAGTAAGGGTATTGCATGAGAAGCTGGAAGTCTGGAAGCCAGCAGGGCTTTCATCCACATAATGGATGAAAGCAGGGCTGGTAAAAGCTGCCACATTCACTGCAAACTATGTACAACTCTGGCACAGAGTCGGTTGCACACCTAATACTCAACATGCAGGCATTGGCAAGTCTTGGCAATAAAGTGACTAACTCACTGGGGAAAACAACAGGGGAAAAAAATCAGTGGTAGGACTAAATTATGATTTAAGAAAAATCTAGGCAGCAAAGCCATCACATTCAGTGCAGCAGGCAGGTGTTTTGTTACAATGCCTACAAAATACATACTCTTGTCAATTGGCAGCTTTGCATTCCAGGCAAGGCTCACCCCCAAAAGGTGAGGTCAGTACCCACCTCAGAAGCTGCTCATGTACCAGAGAGAATAAAGAAATATACCTCCATTCAGGAAGTTTAGAGAAGTGGCAGAAGCACATGGAAAATCAAATAAAATATTCTATTTTGTAGACCATTTTCCATCTGTGTGTATACATATATATACACACATTTATTTTCAGGAGTTGCACTTCTGTACATCACAGAATATAGTCTGCACATGAGCTTTGGAACTGAGCGAGTTGTGATGCAGAGCTGCATTTTGGTGGTCCTTGCTGAACACTGAACAAGACCAAAATCCAAAGCTAAAGGAAAACAACAACTGCATTTGAAAATTCCTATCAAACTAGATTTACTTTTATGCTACAGGTCACGAATCCCCTTTTCAGCCTCATCATTCTCTGAATTACCAGATCACAATGTAAACAATTATTTTAAGTGCCTGTAAGAATGTGAGAATCCTCTCTCTAAGAAATGCTTCTGCTTTGATGATTTGCATTGCTAACACTGCTTGGTTTTATGGTTTAAAGAGTTTATAAAAGCACTTCATTGGCAGCTTCATTGTGGTTTCTGATGACAAAGCAGTTTGTCATTATCAGAGTCTGTAATTTAGATGTTCCTGTTGTATTCAGCTTCAATCCAGATGAACGCAAACAATCCAAAGACTGCTCTTGTTTTTACATAGGTAGCATTCCAGTTCCAGACAGTCTTGAAAAACTGCAGAACAGGATTCAGCCAACATTCTCCTCACCGAGACTGAATCCCTTCTGCTCATTCAGACACTCCTGCTGCGGTTGCACAGCAAGCTCCCTTGTCCCCAGGAACAGGAAAGCTCAGGCACTGCCATGGAGGGGTTGGTGATACTGGAGGTTAATGAGCAGCAAAGCTGCCTCAGAATTTGCCAACTGTAAGCCATGTGTTCCCTTCCCTTGCAGAGAGTCTCAAAGGAAGAGGCAGCTATTTCTGCTCAGGTATTTCTGCTATGCACCTCAGCCAGCCAATGTCAATCATCTTCCGACAGACAAGTCCTGCAATCTCCAAAAACTAAGTTGCAGGCTACTTTATTGGAGAGTAGGTCTTGTTTCTGATGAGAGTCATCACACACAAAAAATAATGGCCAAGAGTGAGAAATGCAAACAAGAACAACAGATATAACTTGTGCCCCTAAGAAATTTTGCTGTTAGGAATAAGTGGGAAGTACGCCAGGATTCCATGACATGCAGCACAGTCAACGATCACTTGTGCAGTAATGCAGTCAATGCAGTTTGGGTTTGGGAAGCTTTAAGGGGAAGATTACAGCAGAAGCATTATCTGCACCAGTAGACATGTGGGCCAGATGAGATCATCAAAGCCCACTTTGGCTGTGACAGCCACATAAACTGCAGTCTGGCCTGCATGGAGCATTCTGGACCCATCCAGGATACAGGGATGGCACAAGTCAAACCCCCCAGCCCTTCAATCCCTCCTCAGTCTCTCAGTGCCCTTTGCAAAAGCCAGGGCATGTTCAAACTGCTGCTGCACTTCAGCTCTACCCCCAGAAGCTGCAGACAAGCAGTCAGAGGTGAAGAAGCCCTGCCCTACAGGATAACAATCAATTCCTAGTCAATCTATAAGACAACAATAGAAAAAAAGAGTAAAAAAATACTCTCCCCATTTCTTTCCTTTCCTGATATTTTGTACTATCCTGTCACTGCACTGACACATTCTCAGTGTTACCTCTTTTTATAGTAAAAGGATTTGCTCTGAGTTTTAAGAGACAAGCCAGGGCAGTTCGCATAGTGAAGCCAGTAGACAGAAAACAAACATTTTCTCTAACTGTGAGTTTTTCAAACTTGATCAGGTACTTCATCTGGCAGATGAACATCAACTGTGACTTTCATTTTTCTGGTATCATTTGCAGTGGCGAAGGTCTCAAAGGTCAAATTATGCCTCCAGTTACACACACAGTTCATATTCCACCCACAAATGATACAGGGAAAACTCAGTGGGGATAGGGAAATGGTGTAGTATAACAAGCTGTTCTTTATTATTTTCTTGGGTAATGTGCAAAGCTGGAAGCCAAAAGGGCTATTATTTTAACTAAGTTTCTTACAAGACCTTTTACCAATTTGCTATGACAAAATTTACACTCAGTGATAGTCAAGGTTTTCATAACTCGAATGTGATTTCTGGACATTCCTCTATGTTACCTGGGTATAGATGCACGTGAAGGATCAGCTTTGCTTATTTTTTTCTTATTTTATACGTAAGGGAAAACACTTCTGTCCCTGCAGCCTGAACTTGAGCCTCACTTCATTTCTGTTGCATAGAAGAAGTCAGGTGCCTGAAGGACAGCAGTCAGAAACACTGACAGCCTTTTAGACCAAATTTGTCAGCACATGACCAGACTCCTTAAGGTTGCACATGATAAGAACATATGCTACAATTGTATTTTGGGGAAAGAACTCGTTCAGATCAAAATACGTACAGTTTTGTTGCTAAATGTTATGTTACAAGTTAAAACTGTGCTACAAAGAGATCAAGCTTTATTAATGTAGCTTAAAAACAGCAAGAAAAAAAACCCTAGAAAACTCCCAGCAATACTTATTTAACAGAGCACCTGTGAAAAACATTTATTTTTGGAAGAGACTATGCAAGGTTTCAAACAACTCTCTTAAGTGAACAGGATAAAAAATTCTAGCAGAGTGTTTAAAGTGTCCCCTTTGGTAAGAAACATCCCATGTATGGCAATTTAAAAACACATGAATGCAAGCTGTGTTAGCCGTTTCTTCTAAAAATAGGGCTTCAAGGACAGTTATTTGCCAAAGTAATACCTCTGCCAGCATTTAAACCATTTGAACCACTATTAAAGATGAAGATGTCCGACCTTTGGCAAAACTATTAAGCATGAATGTTACTTTGCAGACAGCATTAGTGCTGCAGGATGTTGATCAAGACTATCAAGAAAAAGAGACAGATCTTTGTCAGGTGTCTGGAAATAGAAGTTCAGATCCTACAACCACTCAAATATTTTTAAACCACAGCAATAAACAATAACATGGTGTACCTTGTGACACTACTGGGATGTAATCCTAACTAGGAAACTACTCTGGACTACAGTGAGAATTGGGTTAGAACCTTAATGTTCTGAAAAGCAAGAATAAAAAGCAAAAGATTTTAAATCATCACTTGTTAACAAACACCTTTAAAAATTGCATTAAACTGTAACTTACTCATTCTCAAGTCTTATGTGCCCCAGAAGAGTAACAGTGTGGCTGAGTAAAGCATCCTCCTTCCAGGAGAAGCAAACCTGGTGAAAACAAAGACCAAAGAGAGAGGAAAGCAATATTAATGGATTTTTCCCAGATCTCATTTAAAAACATCACCGGACTATGTAAACAGAAATTTCTTAAAGGCTTATAAGTCTATTAAATTTGAGGTTTTTTTCACAAGTACAACGTGAGATAAACTAATAATCAAAATATTGCCTCTTGTTCCTCAAAAGAGATCAGGTCTCTACTCCACAGCAGGAATGCATTTCAGCTTAACAAGAAAGTATTCTAAATTTTTCTCTGTATTTACTGTTGGAGACAACAGAATAGGTTTTAGGTGCTGAAAAAGTCACAAGCCACAAAACCCGAGGTTCCACTAATTTCCAGTTACAAACATTATTCCTATAGGTTCTAGAAGAGCCAAAACAACCCTCCAGGTATATTAAGCTTTCAGGAACCCAGAATTTAAATAACAAAATAATTTACATAATTTTGGAATGTTTTTAATTTGTTAACTTACATTTGAAAATGTTAAGTTACATCTCAGATCTTTCCCCCAAACTATATTAGGTATATCAATAAATAACAAATATGAAAATCAGCATTCCTATAATAATTTAAAATCAAGAACTTCAAGATGAATATCTAATGAGGTAAAATGTGATAATACACAAGCAACTGACTGAAATACTTGAATAGTTGTCTATAGTGCACATTTTCTTCATTAACAGATTTTTCTAGAAAGAAGTCTTTGTTCTGAGATACAAAACCAATGTTATTATACTATTTCTCAATTAAGCCATTTCTTAAAATCCAGTAATTATTGAAAAATGGACAGTCTCCAGTGCATGTACTCTTGAACTCTACAATCAACAATTGACATTGATTATTTTTTTTCTTTCCAGAAATGTTTGGTCCCAGGTTCCAAATTTAGCATGCTGGTCAAATTGTCTCACTCCTTCAATCCTTTTGAGTACAAATATAAAACCCCCACAAATATTTTCACCAGAAGTTAAACATTGCAAGCACAGGAACAGCTAAAGTACATAAGGTAGCATTTAAATACTTATTTTCCCATCAGACTATATATTTCTTAAATCTAAGTGATGATGATTATTTTTGGAGAGCAAGGAAAGGCTGGAAATGGTTTTCCTTCCAGCAGTTATCACTAACTCAACACGTCTTTCATTTCAAGTTACCATAGGCACTGCAACTAAAGACCATAGAAAAACCTCCAAGCTCCACTTTGAGATTGTTTGCCAGAACACAGATTTCTCTGATCTTAACTCCCAGGGCAAAATCCTGGTCCCAGTGAACTGAATGGTAAAACTGCCACTAGTGCAATAAGGTGACGAGTTCTCTCAAGTGGTCCTCGGGAGACCTTTTGAAGCCTCCGCACCAGCTCCTCTTTGAAATGCACTTTTCTTAAGCAACATTTGCCCCAACCCATTCATCTCTTTGTGGGACTGAAATGATTTAACTGTCTCTGGTGAATTAGTCCTCTTACCTACCCATTTGTTAACAATCCTTTTGCATTATTCCCTTCAGACCACACTGATGGCCTTATTAGGGTCTAGCACCCAAACACCCCGGGAGGACACTGCACGTCTGTGACACACCCTTGGCATTCAGAGCTCTTTGTTCATTAGCGCAGATTTCCCTGCAAACAACTCTCAGATGGTCTCTCCTTTCACCTGTGCTTCAGAGGAGAGTCCCACCGATGTGGGTTCTCTGTGCGCAGATATCACCCAGTCCCAGTCCCCTGAGGTGAGACTTCACAATTTGCCTTCCTGTATCTTTGTGCGGGGGGTCTCGGCCACATCACACCACGGTCAGTTGTTCAATACTTTCCATTCTCTTATTCTGCCGCAAGAAGCCACTCAGCAGGATTCAAAGACACCTGAAAAAGAAAGAACAATTCCATTAGTGAAAAGCTCCTTAAAAATTAAAGCCTCCCTGCAATGGTCCCAAGACCAAAGTATCTTGAATGCCACACCTTATAAGTTAAGGGGAGTGCACAAGGAGTACTTTCTGCCTTCAGACACTTCTTCTGTCAACTCTAAAGGAGAATGACTATCCCCAAGATAATGATTTTATGTTTGTAATGATGTGCTTACAGTTGAGTAATTACATAGATGAGAAGGTAGAAAGGGATCTGACTTTTATATCAAAAGGCATCACAACCAGTGATGTGAACTATTAATATTCATGTCAATTTTCAATTGAGGAGTTAAAAATCATAACAGATTTGTCACAGAATAACAGACTAAGCTACAGCCAACAGCTTGAAATGACTGGCTTGCAGGTTAGTCATGGTCTGAACATAGATTTTCTTCCAAGTAGGAATAAGAAAGCTTTTCCAGTTCTATTTACAGTTTTTAAGTATTCAGAAACAGACTCTACTAAAGAATAGCGGAGGGGTTTTTTTTCCATTCTTACCAAGAGATTCACGAGGGATTTACGAAGGCTTTCTTAAAAACAAGTAAGAGTCATCAGGTCACAGATACCAAGTTGCCCTCTTACTGCAAAAATGTTAATGCTACAGGTCTACAAGAATATCAAGAATTTCCTCATTGTATCACACATAAGGCAAAGTCTTTATATTTATTGTTACAGGATAATCAGCTACAGAGCCCTCCAGTATTTTAGAGCAAAAGCACATGAAATTTTTAGCAGCCATTCTCTGGAGGGAAATTTCAAGGTGACTAGAACAGTACTTTATATAGATAAAAATATGCTTATAATTAGAACAGACTTCTTAAATGACCATTTTGCATTTCTTATTCATGTTATCAGATTGCAGAAAAGGTATAGCTACTTGAAAAGACCAAAAATTATAATTGATGTTATTTTAATTCTGTATTATAAAGAGAAAAACCTACTTCATTCTGTTTAGAACTAAAAAGCTTCTTCCTCCTTGAAAACTACTTCCTCCTTGAAAGTCTGAACAGCTATGGAGAGCTATTCACTATTAAGCAGGTAAAACCACACACAAAGTTCACAAGTTATTCCTGACTTTCACAGCAGCACTTGAAGATTATCACACAAGAAGCAGCAAATGAGTTTATGCAAGAACTTGAGAAGTGAAGAAGACTCAGACAAAAGAGGTAAGGGCAAGCTCTCATCCATGGACTGTCACATGAAAAGTGTGAGTTTTGAGTCATTCCTGCAAGAGTTTGTGACTGTGACCTTGCTCTTGGTGCAGCCAGTGTTTCAGCTGTGGAGTCCACCTGTGTAAGTACACTCAGACAGCTGGAGACACTGCTTTCCCCCAGCTGATAACCCACACTCTCCCTTCAGTCTCCCCAAACAGAAACAGAAGATGCAACCCACCACCAGCATTGCCTGCATGCACAGGAGAGAGGGGCAAAACCTCCACAGAGTTCCAAGATATGACTATTATTTCACCAGTGTGAAGTTAGCTGGACCCTGGCCAGTCTCAGCCTTGGTCCACCACACAATAGTCTCTGCCACTGCTTCATTAAAGAGTCTGAGCCCTATGGTGGGGCCTGTCCTGTCTATGGGTGTTATTTGCATATGAGTGTGTTTGTGTACCTGCACCTGGCAGTGTTTATTCCGGCCCCCTACTAGAAGTCAGAAACCAAATGAATTTCTGTTTCTGGGGTTGTCAGCCTAGGCAGTCTAGCTTGCTTGTTTGCTTGTTCTGTTTGTGATTTTGTTTTGCTTTAAAACAACAATGCTATTAAAACTCACTCTGTAGGCAGCAATATAGAGAAAACTGTATAAACCCTGATCAAGATGTTCTCAATTTCATTGCAGAAGGCTTTGAATTACCTTTTGAAACTGGAGCCAACCTTCACAGATTTTCACACAAAATATCTTGAACTGAAGAAATTAATAAAAAGGTACAAATCATATCTTACAAAATCCAGTATGAAGTAACACATGAAACATTTCTAGGAAAACACAAGCACAAACTGCATTAAATGGGTAGGTAATTAGCAGACCTGGAAAAAGGCTTGCATGCCCAAAAGCTTATCTATTCTCTCTCTTCCCAGTTACATCAGTCAGTCTAGTAAGAGAACCTGCTTTTCCCTACAAATCTTCCCTTGCAGAAACTGGGACTTATCTTTTTCTAGAATGTGCTGATCATTCCCCCCCAGATATCCCTCTGTAGTTTGTGCAGATCATCCAGATTAAGCCCCACCTTATCACATTGAGGAGAAAATGAAATTTTCAGTGAACTTGCAATAATAGGCAGTCCTGAAGACATGGGATACAACATCCACTGACTCTCATCCAAGGAACCAGGTTTTTCCTAATAAAACTTGTGGGTCAGCAACTAGCTAGATTAAACAACAGGAGAAATGAAGGATACTGGGCAGAAAAACAGATATTAAGGTAGATGTTTAAACAGAAATGCTTACATTGGAAGGTGTGCAAGGGTTAGAAGATGGAAACTAGTCTGATTTACTGTGGAGGATAAAAAAAGAGGACAGAACATCAATACTGTCTGTTTAGGCTACTTCCCTTCCTTGTCTTGAGCTTGCTTTAAACACTTGCAATAAAAAGAGAAAAAAAAATATATATAATGAAGCTTTTGAAACCAAGCATATACCTCAGCTTTGCTGCAAACCTTCTGGTACATCAGCCATTATCGTCAGAAGTGTAGGACAGAATTCTCAAGCTGTGAAGGAAATCTTTTTGCTTTCACTGTTTTGCTGTGTCCGTCCCTGGATGGTTAGTCTCTCAAATTATTAGATCATTTAGTAATAGTGGGAAGATTATTCCTATCAGTCACTGTTCAGTTCAGGTCCTTAATAAGGTGTTACTGGCAAGGCTGCAAAACCTGGGAGTATGAGCTGAGGTATTAGGATCCAGTTGCCTCAACATATTTCTTGTGTAAAGAGTTGGCAATATAACACCTCAAACTTGGGAGCAATGCTTGAAAAACAAAAGGGGTTTCAGAAAAGTACTCCAAAAGTAGTTATTTCTCTCCCCACACAGTTCCACCCACTTCAATTATCATTACTCTGCAGAACTTTCGAACAAAGAAAATACTTGAGTGAGAGCAGAAGGGTGGGGACTTATTTATTTATGCATTTATTTTTTATTACAGGAAGTTCCTACAATGCAGGCAAGTCATCTCAATCTATCAGAATAACTTGTGAGTAAACAGCTACCAGAAGATTTTTCAGGATTTATGAAAGCAACTGTCCTCTATAAGAGTTAGATTAGAAGGAAGAGGAGACCATCCACAGTGCAGCAGCAGGAAAACATGACTGGGGCCACTGTCACTCTAACCTAATACACAAGCCTGTTAGTTGGCAATCAGCAATCGGTGACTGCAGTCATAACCACTGTCCTGGACCTGCACACCGCACAAAGTCGTCTATAAAATTACTCATGTGCATAAGTAGTCCCACATGGTTCAGTGGGTCTCATTACATAAGTGTTAGTGGGGGTCTTAGGTCAAGATACTGCATTCCTTAAAGCAGACAGATTCCCACTGAAGTGATTAGGAGCGCTTCATTTGCCAAACAGAAAGAATTCCACAGGTATTTGTTTGAAGTGTGATACAAATTTACTTTGGCCATAGTTGCATCTTTCTTTAGTGTTTGCAGGGAAAAGTTATTTGAATGCACAAGTATTTACTGACCAAAGCAAATTTCAGACCCATATTTACAAGTATTTGCGCCAGAACTTTTTGTACACAGCTACCACCACACACATCAGTTATCTGACCAAACTATAACAGAAAACTCAAACTTCTGCCTCTCACACTCAGATTTACTGATTCCCGAGAGCATGTGAGATTTTTGTTAATTTTTAGACATACAAAGAAATCGTTGCCCATTTTCAACTGAAAGGTGGACTACACTCGGTGCCAGGTAAATCATTTGGTTTGATCCCTGAGCAAGAGCTGCAACAGTGAAACGTGGTAAATTAAGCAGACATTTTGCTAAATCAGCAGCACGGGATTGAACCCTTAGTGCTATTCACTACAAATGGATCTGTTGGATTATGGGTCATTAGTTCAATCACTTTTACCAAGTACAACCAAATCGGAATGTTATTAAACATTTATCTTCAGGGGCAGATTTACTGGTGAAGATAAGGAGGTTGTAGAGGCTCTCCATTAGCACTGCCTATTCCAGCATGCATTCCTGTCATAAGCACCTTTCATTCATAAAAATATCTCTGGAACCCAAAGCATCCCACAGATGTCTGCCTTTACCTGCTGGTGACTGCACCCTGGCACCCTCCGACGCTGACCAGTTAATTCCAATACACATTTTTTGATAACCTCATGCTGCTTTCGTACTCGCAAACCGTTTTCAAAAAATACAAACCAAAAGCTGGATTTCCCAATATTCAGTCAGTCCTAAGGACACTGAGGCACTGAGCTTGCTCCTAGCAGCAGGGCACACAGTATTTTTTGAAAAACAGAAAAACAATTACTTAGAAATGTAATCTCTGTCTCCTAAGGGTTTATTGTAACTCTTACCCCGGGCTTCCACATCCCTGTGTCCTTCCGCCCCTCACACTCGTTAGAGCAGGAAGGCAGGGCCTGTCTGTGAGTCCCTCGGAAGAGTTAGGAAAAAAACTAAAACTACACAAAGAAATTCTCACAGATCTTTTGCAAGTCCTAATCGCAGGTCTTGAACAGGTACCCGAAACAATCTGTAACACAATAGCACCCACAAAAGTGGCAGAAAGAGATCTCCCTTTACAAGAACGGTTTGTCAGGGCAAGGAGAGAGAAAAAACATTAGAAGAGAAATGGGAACAATTTACCACGTTAGCCGTAGAGGGGAATGGCTCTTACTAACTGAAGCTGAAATCATCGTGGACTTGCTAAGAAAAAGGATAGACACACAAAAGCCCTCTGAGGTCAATTTGGGTTCTTAGAAGTTTTTACCTGAGCCCATCACGTGCAATTGAAACGTAAGGAATTAACTAAGCAGGAGGAGAGGGCAGTTTTCACCCTGGTCTATTGTTTCAGCTCCTGCAGACACTAACATTTCCTATAGTTTACACTCCTCCACATTTGTGGTTCCCCCACAAGAAATCAAAACAGTAATTTTCATTTAGAGGTCAAATTCCAGAAGAAAATAATCACACCAGGAAGCATGGGTTGGGAAGTTTTTGTTGCAGGTTCTGAACAAGAATGTTGCAGTCAAAGGCATAGTGTAGTTAGCTACCTTTGCCTTACCCTAATTTTGATGGCTTCCTCGTTTCCTTGAAAGAAGGCTTTATTCTGCTTTTAAAAGCTGGCTTTGACTCTCCGAAAGAAGCAGGAAGCTTACTATAATCTCAGATTCTTTGCATTACTGATAGGCAAGAACTGGAAAACTGGGCAATAAATAGAAATTCAGCCTCTTTTAGTTATGATTAAAATTACAGGTCTCATTCAACCATAACTGATATATGAATTACAACATCAATAATTGCTTTTATTACAAAATAATTGTGACAGCCAGGCCAAACCAAGCACCCCTGACCACACATCTAGGTCTCCAAAGAGTCAAATTGGGCCCTGATTTTTGAAGAAGGACCAAGAACCTGAACAAAGCCTTGTGTCCCAAAATTGAATCTCAGACCTTTTCAGAACTCTTTAAATGGATCAAGACTCAAGCAAGCTAGATTACTATTCCATTCCAAAAGTCTCAGACCAGTTTTTTTATAGTCACACAAATACACAACCTGTACCTTAGCCAATACCAGGGATAGCCAGCAGAGAAAGAACAAACCAAAACAAAACTCAATCACCCAGAATCAACTCTTGAAATTACTCAAAAAGCAGCATATTTCGCTGCCTAAAAGTGCATTTTTATGGAAGGGTGTTGGCTCTGTTATCAACTGCCGTGCCCTTACTAGCTCTTAAAAGTAGAACAAATATTAGGAAAGGTTTTATGACTGAATGGGAAAAGGCAGGAGACAGACTATTAAAAAAAGGCATGGGAAGGAGTTAGCACAGAGCCAAAACAATCTTGCAGCTGCATTACATTATCCCAGTGGGAAGTTGCCAGGCTGGCAGCAAAGTTAAACTCCACACTCATGAAAGGGAAGCAGTGATACCACCAGCTACAACTTGCACTACATGAGCTTCCCACACCTCAGTGCCAATCCAGCTCAGTCCTGATCTGCAACAGCTTTGGTGTTCCAGCCCTGGGCCTGTTTTACACGTAGGCTGCCAGTCAATCTGAACCAGCTGTACGTCCAAACTGGGAGTGATGTACGACAAAGCTTCCTTCAAACCATCGTGATCAACAATGAGGATTGTTATAGGTAAGCAACAGCAGACAGGTACTTCTCTGCCATCTGCAAGCTTCTTTCCATTCCAACACAATCTGAACATAACACTTGAAATCTATATCCCAAATGAGCTCCCCTGTTATTCATGCCGATTATTTTATAGTACCACAAACGTACACAGTACTTTTTAAGATACAAAATAGAGCCATTTTCTTCTCAAGCTGGGAGAGTTTATTGTATCCCAAGATAACAACTTTGGAAAGGGAATTTATAGGAATAACTGTGGTAAGCAAAAGATCTTGGAAAGGTTTCATACAGTAAAGCAGATCAAGAAGCGGTACCATGGATAAATATCAAAAGGACAGGGTAAGATATGGCAGAAAGCCTGAAACTTTCTTCATGTCCTTGTCAGCATGACAGAAGCTCAAGGTGCCAGCTGAATGCTTTCTTTCACCTGCAAGTATCCCCATGGTCACCTGCCAGACCTTTCAACATTGTCCAAAACCTACTGCTTCCAGAGACTGACAGAATTTGTGGAGCCCTTCCCTGCTGATGTAAAAGCGAAGCCATGACACACAGAGTAGTGTGGAAGCACAGAAACAGAACTGACCTCCTTCTAATTCTTTGCTCTTTCACAGGGACACAGGTCATGGAGTCAATGTTCAGTTGCACAGCTCCTCCAGGTTATACAAGCTCTCAGGGAGGAACAGATGCTAGAATAATAGAACTTTCTGTGCCATTTAATTCAAAAGCAAACCCTGGGCTACAAAAGCAAATTATAGATGGGATCACCTCACTAGTGAAATGCAGCTGCCTTTGCCCCACAAAATTACAGCTAATGGTTCACGGTGACATTACACCACCATCCGAAGGCAGGAAAAGAACTGGCTATGAGGCCACCTTCAGGAGTTGATTTTTAATATTTGCAGTTATGAGAACTATTTCTAATAATTCAGATATTAAGTACAATTCATTGTACATCATGGCTCTGAAATTCTTTTGGTCATCTTCACAGAAAACTCTCCAGTCTCTGGAGAGAGATAGTCAGAAGAAAAGAGAACCTCAGTACTTTAGAAATACAGGCACAGTATACTTGTTTTTTGACTGCACCATTTATGTGAATGAGAGGAATGAAAAAGAAGACTAAGTCCTCTTCCTGCACAATGGATCTTCCCACAGTTGCATAAACACTGCCATGGAGCTGCAGAGTTACATCTGCCACCACAATATCACAATGCAAAGAACAATACAAACCCCAGTTCATGCAGTCTAAATACATGGTTAATATTCCTATGGGGAAACCAAGTGCAAATAAATTAATACATCTTTGAAATTCCTTGCATTGACCCACAGTTGAGAGCTGTTCTTGGTGTTTCTGATCTTTGAACAGGCTGTTAAATCAGCCAGAGTTAACACATCAGTGCTGGTGAATGAGTTAATCAGTTCTTTGTTTATAGCTTCACACTGCCTCCAAACTCAAGTAGTCATTGCATCACTCTGGCTTACATTAAATATTTTTCCCCCAGCTCTTTAAAGTATAAAAACAGGGCTTTTTTTATTATTAGGTTATTCCAGAGCAGAGTTTCATGAAAGTGGATCAATTTTGTAAATATAGAAGACATGGAGTCCTTCAGCTGTCGTGAGGAGGCACAGAGACACTTCACTGGAAGGACACTACAATGGATCTACTGCCCTTTAAGGTGCAAATGCAAATACATTTCTTCATCCTCACTCTCTCTGCCAACAGAAAATCCCCTCAAAGATGCAGAATCACCTAGGCAAGTGATTTAAAGACCTTTCTTAAGAACCCCTAGGGAATATTTATTTGTAGGCAAAGTAGGTTCCCAGTTGTTTTGTTTTTGTCTTCATCTTTCCATTAACAACTTTAGCATTTAAAATAGGAACTAGTATCTTCTTTTGCTAGGTTCCATGTGGATGAACAGATTACCTCTCAAAAGCAACCAGTCACAACACAGTAGTGCTGGGGGGAGAATGTTTTGGAAAAATATGCTGTAATTTCAGGAAAAATCTGTATTTGCAGAGCTCTATAAACAAAGATATCAGTCATCTGATACACTGTAGGTCAACTCTTCCTTTTTTTAGTGTTCACTTTTCAGCAACTGAAATCACAAGGCATGAAGTCAACAGATATTTAAGCTATTTAAATACCACCAAGGATAAAGGTCATGCCTCTGATGTGATTTATCTTCACAGGAACCCACCCAAATCTTGGAAACCAAGGCCTTGGAGATAGGAAATTCTGGAGGTTGTATAGATAAGAGTTTGGTGTATTCAAACTACAGATAGCTTTTTCCAGAGTGTATTTAAATAGCTTAGAGCAAGGTCTTGGGTAAAAACAAACAAACAAACAAAACCTCTCAGCAAAGTGATATACTCAGGAAAATGCCCATGAAGTTGCAGAGGAGTGCTCTCTCCTACCCCAGCTGATAGTCTGGCATTTCCCCTAGTCTTTCAGGAAGAAGGAAATCGGCACTCAGGTCTTCCAGTCAACACTGTCTCATGGCAGCTGCAAACTAGCCCAGGGGGGAAGAAAAAGTTTAAAAAATTAAGTAATATAATAATAAATATCTTCCAGCAAAGCAGCCAACTGGATCACTTAAAGTCAGTCAAACATGAGAACTGATGCTAGTGAGAAAAGGGAGAAGGGAAAGCTTAGGGCTCCCCATAAATGTCTCAGGAAACCACTTCCTAGAGAGGAAACAGAAATAGGCAGCTCCAGCACCATGACTGCACAGACACATAAAAACATGACAGCAAATATCTTGATAAATAATTTTTAAAAGCAGTGAAATCAGACAAATCTAGAGAGGAAAAGCAGTATCTCCCAGAACTTCTGTGCTCATTACTATATACCTTTGAAAAACCTGACTTTAAAACATGACTTTAAAAACTTTTAACCAGTGCTGTGAATTCTGCCACAAAAAGTCTCATTTTTGTCTCAAATTTACTCTATGAAACAGAACTCCATCTTGTGTAGCAGACAGCAATAGCACAATTAAAGAATTCCACCTGAGGCCAGCTCTGTTCAGCAACCACAGGAAAGGAAGGGAACTAATTAAAACCATGTTCCCTAAAAGCAGAAGTGGTTAGCTGCACATACCAAATAGAACACAGTATCTGTCACAGGTGACTGACCTCAAAACAGAGGAGGGAGCAGGGGAGGTGAATGCAGTTACAACACAACACACATTCTGAAGAAAAAAGTAATTTAAGAGCTACTACAATCACCAGGATTTGTGCTTGGGTGAAAAGAACAGCAGACGTGGAGCTAATGCAGATACTAAAGGCAGGTTAATGCAATCCTGGCACAGATAAACCTGATGATATAATTGGGAGTTTTCCCTATTTTCTTTGACATCAGTGTCTCAGTAATTTATTAAGTTCTCTTAACCAGTCAGCCCAGATAGGGAGGATTTCAGATTAATTAACTGCAGGCTTAAACCTGCAAAGGGGCATTTTGCATCTCAGAGACCACCTCACACCTTGCAGGAGGGAGCCAGAGGTATCTTTTGAGAACAAACACAGGGGTCATTACTGTTCAATTCTGAAATTTTCCCTGCATTTCTCAAATCTCTGTAGACTGCAGCAGCTATCATTTTTGCTTCTATGGCAGTCAGAAAGCTCTTGAATCATTAACATGGGAATATCAGCTTTTCTATTACTTCCAGACATTTCTTTCTTTGCTTTCCAATATTTTCTCTGTGCTCTCTGTCATTACCTTGTTTTCTTATTTTCCTTTTCACTAATGATTATTATTCGAGGGAGTAAATGTAGCACAGTCTGAGAATTCATTCAGTATGAATAGGGAGAGACATATGGTCTAGCAACTTAAGCAGAGGATCAGGAGCCAGGCTGCTTGCAAGACCCGGTCTGACAGTCTCCCTCTTGGTCTTTGTGCAAGTCATTTAAGGTCAAATGCTTTTTTCTTCCCACAGCCAAAAGTTCAGTAGCGGGTCAATTCCTTTGGACTGAAGAAGGGGTTACCACACTAACATTGATGCTCCAAGTTGTAGCTACACTGTCCTTGCATGAGGAGCAGAAACCTCCTTTAGGCTTATCCTCACCACAGTTCCAACACAGGAGCTCATAACCTCAAATATTTTGTGATCACGTCAATGCATAGCACAGCTATAAAACACCACAGGCAGGGAAATGCTGTGTACACTACATCAGCTGGTCAAGGAAAAATTTGACTTGGATGACAGCCTTCTCCCAGCATGACTGAAATAAAGAACATGGTTTTTTTCTGATCTGCTCTAGCTGTAAACTTGTGTGTTTGCAAACATCACACAAACCAGTCCCCAGCAATAACTGGTGCTGACTGGTTCACCACAGTCCTCCCACGAAGACAACTCACTGTGGTTTGACATCCAAGGCACATTTCTTTTCCTTCAGTCTCACGACATTGGGAGTAAGCAGGAACTGCCACAGAAAGGGGCTCTGCAGTAAACAGCACGTGTGGACTCCAGGTGCAGCTCCCCATTGAGGATCCCAGCCTTCCCATCAGGTCACTAAATCTTTGCTGCATACACACATATGACAAACAAAGCAGCAATGCTTCAGCCTGCTTTAGCTCTCCAAATGGATAAGTTTCACTTGCTTAACAACTGAGGAAAAATACATTAATTCACTTTAGCATTGTGTTTGTGGTTCTTTTTACCACACAAAAGAGCAGAACCTGACAAAGTAGATCCTTCTCAGGAAGTGAGCTGGTTAAAAGTAAGTTGTGTGAAATTTAGTCTAATTCATATGACACTTTTTGTTAGATGCATGGACCTATAGCTTATTTCTCCTTTGTTTTTTTTCTAGGGAACAGGAGCACTGTTGCTGAATTCAGCAAGATTGGAAGTTAGGATTGTGTCTCTCTGGGAGCTTCAGATTAATGCAGGATAAACAGATTAAGTCGGACTTTGGTTCTCTGCTGCATTCCTCCAACATACCATGGATACCTGAGGCAGACCAACAAGGTAACATCAATTCTGTGAAAGGTGCAAGATTCACAATCATTCACATGTTTATATGCAAGACAAGATTCACATGTTTATATGCAAGCTTGTACATTTTCAGAGCAATAAGGGTGAAGGAATCTACTTTGTAAGGTGAATAGATGGGTTAGACTGAATTAGCAAGGCTTTTGTCCCCTATTCCCTTCCCCACCCCCAAACAGATACTATCTCGAGACTCATTGTTGCACTTTTCTTTACAGGTTAAGAGAAAAAACAAACAACATCCAATCTTCCAAAGCTTCAACAACACTTTGTCCAAATTCCCATTATAAGAATTATGAGCAAACTGAGGGCTGTCCAGGTGCTTATACCTTCAGTTCATGGTTTCAAAACATGGCAAATATCATCACTGCCACCAAAAAACCAAACAAAAACCACAGATAGTACCTGTATGCCCACCCTCCTTCCCTTATTCCTTTTCCATGTTCTCAATCTGATGCTGCCTCTCCAGTATATGCCAGCAAAAGCATTTGTTTGAGTGCATTTGAGCTTAAGACTAACAAAGTAAAAACAGTAAAGTTCAAGTAAAACTCAATTCAATTCACTAAAAAGCCATACAAACCTTTCAGCCACACTAAAGTATTTTAATAAGTGTCAGCTGCAAAATATTAATGAAAATAACTCTCAGAGTTAGTTATAGTGGAACCCTCTGATCTACACCACCACATAAGCAAGATTGTATTGAGAACTGAAATACAGTGACTTTTGAAAACATGTTGTTTTCCTCCCTTCTGGAAAAGTAAGCAGAATCACCCTTGTTGTCTTCATGGACAAAGGCAGAATCCAACTAAACATCATCCTTAGTTGAGAGGAGGAAGTTTGGGCACAAGTTTAGAGGGCATTGGCTATTTCACGTTCACCACACAGGCACTCAGTAGAATGTGATTTATTTTACTTTCAAAGCTGAATGAACTGCCACAGAGAAAGGCACCATTACTGTGTGCTAAAAATATCCAAACACAGGGGGAGTACAGAGGCACTGGTGCACTGTAAATTCATATTCCAACATATTGCACACTAACTTTCCTGTACAGACAAGCCCTTAGACTAATAGGCACCTGGGAGTCTTCAAGTCTGAGTGCCCAATAAATAAAAAGGCTATTTTATTTTTTTTTTACTGGTGTTCTGGAACCAAGCTCTGATGTCCCTACTCAGACAATGCTTCCATTGAAATCAAGTCTTGGTCTATTATTAAATACTCTTTCTTTTACAGCTAGGTGCAAGCTTTCCAGGTTAGAGGACAGGGATTTCATATCAAGCGAAATCACTAATCTCAGTCCAAAGGGGATTGTGCAGGCATTTATTTTGATTTTATATAGGTACCTAGATACTGCTTCATTCAACAGACTTGCACTGATGCATACTGAAGTAACTCCCCTCATATCCACCAATTTCCAACGCAGATAAACTCAAACCAAAACCAAAATAAAACTTCAAAGTTAGCCCTCTTTTAGAAACTGTTTCAGACTCGGATTAAAAACTGTTTTAGACTCAGATTTGTTTGGGACAAAGTCAAGGAGCATGTTTGAAGATCATTAACATAGCTTTCAGCTCTAGTTTCCCAGGCTTTAAGAGCATAGTGAACCCTTGCAGCAGAAAATGGTGTGTGTTTGAAGGCTCCGCAGCACTGAGCTCACGTAGCTCGGAGCCCCAGGTTACCCCAGCCACAACAATGTCCCACACTGACAGAGGAGCTGAGTGGAGCCCACTGCACTCAGTGCAACACTGCCAGACACGGAGTGAACTCACTGCCAAGAGCTCTCAACCTAATTTATCAATTTCCCCATCACAGTGAGCAGTCCTGTTTCAGGGAACCTGGCTACCCACAGCTGGGCACTACAAGGAATTATTTGGAATTCTGTGGAGCTGCAGGGAAGTGACTGCAGAGGTGAGGCTTAGGCTAACAAAGCAGACCTGGCCAGCATTTTCTCATTAGCTCTAAATACAAGAGGTTGCTCAGATTCTGACACAAAAACTCCTTGAGGTACCCAACCAGCCCACTAAGGAAACAATCACCTACAACCATGCTATTCCTTCTTGCTACACTTTCTGCTTTTTTAGAAAGATGGGTCAATGACAAATATTTTCCTTCTAGGCGGTTCACTCATTTAGAGTGGTGTTCATGGTAAGCTTGACAGCTTTATCTTTTCTCAGCTACTTACAGCTGTGACTCTACTACTTTGAAGTCAACTTGGATTTGGTTGGATGAAGTGCAGACATCAGTGACTCTGGCTTAGTGTGTCACCTGCATTTGTTATCTTCCAGTAGACAATTTAATCAATTATAGTTTTTTGTCTAGGCACCAGAACAAGACAAAAACGCTGATCAGCATTTCACAGGGTTGTTTCTTCGCTGCTAGCAGGCCATTTAACATCTGATAGACCATATAAAAAGGTCTTCCCAGGGGCTTAGACTGTTTGGGTTGTTCTTTTTATAGTGCAGAAGGTCATTAATGAGCAAGCAAAAGCACCATGGAAATAGCTAGACAAGTCTTATTGAGTTAATAAGAAACTGTCATTCTGCTTCAGTACTTTCTCATTAAGCTTAGCAATGTTCACGTCTAAGGAGACTGATGGTACAAATCTATTTTAATGCTCAATTTAATTCCTCAAGACTTGAATCAAAGCAATTTTACCCCTCCCTTTTTTTTTTCCTGTGATTTTATCAGTTCAGCAATTTCTGAGAAAAAGACACATCACTGCTTTTACAGATGCAGGTCAGAAGCTGAAATTCAAATTGTTTTTATAAAGGGCTAGTTGTACCTTGACTTTTGTGAACAGAAGACCAGTCACCCCAAAACAAGTTTTGTCCCCCTGCTCCTATAAAACAGTCTATAAAGCTAGCCACCATATTATCATACTGTGCATTGTTTTCAAGGACTAGGGTCTTACAACAGCTTGTTGTCATGTTTAAGCATCACACAGAAATTAATTCCCCACTGCTTAAATAGAATCAATGCACAGATACCACCGATAACTGAGTATGAAGGGTCTGCCATGCAATGATAACAATGAAAGCCACTTCTTCCTAAGAACTACATGACAAGAAAAGCTTTATTAACTCTTTAGCTACTCTCCTGTGCCCCACCTAATTTTGGTGCTCACACTAGCATTTTAATCGAGTCCACGTGCCTTTGTTATTACCAAGCATCTTTCTGCAGAGGATCAATTACCTGTTTTTCAGAGCTTTTGTTGCCAGATCCATTTTCTCTTAAGCAGCTTTTACTATCATGATTACTATCCCAAGCAACTGACTTACCAGAAGCACAGATGATGAGGAAATGCTGCTCAGATACTTAAAGTTATACAACAGTGACCTTCATGTGAGGTTCCCCTCAGCCTTGCCATACAACTCATTTAAGTGACGATGTGGGGTAAAACAAAAATCTTGCTGTCCAGTTGCTGATGCTTGGTCACTGCAGGCTCAGTCTCTTCCCACCATCAGATCACGTACAGAAAGCCACACTGGCACTGATGCAGCATTTGGTACCTCAGGCCCAGCTTTAGGCATATGGAAGTCCAAGAGAAGAGAGAAGGAACAGATTAGGGAGAAGTTCACCTAAGGAAACTGATGGAAGGGAGTCACACGTTCTCTTTTGTACTGTACATGTACAAAACCTTCATGTGTGTATCAGGCCAGAACTGCTAACACCGAGCAATACCAGTTCTCTCCTGCTGTTTTGAACACTAAAGAAAACAGTCCAGTGCATTAGTGCAGGAGTTTCATTCTCTCATCTGTTATTCTCCAGCATTTGTTAGCTAAAGCTCTTAACTCTCCTGGCTACCTATTGCTCACACCAGGGAAGTTCCTAAAGCACACCTTTTCACACAGCATGGGTTTCATCTCATAGTTGATTTCTCTTTTCTGAACTCCACACATACAGAATTTCTTGTTAGTAAGCCCATAACGACTGCACATCCCAGCCCTGAAAACTCCCTCTAGAGCTGTTTCCGCAGAACTCATTTTTATGTTAGTTTCTTTTCCTTTTCTTCTCCTTACAACAACCTTCCAAAAAAGTCCCTAGATCTTTCAAAGCAAAGTATTACTTCCTGCAGTGCAGATACTGTAGTAAGGACCTGAAGTTGCTGAAGATTTGAAATCTCAAATCATTAAGGTCATACAAAGGTGAAAAGCATTTAAAGGATGGAAAAGGAGGTGAGAAAGATAAGGTGCATCCCAACATACCAAAAATATTGCAGGATTCCAGAAATGTAAATAAACCAGGCCATCGTGGTTTTGTGGGATTCTACAGAAACCTGCTAAGAGAAGTCTCTCATTGTAATTCCATGACTGCTTCCCATTATTCACCGTTGCAGAAACAGTGCAAGACAACTGAAGACTTCTCACCTCCCAACTACACATTTGCCAGCTGAGCACAGGAAATTTTCTCAGTACTAGTTCTCCTGAAATCAGTGCAGCTCCCACGGAGAAGAGAAAGGAAGATGTTAGTTAAATCTAGAGTACATACACCCAGTACCTTAAAGTAGATTTACGGTCTGTGTTGGAATCACACCTAACAGTACCACAATCTACTCTGCACCATGTGAAGGCACAGTGGACAACAATATGAGACCACAGAAGCAGCAGCGTGGGCTGCTGGAACTGGCAGTAAATACTATAAAAAGACTTGAACTGCATTTTTCTAGCAAGGGAGGTGGGGGCAATAAGGCAGTAGAAACAACAGTCCCCCTAAGACCAAGAAGAGCTGCAAGCATACATGCTTTGATTGTTTCTGATGCTTTCTGCAGCTGGTCAGATCTGTGATGAAGTCACTTATATTGACCACAATACAATATAATAACAAATAAGCCTGCAAAAATATTGGTGAGGATTCACACAAAGCTTAGGAGTTTCTGAAGTTGTTTTCCTGAATTCAGTACTACAGGAACTCTGTTTAGCAACAGGTAGTTTCCTTACTGTTCCATCAGCACTTGAACCTTTAGTGACAATTGTAAGATATGTCAGCAAAACTCTTTTTCATGCTGCCATCACTGCTTCCTTCTTGCTGTCTCATCAGGCCAGCCCTTGGTTGTACAGGGCTCTACATGCCAGCATCACACACAAGCTGATATCTGACTCCTTCCTCAATTATCATTAAGTCAATACAATCGGCCAGCATGGAGGAATTATGCAGGCGTTGCCTCCATTCTGGAGACAGAAAGATACTGGAGTTTTTCTCCCCCAGGCAAGAAATGAGAAGTGTGAGATGTGATTTGTGATGAAATTCAGAACCACCCTAAACTTGCCCAGTTTCAGATTTCATTACCCCCACACTAGAAGGGTTTGGCAAGGTAAGAGATCCTCTGCCAATTAAAAACACAACATTGAGTATTCAGGAAGCTTCCAGTACACATCAAGGTGAGAGGTTGCAGCTTCAGTCAAGCCTTTCATTGAGATCTGTTAAAGCTCTGAGTTTTACGGGGTTTTGCTCATGGGCCAAGAAGCTGCTAAGCAACTACACACACCCCAACAAAAGTAAATAGTCCCATTTCAGCTTTGCAAATGGTCATGGCTAATAGAACTGCTGGGAATGCTGTGTTCCTCCTTGGGCTTGCTATATCAGTCTTATGCCAGAATAGGACTGGTGCACACCCTCAGAAGGAAGCTCAGAGCGGGATGAGAGCAACTCCCCCATGCTAAGGATGTGTCATTTTCAACAGTGCTAACAACCTCCTAAGTCTCAACAGCAACTGACAACTTAGGGAAGAACAGTTCAGGTTGTCAAATTAAATGTAATATCAGTTCTGAGACTCATAACTACATATGTGATTGGAATTCATATCTTTCTCTTGTCTCTCCTGACCAACATCTGATTGCCCCCACTGTATAAGCTCATTTGAGACAAGCTCTGCACATGTCATAGGTAAGTTATTAAAGCCTATGCACTGCAGGAAGTATAAAAGAGCAGAGGTCTGGATTTAAGCCTTTAACTGTTAGCTGATCCTTGTGCAACTTTGTCCAGACATTGTGGGGAGAGGAGGGAGGGTCTTTAGAAAGTGAAGATTCCTTGTCTACAAGAGTTCTTATATCTCCTTAAAAATCTATGTGAGCTTTTACAGTAACACACTTCAAGTTCATGCCCTGCCAGCAAGCTGTACTGTCTGTACAGCTTTCCACAGGTCCTTGAAACAACGGCTCTCTCTACTGGTGCCTCAACATCCTGTACCACAGCCCAGCTCTGCAGGAAAAAGCACTGAATGGCTTACTTCTTTCAGGGAAAACTCTGCTCCTTCCTCTCCAGGACTCAAGTTCATTCTTTTAGTAGGTGTTTAGCAAGTACTGTCCTTAAATATATATTGAGAAGACAATCTTCTACTGCTAAAGAATCACTTACTTCTACAGTTTAATCTCTCATACTTTCAGTTGATGTTGGCAGGAAAACTGGCTCCTGGGGCTTTGCCAGGAAGAAGCAGATTACTGTTTATAGATCCCTTTGCCTTTTCATTAATAATTTACCCAATAGTTGAGTTTTGATAATTGACACCATCAGTGTTGATTCAGCAGCTTTAGTCTGGCTCACAGGTCACCTGCAAACTTGGATTTAAAATAAAAACCAAATCCCTTTACTACTGCTGCCTGATATAATATTTCAGGAGACCTTTTACCTATTTAATGGCTCAATACTGGTTGAAAGATTTGGAAATATATCTGAACCTCAAATCTTCAATTCTAAAATATTGCTCTCATCCAAGAGAGTTGTGTCTTATTCACTGCTACAGAATATGAAGGATTAACATGTTATAGACAATTTCTTTGAAGCAGATTGAAAGGGAGAGTCCAGCCAACTTGATTTCTGTGCTTTTGCTTGGTAGTTGCTTTCAAGGTAGAAGACCAGGGAAAATTCTTGTATTTAGCAATTATTTTATAACTTTTTTGAGTGGTAATATCTGTTATTAAAACTAATTTCTTTATTATTAAGCCTCAAGTAAGATAGATCAAGCATCACTAACAGTCAAAATTATTTTAACTACACCTACAGTAAGTGAAAGGGGTTTTTTTCTGTTTTATTTTGTATCGAAAGTCAAGGATTACAAATTGTCTTAACAAGCAGACACAGCAGCTAGATTTTTTTTTTTCCTCTCTAGACTACACCTGTAAAGTGGAAAACCCCAAGTATGTGTACTAGAGCATGCACTTACAATAAATGTGGTTTGAGGTTATTTAGGTATGTCTGTTTGCATTAGGGTCACACCTGGAAACTGAAAGTTGGGTTTTGTTGGGCCTTGCACTGCAGGCAGCAGACTTTCAAAGACAGAGAAAGCTTGCACAAAGATAACCAGCAGGTCAGAGGCAGCAGGAAGCTCACAGCTCACCTGTATCACATTGCAGCTTCTCTCCACTGGATATCGTGGCCTTCTACCATTTGTCCACACAGAGGTCAGGTTAATTGTGAGCATCGAATCCAGCCAGCCAGCCAAGAGTGTCAGCCTTTGGGAGAGCGGTCAAGGCAGCAGTACTGTTGATTAGGTCGAGATCATCTGTAATATGTTAGCATCTGTCTGTACCAAAGTCTTAATATTTCACCCCCAATTTTTTGTATGAAGTTCACTACAGTTCTGATGACACATTTGATGCACCTTTTTTGACCAAAAATGAAAATTCAAAGTAAGATTCTTGGTATCTTCAATTAATTTAAGTGGAGCAGGAAACTGAAGAGGGGCGGAAAGACCAAGAATATGAGTTTTGATTTTAAGTTATATCATAGAGAAAATTCCTGTACCTAGAATGAGATTTACAGGAAACACAACACTTTGATTCTATTTATGATTTGTTCTGACACTTTCCCACACCACAAAAATATAACATAAATATAAACACACTGACAGAAAGACCAGATTTACCTCTAGACTGAAACATTTGTATTCTGAAGGAACAATCACCATAGGATCCATGGCATTCCAGTCTCCCCCGCCTCAGGCCAATTGCCTCCCACAGCCACCGCAACCAGCACCTCCCACACGGCAGCGGGCGGGAGCAGTGAGCCTGGAGATGAGGAACGGTGCTTGCAGGTGTGGGCAGGGACACGTCCTGAAGAAACTGCACAGTGAGGATATAAAATACAGCAAAGACTTACCCAGTGTGTCCTTACTGGCTACGACCACTGCCGCATGGCAGCTCTGCCGCCGGCCTCCACCACCACCGGACGGCTGGTGTCCCCTCATGGCGCCTTGCCCAGAACGGAGGGAGTGCCAGGCTCCTTCGCCTCGCAAGGTACTTTCCCAGCCCACAGCTCCCTCACAGCACACCCTACCCCCTAGGCTCCCCCTCAGAGAGGCAGCATGAGGGGCTCTCTCCCGGGCGGGGCGCTGTCCCCCTCTCACAGGGCTGATCCCACAGCCCCACAGGGTGGCTCTGCTCCCCACAGGACCCGGCCCCGGGGCTGCCCCGCGACAGACGGAGCTCTCCAGCAGCCCCAGCTCGTTTTTAACCCCAAGCACAGGTGTAGCCAATTTCAAGTCACCCCCACACTCATTTACCCTCACTAGCAACAGGCTTTGTATTGTTTTTTTTATTTATCTGAGCATCATCCACACAGGCAGATATGGCATTTCCCTCAGTCCTGGTTTACAACTGCAGAAATACGGTCTGTCCAAAGCCTTCCCATTTCACCACAGTGATCATTCTGTAGCTGACCGTTCAGCTACCAGAGTTTTGTGATTTTTTAGACCATACCTGTTTCCTCATCATCCTCTTTTCTGTGACTGAAACCCATGTCTGCCCACTCATCTGTTACAGCTTCAAGAACATTTGAAAGAACACAGGGAAAAACACAAACTTGGCAGAGGTTCAAGAATACAGCTTAAGAAGCAATATATTTGGGCATTAAATACTAGTAAATTAACATAAGAGTAATCAAGTATCACAAAGGCAAGTATCTACTGGAAGAAAAAAATATTAAAATGTATTATATATGGAAAACAGGCACCATTGGCTACAGTGTGAGGAAAAGTCCCACAAACTTTAATAAGGACATAAAGCATATATGTTTCCAAAATGTTAAATCTCAGTTAATAATAACCATTCATAGAATGTCAACTTTAAGTTCATTATTAATTATATTCCTATTCAGATTCCTCCTGAGAAATGCCAAAATGAGAAATCTGCATAGGAAAGAGAACAGAAAAGGCAGAAAGGCAACATGAGAAGTGAAGAGGAGGAAGAGGAACAAGAGCAGAAATGGAAAAATAAAGAGAAGTAGGAACAAATGGAAAAAGTGAAGGCAGATCTGGAAAAGGAACAACAAAGGAGATGGAAGAGATGTGTTTAGTGACGATAATATTCTCATTTGAGAAGGAAACATTTGAATGGAATCATGACAGACCTTTGCTTCTCTTTTGCAGGCCATGCACATGCATCCAAACCTATAAATGTTCCAGCATGAAGAAACATAGATAACAACAAAGCATCTTCTAATATAACAGAAGACTAACAACACAGCATGCGAAGGAGCCAGCAAACTGATCCAGCACTGCCGGGCAAATTCCAAACTGAAGTATAACATCACAGATCTTTTAATCTGAAATAGGTGCATAGCAGCATATTAGCTTCTTCCTAAGTTTATTATTGCATGTACATCTACTAACTTCATTTTTTCTAATGAAGAAAAGTTTTTTCATTAGAAAAAAGTTTAGTTTTTTCTTTTCAAAGAAAAGAAAGTTTTTCTTTCATCCATTTCTAATACTTTAATATAAATTCTGATTTTTCCAAGTGTCTGTCGATATGAAAAAAAATCAGTATCAACAGTGATTCAAAGTCATTAAAGACATTCAGGTTTTCAACCAATTGTATCGAGTGAGTTCACGAAGATGATATTCCACAGTTCTTATACAGTTCTAAATTCTTTACTGAGCACTTTCTCTGACAAAAAACTCAGCATGGTTATAATGATCTCATAATTATGTAGGTTATTCCTTAACTATATAAGCATTTTAGAATACAAAAAAAAAAAAAAAGCATTAATAGCACTTTTGCTCTTTACGACTGCTGATATAGCTTTAGGGGAATAAAACCCCAAAAACAAACCCCACAAAAAACCCTCCCACGAAATACTTGAGGCAAAGCTCTGGGAAACCTGCAAGTATATTGCACCAGAAACAAGCTCTGGTGCAATATAATTATCACATTTCTATTCACCCTTTGAAATGTTCTGCTTACACAAAACAATACATTTGACACCATCTCATTGCTTCACTTCCACCTGGTAATTTTTCATTGGAATGGCATTTCCCAGGGAGAACAGCGACCTCCTCGGTTGTTCTCGAGGAGCTGCAGCCTACCTAGAAATGGCTGAACACTCTGGAGAGCATCCCCAGGAAAACAGGCATCCCTAAGAACCCGATTAGTAGAAGTACCATGTTTTAATCAGATGGTTGAAAAGACAGAACAAATCTGACTTATAAGATATTTTTAGAAATTAATGCCATGTCCTGCTTAATTTTCAGGAAAAGCAAACAGTCATTCAAGTCAAACCACTGGACTGAGAAGACCAAGATGCTTGGAAAAGATCTTGAACAGCACTCAGCGAAGCAGATGACCTTTTTTAGATTATTTTTTTTTCTTAACTTCCCATTCACAAAATAGGGAGAATATTCCTTTGCTTCATGAACCTCCTTGACTTTCTTTCATTCTCTTTACTCTTAGGGTGAACCCTCTTGAAAAAATAGCCCATTTTTACTGCCATTCTGTTTACATCTAAATCTCAGCCAAGGCTTTCCATTGCCTCCTTGTTTGTTGTATAGCCTGGCTTCTCATTCTGGGTTTCTGTTCTTGTTGCACAAATATGCATTCCAATTTGTTCCTCCAGCTCCTACTCTCTGAACTTTCCTATCTGTTCCAGTGCTCTCCTGCGTACCTTGCCTCCAGATCTTTGTTTCACATAAGCCATGTACCTGTACCCATATTCCTCATGTCCTTCTCAAAGGCACATATGTGAAAAACATAATTCAGGCTTTAGCCCCCTTACAGATACTGTGAAAGAAAGTAGATGGTATTTTTCTGTAATATTTATTTGCAGAACCAACCAGACATATGCTAAATATCACTAACCAGAATGCATTCTCTCTTTATTCTCAGTTCTCTCCCCTTCACTTTGGCAATCTGCTTAGCTCCTTGGGCCAGCATCTGCTCTTCTGGCGAGAATGCTCAGCAACCCAAGGTTGCTATAGCAATTAATAATCATTTACGTTTTAGTTTACAGAAACAGAAACTAGAAGAAGAGTGGAGGTGCCATGAGGAGGAGGTGGCAGCAAAGAAGTCACAATTAGAGAAAACAGCACAAGAACATATTTGGCAGCAGTAGGATTATCACAGGAAGCTTCTGCAGTTCCAGAAGAAGCAACAGTTAGAGAAACGTGGAGCAGCAGATCGTCTAGAGAAAGGCTAATGCTTACTTCGGTTGCAGGTAATCCACCAGAATGGATGATTTCTTGTAAAGACACAGACAGCCTGTGTGTCTGCCTTGACATTCACATGACACTAAGTCCCAAACTTACAGTACTTCAGCTGCTCCTCTGTTAGTATGGTAACAATAGTCCTCTCTGCCACAGTCCCTGCAGCCTGGAAAAAAGAGAAATTCCACAGCCTAGCTGTGATGCAGCTGTGCAGGATGCTAGCAATAACAGTGTCCGTGCTGCATCTGATCATTTCTTGATGTTTTCATTATATCGCTTCTCTGAAACCCAACTCCCAGGAGCTACACAGTTAAAAAAAGATATTCTAACAAATAGTTGCAGAGGAAGGATTGAACACCTAAGTGCCAAGCAGATCTTAAAAAAATCCAATTACAATTTAAGAAAAACTCGTGAAATAATAGTAAATACTTGAAATATCAATATTATAAACAGTATTTTATTTTTATCTGAAAATGACGAAAAAATAGAGTATGTAAGCAACTAATAGTTGTTTGTGGTGTTTCTAGGAGGCACAAAAACGCAGAGAGAAAGAAGGAGCAATGTGGTTAGAGGAGGAATGCCAGCAGCTGGGGGACATGGCAATAGAACACCTGGAATATGAAGGAAAAACCTGAGAAAAGACAAGATATAAGGCTGAGGAGCAAATGAAGAGGAAGATGCTAGACTAGCTCTAGAGGAAGTCAAAACACAAGCACAGCTTTTAATCAGATATGTAGCTACTAATCAAAGTTAACTTTTTTTCTCAGTAATAACACATCTTTACACCTCGTGCCAGCCTATACAAAAATACTTCTGTAGTCAGGAGTTCTATCAGTGTAGTTAACATTGCAGAGCAGCATCAGCCCCTCAGGAGTTAGTTAAGCTGCCCTCAGTTCCAGCTCCAAGACGCAATGCAGTTCTTCTGCTATCTAACCAGTTTTTCAGTATTTCCCCTAATTCCATCAGCAATTCACATAAATCTGTGTTCTTTACCTGTTTTACAGTTTATGGCATCCAGAAAGAAGCCCAACAAGATTTCCTGCACGCCTGAAATGACAATTACCTTCACACGATCCATCGGCACAGACTCCATAGCATGCTTCCAGAACTCATTCCTACCAGCACCTAGGAACACAGGAACTGGGATGCTGCACAGCACACATTAAAACATTGGAAATAGCATAACAGGCCTTCTTAAGGGAAATCTAAATCAATTTGTGAGCCACAGAGTGCTACCAGGGATAAAAGACCAAGTAATAACTACAGCTGAGCAGCAATTGCTACCTCCTGCTTGCTCTACTTGCGCTGTTGTGGCAGGAGGACACACTGGCCCACAAGAAGATATTTGCATAAGCAAACATCTTCTTGCCCAGCCCATTCCAAACTTTGCTCAAACCCAACTCCCAAGGGAAGTCCAAGCTCCTGCCAAGGCTCAGAAGGCACTGTATGCAAAGCCAAAAAAACTGCCAGTGCACAGCAATGAGCTGTGTAGTTGTCATCAAATCAATGCACTAGCTTTCTAACCCCAGGAGGAGTTCTGTCCTGTGTCCACAATCCTCTTTAGTAACACTGTTTGCAGGCAAAGAACAAATCTGGAACCACCTCTGCAGTTCCAAGGAGCATGACTAATGGAAGCTATCAGATCAGAACACACTATGTTCCTCATCCACAGGTGTTTTCTCATGTTCACCTGCCTAAAAAAGCTAGGCCTGAAAACAGTACAAAAGAGTAAATAAATGCCTGGTGCTAAGAATGGGCCATTGCATTGAGCTCTTTCAACTGCAGTCACATTCAACGACCCAACCTGGCTCAAGAGAGGAGCAACATTCCTTTTTGGCACAAGTGCTACTCAATGACAAATTTATTTTCCTAGACTGCAGCACTAGTCTGTGTATACAGCCCACTGATAGGAATAAAAAGCATTCATGTTTGATCAGCCAGTAGAAATTAATCCAGAAAGATCTCCTGAAGTGCCAGAATACTGATTCTTTGGTCTATATTGTGTTAGGAGATGAATCAATGAAATAATATGTTGCAAAAAGGTATGAAGACCTCAGTGCTGACTTCTGGAGGAATCCTCCAGGACAATAAATTGCAATAAATGTGCTACTGTAAGAAAAGGCTAGATTTCAGATTCAGCAATAAAATTACTACAGAGAAACTGTAGCAAGGTAAGAACTTTTCTTCCTTAAAAATCAGGTAATTATAATTTTTCGCTTCTCTAATATTATCTAACAAAGAGTTACATTTATAGGTTCAATTTATATTGCAGTTCCTGTAGAGAGTCTCCTGTGGAGAAGAGTAATCAATTTTCGCAGTCTCTAAATTGAAGCAGAACTTCATTACTATGCATTAACTACTAGTTCTAAAAGCAAAACAAAACCTGTTTATACTACTTTCAGCTTGCCCAATTCCTACAGGTCTCTGTATAGTGCCTCAAAAGTTGATCTTCTTATTTAAGAAAATTTACCTGAACAGCAATAATTTAAATGTGCATACAGAAGATGTACAGCACAGGTCAACACAGATAGTTTAATACTGTATCCTTAAATATAATTTCCATTTAAATTAGAAAAAGCTAAAAATCAGTGAACAATTGTAGTACTTCTAAAACAATAGTCAAAGTTTGTGGCAGAATTCAAGTTTTAGGATTATCTGACACACTAACTGAAGTCCAAATCCTGCCAACATTTAGCTTTAAAAAACCCTCATATTGTCAAACTGATGATCATGTAGACATATTTATACTTAAGAGAACACACAAATCCTTTAAACACAGCAGCTTTAAGAAATTCTAGTAAGACTGATAGTTTTGTGATGTGCTTATCAATAAAGCTTTTATACATCACCATAGTGAATATTAAACATATTCTCACAATTCAAAACAAAGCAAGAATTAGCTCTCAACTTCTATTGCATAACTGACTCAGTGAAGATGGTTTTATTCCCCCAACACATTCTTTAAAGCCCTTAAAACCAACCTTCTTCTAATATACAGGGAAGCAAAGAAAAATTGCAGGAGGAAAAAAGAGTTTCTCTATTTTTCTCCAGCATATGAAAACCAACCTTACTTCCAGACATATCGTCCAAAGCTGCAAGTGCTTTAAACCTTCCACTCCAGACCAGCTTTTCAGAAAGAAATTCATTGAAAAGGATTAGTTCTTCCAGAGAAATCAAGAAAATTCAAGTTTAACTCCTTGACTTCAAAATTCAGGTTATTTCAATGTATAGTTTCCAAGAATTAATTCTTTAAAAAAGGGTACCAGTGCATCTGTGCAGCACATGTGTCTCCTCATTTTACACTGAGTTCTCAACACTTATCTTTGAGGCAGAGTACAGTTTTCCCATTATTACTGTTCTATCAAGTTCTAACAGCAAACATGTGGCTTTAGACCAGCAGCTCTGTTGAGGCTCTTTGAGGTTTCACAAGTCTGAGAAAGAGGTCAAATCAGTTTATAGAGTGGATATGGTACCAGTGCCAAAGAGATGTATTTTAGGACAAGGTTACAGAACTAAAAGCAATCTTCTCCTTGAGCTTCATCCTCCTGAAACCACATTTCACAGAAAACCCTCCTCCACAGTCTCAAGAGAACTAAATGCAGTGCTTCAACTAGAAAGCTGATATAAATGAGCATATAAAACCAGATTTGGAAGAGGAAAGTGAACAGCTAGAAGCAAAGATAGTCAGGGCAGCAACTAGAGTACTAGCAAAGCCTGGGGATCTGGATTCAGTTCTCAGATCTACCTTCAGCTTCCAGAGTGACCCCAGTAAACTACCATACCCGGCACCTCAATTCCTAGTTTGCAGAAGAGGGATAATAGGAACTTGTCTACAAACAAGAGCATTATACAAGTTTACATTAGAAGATGATCTGGTAATAATCACAAGGTTGTTTTATTTCTGGTTTTCTGAGGCAGACATATTTAGCATTGTAAAAAAGCAATTGGAGGTGAGTGCAAAGAAGCCATGTTCTACATCACAGTAGCAATCCCTCTTCCCTCAAGAATTGAATTATATAAAATACATTAAGAAAACCCCATATTCTGATATTTTGTAAACAAAAATTTTAATCTTTAAAAAAATTGCTTAATGTAACTATGCATACAAAAGTATTACTAAATCAGAAACAGGGCACAAACCACAAGCATGAAAGAAAATGCCATTTCTAGCTTTACAGCAAATGCCATAATAAAAGTACTCAAGATCTGCAATTTCTTCCAAGTATGCCTGCACTAAAATGTGTCTTCGACTAAAGCTGGCATTCACAGTGAACTTTATTTACCAAACCAAACGAGTTCTATTTATCTGCAAAAAAGCTGAAGCAGGGAGAGTACAGAAATCTTCTCTCCACACTACTGTGCTCAGAACCTCCCATCTCAGCTGTCACATCCAGTAAAAAGTTCTCAAACTGACCATTTATAACCTGAAAGTCACCAGAACACAGACCCTCATAACGATGTCCAGTGAACCTCATGACACTTCCATGTCATCCACATCATACAAAATACAGACATTGAAAACCATCTTTTATTTCCTTCCAAGTTTCATTTTCAGTTTATATTCTGTGCATGAAGTGCAGATGTATGTAACTGTATGTGAATATTCTCTACCAAGAAAAGAAACAGCTAGTAGTCTCTAATAGTCACCTGCAAAACAAGCAGATCAAGTATTTTACTAGGGCAAGTAGAAATTTTTTTCATGAGGTATATTTACAGAGCACATTTTTTTTCTGGCTTCAACTTATAGTCACTGGAAAAGCATGCTCTAATTATAACTTTTTATGGTTTTGCTCATTTCCAAACATTTGAAAAGAAAATGCAAGTTGTTTATAAAATTGTTTTTCTTGTTTATTTTAAATGAAGCTGGTACAGACAATGTCCATTCAAAACCCACGTCCCAGGCCAAAAGGTACAAACAAGAGTGTCAAAGTAACACCAGTTGGCTGCTGTGAACATTCTTGCATGAATACCTGCGTGTACTAATTCCTATATGAAGTTAAAATGCTTCTGGGCTCTTCTGGTAAGATTTAAAAATCATTGGGGTTTTCAATTTTATGTCTTCAGCAAAGCCATCTCTGGAGCAAGGAACAGATGACAACAGTTCTAGCTTTTCCATTTCCAACTCGGTAATCTTCTTCGTTGGGCCATCAGCACAATTTAAGCAAAATAGCTCTGAGTTATGGATACACAATTTCTCCACAGTTTAGTTCTCTGAAAAACTTCATCTCGCACTGAAAGTTATAGTCCAGGAGTGAAACAGTCACACATCACAACTTCAGGGCAGATATGGAAGTCATTAAGAACACTGGCCCACCTGGCAGATCTTACAGCCTTCGTGCCTGAAATGCACGAACCCAGTGAACATACAAATGCATGTGTGTACATGTATTCCTAACGGGGAGGGCAGAAGGGAAGAGGGAGAGCAAGGTTGCAGCTGGATCACAGAAGTTCAGCACAATGAAAACAGAAACAATAGTGTATAATGAGCACGAGAATTCAAAATACCAGACGCTTGAAAGTAAACTCCCAGAGATGGGGTGCCAGTTTCAGTGTTGAACACCACATTACAAAAGAACTATTATTTAAAAATAAAAAAGGATTAAGAGGGAAGAAAAACAGAAGGATCTAAACTGTTGAGTGACCCCCCGTCTGTTCCTGATAAACTTCAATCACATCTTCCTCCTCCATCCCCAGCTGTGAGAACAGAGAAAAACAGCAAACAATTGTTATAAATCTGGTGTGATGAAATCAGAGCAGGTCCTAGACAAGTCATACAATGTTTTGTTCCTCTGTCCCATCATAATTCAAGGGGGTAAAAAGTCACCATCTCACTAGACAACATTCATGATTTTCAGTCCTTTTCCTTAAATAAGAACTTAGATATCTGAGTCAAAGCAAAAGCCTTATAGTGAAATCTAAGCCCACTTGTGGAGCAGTATACACCAGGCTAGAAGTCACCAGCTTTACTTTCCTCTAAAGCCCTCATTTAAGTGGAACATCTTACTGAATGCACCAGCATTATATATGGCACAGCTCACAATACAGCTAACCCTTCAGCTTGGAACTCAAAGCCTGTTTACAGCTCTTCTCTCAGAGACAGCAACTTCTTCAATTCCACAGTCAACAAGTTGGTTTGATTTTTCAGAAGGTCATTATTCTGAGTGTTTCTTCCTGCTTTGTCATAACAATTGGTGGAAGTCACTGGACAGAAGTAGCTGTTTTCTGTTTATTTACACTTTGATCTAGTAAATGTGAACTAAATACATATTTATCCCAAAGTCACACTGAAGTTCAAGCTCAACAACTGTCAAGTTCCCTTCAGGCTTTTTTCCCCCCTCTCCTAGCAGGCAGCGACTATATGCTCTGAGGCATTAACACGAAGTCTCTTTCTGAACTGCCTGTGGGCCTTACTAAAGATCCTAATTAGCAAAATATAGTCAGACCATATTTGACTAAATACAGTCCTATAAGTTGGCTGTATGTAAAGAAAAATCTTCATTCTGGTTAACAGTCTAGCATAACAGAGAAACTAACCAAGTCAGTATTTAGTTTGTCCAGTTAATTATATCACACTCTGGCTAAAAGAAACTCACCTCCTTGGGGGTATGATTATCAGTAATTCTCTGACCCTCGAAGAGGAACCTGAGTGAATTCATTGGAACACCCTAAAAAAAGAAACAGATGTACAAGAAAAAAAACCAAACCTTACTGAAACTTGTATGTGTTTACAAGAAAAGCATTTTAAATAAAAAAAAACACGTTAAAGTAAAAAACCAAAGTGTTAGTTCCTGTTACACAGGGAGCTCAGCTATTCTGATGCACTCATGT
This sequence comes from Pachyramphus minor, assembly GCA_013397135.1. Taxonomy (NCBI): domain Eukaryota; kingdom Metazoa; phylum Chordata; class Aves; order Passeriformes; family Tyrannidae; genus Pachyramphus; species Pachyramphus minor. The sequence goes on from VYXB01002302.1 coordinate 252,924, forward strand.
AGACAACAAAGAAGTGACTCAAAAAGCATGAATGCTAAAATGCGTGTTTACTCCAGGCTCACTGGAGTTCTAGCTCAATGACTTGGAAGTTTCCTTAGCTTTTCCCCTTATAAAGTATTGACTATACCCTCCCTCCAAAGACATTACACATGGAAGTCTTGTCTTTTTCTGAACTGTGTATCAGTCTTAATAAAGATTCTAAAACAACAGGAGGAACATGATGTTTACTTCATTAACTCCTACCCTGCTTTCCCAATCTTCTATGGCTACAGGAAGGAACAGCAACATTTACCACGATCAGTTTTGCAAAAGCTCTGCACTGAGGATAAGAAAGAGCAGAGCTGAGGGGGAGAAAAAGGGACAGCTTTCAAACAAGGAGAAATGAGCATTCCAAAGGTACATAAAGTTGCAGTATGTCTGCTGTACAGTGTGCCCATGTTCCAGCAGAACATCATACTTCACCTCAATAAGTAAGGCAAACACCCATCTTTTGTCTTTCAAGTTACAAGCAGAACAAATGCAAGCGAAATACGACACAGTTTGTGCATCAACTAGATCTCAAACACTGCCTGCAAATAACTAGTCAGGTAAATTTCACAGGAAAGGACAGATCTTCACATTGTATAAATAATCCCTCTGGCCAACTGGTCCCTTGACTAGAGAAAGGGTACTTGACACCAAAAACTGCATTGACTGCTGATGAAGGAAATCACACACCTTCCAGAATTCAGCCCAGGAGATATAGCTGTGTTCACTCAAACAATTCCTTTTTTTCTTAAAAACAAATTCCACACATGCATTTTCATTACTCAACAAGACTGCTGCACTATTTCCAAGACCTTATTTTAAAATTTCAAATTTTCCAAATGAATCACAATTTTAATCACTTGGAATTGGCTATAAACGTATGTGGTGTTTGATCTTTTCTTTCCTCCTACTCCAGAAAGATAGCAAAAAAGAACACATTCTGCAAAAGAACACTTCAGTGATGAGTTTAACTCATCTTTAAGTATTAAGAAAAAAAAACCCAAAGTATTATTACTTATGATTATATCTCCTGAAGTGAACTCCAACACACTTATCCAAGAAAAGGCCACATAAGGCATCTATCCCCAAAGCTGAGGGCAAACTAGGCCAGGGCTTCTGGAAATAGCAGCTGTGAATCCACAATATCTGCCACAGAATCTGCAAGTGAAGATATATTTTTGCTCTGTCACAGTTATTACTATTTACTTACATCCACAATTAATATTGCAGATTTAGCTTTAACTTAGGGCACAAGAGCTGGTGCTACTTGATTACCATATTAATAGCTGTAACAATGCCTAAGGCTGCTCTCATCCTGAGCTGCAGCATTCTACAGCTTTAAGGGAATTTTACTTAGAAACAAAAGATTTCACAGCAACTATAGATGCATGCCTGGACGTTTTAAAACAAATTCTATGTCTTCTGAGCAGCCACTACATGTTGTCAAACAGTAATTTTAACTTACTACAAAGTTCACATGGGTCTTACATAGGAATACCTTTACTTGTCAAAAGAAATTAGGAGATCCATTATATTTGTACTGTTCGAAACCTCAAAAGTCTTTATTTGAAAAAACAGTGAGAAAAGCAGTTTGGGTTTTTAGTTTTTTAAAAGCAGCATCATTATTTCACAAACCTGTCTTTGACAGTATGATTCTTTGAGTTTCTTGAGGTGTGTGGTCATTTTCACCTTGAAGTGAATTTCACTGCTGTCCTAAGAGCGGAAAACAAAAAAATTAACTCTCCTTGTAGGAAATGCTAACTTCATGTTATTTTTAAGTCTTTCATTAAGAAAAATTTATATAAAACTAACATGGAATGCAGTTTAACTATCACCATGCATACCTTGGTGCATCATAACATGAACCTCGAGGATGATGTATCAGTCACTAGATTCATCATGTACTTCCACAGGAAGCTCTTTTTTAAAGAGCAGATGGCATAGTATAGCCTTAGGCTCAATATAGAGGTTTTGGATTTAAAAGTACTAAAACCCATACATGGTTCAGTCTGTGCTTCCATCTTTACCCAGCTGATGTACTTATGAAATACAAACATACATACGCAGGGGAATTCTGCTCTGAGATTCCTCAAGAGGCAAGTTAAAGCTTGCACTTGAAAATATATACGAAACCTTGTTCAATTAGAGCAATTATCTAGAAGTCAGGATACAGGCAGACTTGGCAACACAACACTAACTTGAGGAGAAATCTTAGGACTCATTATTCTGTAGTCCTTCCTACCAGTCATAAGATACGAGTAGCTAAAACCGTCAAAATGGCTATGGAGTTAAAACAGACTGCAAAAGGTTCTTGTGGGTAACTTTCAGTTTTTGAATGTGTTCTCATCATTGCTGATTAAGCCAGCAACAGGTAAGGTAGTTTCTGTTAGTTGTATTTTAAGTCATTCGTCTCCACCCAACAGCAGCAAACAGTCCTAGTTAAGTCATCTGAGCGAGGGGTTCTTTGCACAGAAGGACTTCTATTCAAGAAAGATCTCAACATTCACATTCCAACACAGCTTGAATACAGACTTACAGTACACCATTCACATCTATCAACACACCAGCCAACAGAATCCTTTTCCTTTCCCTCTCCAAGAAAACTGACCTCATGCCTAGTGTAGTTCACCAACTCTGGAGACCTGAATTTATCAATTTTGCCACTTATTTAATTCATATCCTCAGATAACTTAATCCCTCAATGCATCACCAAACTCCACACTGGAGTATCCTAATACACATTACTGGCAATCGAAGCAGGGGAGGATCCACACTGAAGAACTGAGAGTATCAACTTTCATTTGGTCACTTCTACCATACAAAAACTCACACCTCCACCAAGTGTCAACAAGCAATTATGTAAAAACTCACCTGCCCAATGACTTTGAGTTTGATGTACTCCCCTTCTTTCTTATCTCCTAAATCCTCAGCTGAAGGTTTTGCTTCCTGCAACATAAAAAAACATGATCAGTTCAACACTTCATTATTTTCACTGGACAGTATGGCAGCTGTCATCCTCTTTATTGCATAAAATACTCAAGGTATTTTATTTCTTTCTCTCTGTGTGCATGAAAATAACAGCAATCTTTCAGTATTATGAAAGGTTGTCTGTCTGCCTGTGAAAAGTTCAATTAATGACAGATGAGAAACACTGTAAAGATGGTAAGAGAAAACAGAAGAATCATTTGGAAATAAATGACACACAAAAATATATTATCTTATTTATTGCTATTATTATGTATTATTTAATACCACAAACTCTTGGACAACAAACAAACTACAAAAACACAGGAAGTGTACTAAGAGGTTCAGATATTTGACAGAAAAAAGAACACTGTGAGGAGAGTAAACAGAAAGCACTAGTGACACCCTATCCACTTAGAGTGACCCATGCATGCATTTTTCAATCTACCACACCAAAATCCATTGCACTACTTTCAAAAGGATGGTCAGCCACCTTCTTTTCTATGACAACAAAACAACATCAAGCAACAGCTTCCTTCTAGCATGTTTGTTTTAAGACCATGATTCTTAAAAGTTTTAGAAGTTGCAGTTCGAAGAACTATAGTGTTTTGATATCTTTCCAGGATAAGAATTAACTGTACAGACAAGTTTGATTCAACAACTTGAGCACCAGATCTCATCAAAAGGGAAGTGTTACGTACTCTAAGACATGAGTTACGGACATCAAAGTTTTCATGTTAGCAGTTGATAGATAAAACAAGTGAGAGACCAGGTACTATTAACCCCATTCCTTGCCTGTCACTACATATTCTGGGTCAGGCCTTTAGTTATGTTCCACTGCAGCATAAAAGGATTTTATACAGACACTGCCTCAGGTCTAGATGGTGCTCAATGAAAACTTGTTCCCAAGTAGTCAGAAGTATGGATACCCTGCTGATTGTGTTTCAGATCTTTTTTTCATATTTTATTGCTTAACATAGTAGATAAAATAACCAAAACATGTACATGTGCCTACTACAGGTTTTTTCCCAGCCCTAAAGGGATTTTTGGTCAAGCATACAGAAATACCCCTTGTATGGTTAGACTTGAACTTTATGATCAAGCACCAAAAACAGATATTAACCTTCTCTATTAAGTCCATCCAGATAGGTCTCTATCTCCAGATTAAAATGGCAGACAAGCCTTTTTAAGATTTGGGGTTTTTTTCTCCTTAACGAGGTTAAACATGCACAACTTCTTTGACTGTTCAGAGTTCGGGGAAGAGCACAGGGCAAGTCTGCAAACACCTTTCCCATCTGTACTCTCAGCCTGGAGCAAAGAACAAGAGGAAGTGCTCTTTGTATCATTTTGACTCACTGCCTCAACCCAGATCACTTCAATTTCTGCAATGACAAAAAGTATGAGCCAGAGACTCCACCTGGTTTAAATACCTTTTCTTTTTTTAAATACCTACCTGGGCACAACCTGAACTGTTGAGACTGATTCACCATCCTTCAATCTCAAACCCAGAATCTGAACCTGAGCTGTCAAGAAACTAGACACTTACCCTCAGGTCTTCAAGCAAGTCACTTCTGAAGCATGAAAAGAGTCTTCAAGGGTAACACAGTCACATCAACAGTGTTCCCCACCAAAATTTTGCCTTTCTAACATACTCGGAACTCTAAGCTCATGGGACTATTTGCAGGAATAGAAATATGATGGTTTCCATTCCTGACTAGAAACAAAAACAAGAATCTGCAACTTTTTCTGATAATTTACACAAACAGCATTTTTAATTAGAGGATTACTAACCTCTAGGAATCCGAATGAGATTCAAATCTCTATAGATCTGAAATCTGTAACTTCGAAACTAGCTCCTGTTTCACTAACACTGAAAGAATTTGTAAGAACACACTGTTCCTTTACATGATGTTTCAGGTCAGTCACTGTCTAAGTTTACCTTGCAAATTGCATTACCCCAGCAGTAGAGGTATTTGTAGCAGTTATATAATTCTGTGCATTGTAACAGATCTACCTGCTTAGATTTCCAAACCAAATCACCCTGGACAAGGTATAACTAATTATCACCGCTAGTATGACAGTGCCTTTGGCCAACAGGAGTGGGAAACTATGATTCATGTTTGATTCCTACCCTCAAGGAAAGAGGGCTGTAGTACTAAAAACAAACAGGGGAAGCAGCAAACAGTAGAATTAGCAGAGGGAACTGGATTCTTCAAGCCATAAAGATGCTCATTTAAAACCCCACCAACATCTCACCCACCCAATGAAAGCAAAGAAAGCTGTAACTTCAGGAAAAGAGAAATAATATCAAATCAATGCTGACAGTGCCAATAACTAAAGCTTAAAATAGGAGCAAAATATTTTAAATCAGAACACAAGACCCAGCAAGTCTGAAATAACTGCAGTTTGTCAGTGCACTACACTGCCATTCAATGGTAAAGGCAACACAAAACCACTAAATAACAAAAAAAGCAAGGAGACTACAAAGTTGCTAAACTCCAAGAATTCGTTAAAATCCTGATTCAGCAACTTGCAAGCAAGCCTCCAGACTTCTACTTGCCCTGTGAAAGGAACTGGTGCTCAAGACACCTCATGAAACAGTACATGAAAAAAGACCACCATACAAACAGACCAGAAATACAACAACCTTCCAACTTTTCATTAGATGCTTAAAGTTTTAAAGGGTTCATTCCACAGTTTTCCAGATTCTAATACTGTCTCACATTCATATACGAACACTAAATTCAAGACCCTAAAGAGCACACAAAGTTTCTTGGATGAAACCCTGGTGTTGCTATTGAAACTAACAAACCACAAAACAAACATTGTAAGGTAAAATATTTCAAGTTTCCTCCTCAGTTTTCAAGTGCTTAAACTTCAATGTCCAAGCCTAAAAAAAACCCAAAACACCTATGCTCAGCATTTTAAAGAAGAATTAACAAAATGGCTGGAGGAATAGACTATAACATACTTCCTAGCTGAGCAAATAAACTCTTACTTTTTTTTATAGGAGTGGAAAACCACAATCAAACTAAAGTATTCTTTATTAATAGTACATGAACAGATAAAAATGACAGCATTTAGATTCAACGAAAGCACAACCAGACTAAGACCCTTGAAGGGAGGGGAAAAAACTTTTTTTTTTTTGTTTTGCTTAGATCCTACCAAGCAGCCATATGTTGGGGGTTTTTTTCAAGTCTGCCCTTTTTGCAAGCATTTTTACTTATCACAGAAGTCAATTTCCCATTGGAAATAAAGTAACTAAGTATACTTCTTTTAGTATGAAGACAAGCCAAAATTATCATAAATGGTGACAAATGATACCCTCTTAACTTAGTTCCAGGGCCAAAAAACAAAAAGACACTGTAAGGAAGCCACAATTTTGGGTAATCCAGTTATTCCTGTAGGATTGATAAACAGAGGAATGAGATTTACAATGTTCATAATCGTACATTATACTATTACTTAAGCATCTGTTTAGCTCTTGTTGCACAGTCCCCCCAGAGGTGAATGAACACAACATCTATGTTTTGCTTATCTATTAAAAATAAACAGCAGGGCCCTTATTCATGGACCTTTTAAACATGTATCCACAAAAGTTATGACATACATGGAATTTTACATACTTCAAGCAGTCCCAAAGAAAAACATGTATGTGTTTTAGGAGAACATGCCTGGAGAAGAAATTACCTAACGAAAGCTGTTATGTGTTAAAACATGCCTTGGTTCATATACGCAGACAGCTACAGAGTAGGTCACGTGAACATCTGTCTACAAAATGTAGTTCAGAATTTGCCTGGGTTTTTTTGGTTTGCTTTTTTTTTCTTTTTTACATGCAGTCTCTTTCATGCATTTTACTACAGTAAAGACGTGTGCTATTGGGAGCCAGCCATCGCTGTGCTCTCAGCTGCCCTCTCCCAGGCACAGACACAGACAGGCAGCAGCACCATCCTCAGCTGCATTGTGCTTCCAAGCCGGGGGCGGGGAGGAAGACCACCAGCACTTACAGCTCCGGTCTGTATTCACTGGTCAAAACGTACCGAGGCTGTTCCTCAAAGCAGACACGGTATACACTAAGTTTAGCCTTGTCTCTGGGTACTTTTAATTTCCTGGCTGGCACTAATACTATTCTTGACTTCACAGCACTACCAGAAACATTTGTGAGTACTGACATGGATTTTTCCAAAGCCTTAGCATTATAACAAAGTTAGAAAACACTGCCCTATGAAGGCAATACAAAAAATAAAGCAAAACAGAATACAAATTAAAACCGGAACGCTGTTTTAACTTTCCACCAGCAGATCACATAGCCTAAAGCAATAGTTGTAAGCAAAGGACTATATATATGCCAGGCCGAGCAAGCCAGGAACTTGCGGTACAGGTCCACGACTGGGAAGACAGAACTGACAGTGACATAACGATGTACAAGGAGAGAAGGCAGGACAGAGCCCTGGTGAAGGACGGGGTACTTAACACAGGCAAGCAGCGCTCAGCTAAGAATGTCTGGTTTTCTTTCCCCCCCACCCCCCCGACCTTCGCATTCCTAGGGTGAAGAGGACCTGTCAAGCTTAGCCTAACAAGCACAAAGCCCGCTCCGGGGAAGGAACATCTTACCACACACCCGGGAAATGGGAAACGAAAGGAAACAACTGTTGTGCAACACGGCTCACCCCTCGGTGCACTCCCGGGTTCCCAGGGCCGGGGCTGCCCCGGCGGCGATCCCGCTCCGGCCGGACACCGCCCCGGCCCCCGAGTGTCCCCGCCTGGCGCCCGCCCCGTGCTGCTCGCGAAACAGCCCAAGGGAAGGGGAAAAGGGGATTAAAATGAAGGGGAAGGGGGGTGCTGAGTTTGGCCGAGGTAGGAAATCGGC
>VYXB01002302.1:261078-313445 GCA_013397135.1 Pachyramphus minor
TGCAGGCGCTCCGCTCCTTTCTCTGCCCGCAGCGCAAACACAGGGCCGCGGCGGGGCGGGATTTCCTGTGCGCCTGAGCTCACTTCCCGCTCGGGCTCCGCCCGGCACCCTCGGCGCGGAGCTGCTGCGGCCCCGGGTCCGCCGAGGGGCCCCGAGAGAGAAGGAGCCGGCGTTGCTATGAAGGCCGCGCGGCGGGGCGGCCTGGCGGCCAGGGCTGGAGCAGGCCGCAAAGATGATGAGGCGTCTGGAGCATCTCTCTTACGAGGAGAGACTGCGGGAACTGGGCCTGTTTAGTCTAAAGAAGACTGAGAGAGGATTCATTAATGCGTATAAATATCTCAAAAGCGGGTGCCAAGAGGATGGTGCCCAGTGACAGGACGAGGAGCAATGGCCATAAACTTAAACACAAAGTGACACACAAGAAATTTTGCCTCAGCACGGGGAAGAACTTCTTTACACTGAGGGTAGCAGAGAACTGGAACAGGCTGCCTATAGAGGTTGTGGAGTCTCCCTCTCCAGAGACATTCCAAACACACCTGGATGCATTCTTATGCCACTTGTTCCAGGTGACCCTGCCTTGGCAAGGGGGTTGGACTAAATAATCTCCAAAGGTCTCTTTGAACTCTTAACAATTTGTGATGCTGCAATTCTGTGAAGTCACGTAAACCTTCCCACAACAGGAGATCTTGGAGCAAAAGCCCCTGTCATTACATCTACCTCTAATAACTTATTTCTCTATTTAGGCACAGTTACAGTTTGCTTTTTTTTTTTTTTTAATCATCACAACCATGCAAGCAATAGGATCTGCACATATTAGGCAAATCTGCACCCAGGCAGTTGCATTTGCACAAACTTGCAGGGATAAACCCCACCGGCACAGAACAGGTGTCCTGCTTTACATGGGCACATCACGGCTGTTTAGAGGGCTAGCACAAGAAGCAACACCTGCACCTAAACAGATTAAATTTAGACGGCAAGCTGCTTGTACTATAGCATGTAGTAGTAATGTTCCCTTTACAACAACTAATGCAACTCCCACATGGCATCTCTGCTGGAACAGGCACGTGCTTAGATCTAATGGCCAGCTAGTAGAAAAAAAGCCACCTGTGAGAACCATAAAAATAACATGAATGTAAAATAAATGGATCAAGAGAAGTCAGCTCCACTGAAACAGGAGATTATTATCTCGATGCTACTAAATGAGGTTTTAACTTTACCAGCTACCTTGGGTAAGAAATCACTCTGGGCAGAGCACGTTCATCAACACAAGCATTTCAATGCTCTGCATGCCATGTTCCTTTGTAAAAACACCAAACACCAAAGCAGCTGCACTCTGTGCTTGCACTGCTGCATTTCACTAAATGAATGCAGAGTTCCAAACACAGCTACACCAAGGGATGCACTTTTACTAGCCAGTGAAATGCTCAGTATCTAGACTCATAGGCATTAGTTCAGAATTCATTAATTCAGAATTAACAGAGGAGGCAAAAAATAAATAAAGAGAACCAAAACAGATGCTATACAGAGCTACAGAATGAAGATGATATTTCTTAGGCAAGACCTAACAGGCAGGGAAGCCAAATATGTTCACACTGTGCCAAGCTCACAGTAAGAGCTCATTATGAGCTTGATAACTCTAAACAAAGCACCAAAATAAGCCATTCATGGGCTTCACAGGAACACACAATACTAACAGAATAGAAAATGACAAATACTTTCTCTGTCCTGAACATCACTGCTTTTCACAAATTAAAGCAGCTTTAAACAGGGAGAGTAGCCTTGTAGTGATAAGGCCAAAGTCTCAGACACTGGCACAAAACCAATTTTTCCATGTAATCCCACAATAAAAGCTAACACTGACATGAGTCAGAGTGCAGTTATCTATCGCTCTAGACAGCCATAAAGGCATAATCTTAAAATATGCTTATCTGCACAGACACTAACTAATACCACCTCTCTTGACTCCCTTTTACTCAGTTGTGGATGCATTACCTCTTCAGGCTACAATCGAGATTTGTACAGAATCTGCAAAGTTAGTCTGTGTTCAGTCCATGAGAACTATGGATGTACATCAGCAAAATTCACACTTTTCTTCAACAGACCAAACTCAACACAGAACATACTTAAACTGAAAACAGAACCGGAAAAAACCCACTGTTTTAAAAATACAAAATATGCTCACACAAGCTTCTTCCCACAAAACCCCAAAGTCAGCCTTGCATTTGCATACACCATCAAGGCCACTTGCCCTAATAACCTCACTCCATTCTCAGGTGTTTCATTATGTCTCTTATTTTCCCATGTGCACATAATGTCAGTCACCTGAAGTCAATAAAGTTCACCTTTGTTTCTGCAAATTGCTGCTAGTTTCTCCAAAGCTGTGTATATAGTTTAAGGGCCAGGAGCTATCAGTGGTTTTCTGAAAACTATTGGCCCACTTGTACAGTCTGTGCAAAGCTGCTTCTGTCCATCAAAACCAGATTCTTATAAAATCAGACTTTAACCTAAGAATGATCTGTAATCTCATAATTCCAACTCGTTTGCCTGTGCTAGCAAACAGGATCAATTCTAAGGCAGACAGCTACGTAACTTTAATATAACAGTAGTAGTGCCCTGAGCCAGCAGCACCAAAAACTCGGTACTTTAAAGCTCAGTGGAACCTGGAAATTCTCTGTGTAGTTGAACCTAATTTCTTTGGCACTATTACTGGTTTGGGGATTTTAAAAAAATTGGTTACATTATGTAAAGCACCAAAGTTTTTCCTTAAAAAAAAAAAAATCTTCAGAATTATGTGAGTCCCCAGATTTCTGACTACTGGCTTTCCATCACACTCCTTACACATGGAGGAAACAAAGGCATGCTGACTCATACGGATGGTTGCATAAAATTCAGCAATGAATGTCTGATATAAATCAAGCCCAAGCGTTGTTCGGAGCCTCTTTTCCGGCGGGCAGGAAAATCTCTGCCTTTGTTTTCAGGACAGATAACCCTCCATGTGCAGTAAGTGGGAATTTCTAAGGGCAAGGAGCGGCGCTTCCCGCCCGCCTCCCGCCAGCTCGCAGCTGCTGTCACGCAGCGGGGCCCGGGCACAAGTGGGTCAGTCAGGGCCCGCAGAGCACACACGGGCTGCGCCGAGCCAGGAACCGGGAGAGGGCACGAAGGACCGCTCCAGCCTCCCCCGGGCTCTGCCCCCATCCCGGGGACACCGCAGCAGCTTGGGGAAACAAGCAGCATTTAAAGTGCGTGTTTTATATGCATATAATGTGGTACTTCTCTGTTGGAGAGGCAAAGCTTTGAAACACACACTGTTGCGCTTAGTCACCACAAACTGTTGAGGAACTGGATCCGCGTGAGGATTGGCAGACCAGGCCTTCGGAGTCGCTCCCCGCTGTGTGAGGGGCGCCGGGAGCGCCCTGGACTGCAGCGGCTGAACCCCGATACCACAGGCCGTGTGGCTGCAGCATCCAGCAGAGCTCGGGGCCACCAGCTCACACCTCCTTCGGGACCCACTTGGGAAACAGAAGCCTCCGGTACGGGCACGCGAGTCCCGGGGCACTATTTGCTGGCACCGAGGGGCGCTTGGCAGGGCCCCGGGGAGGCGCAGGCCGGTGCGCGGCTGTGGCCGCAGGGCCGTGCGGCGCAGCGCAGAGCCCCCGGGCTCCCGCGGGCGGGCGCAGTTCGCGTGTCTGTCCGCCAGGGGGCTCCACCGCGCGTCACGGCCGGGGCGGAGGGGAGGGGGGGCGGTAGCCCTGCGGCGGCGCACGCGCAGTCCAGCCGCCCGCCGCGTGTCCCGCGAGCGGAAGGAGGCCCCGCCGCTTCCCCTCCCCGTGCGCTCACTTCCCGTCCTGCCGCCTTTTCCGCTTCCGCTTCCCCACAGCGGCGCGCGCGTGCTTGGCCGGGGGCCGCCGCGATGCTCGTGCTGTTCGAGACGGCGGCGGGATACGCCATCTTCAAGGTGAGCGCTGGCAGCGGGGCCGCGGCTTCTCCCCACGGGTCTGCCCGGCGCGTCCCAGCGCGGGGAGCGGCCGCCGTCCTGCGGAGAAGCAGGAGGGAGAGCGGGGGGCAGCGCGCCGGGCCTTCCCCCGGGAATTACGGGGAGACACGGGCGGCGGGAGGAAGGGAGTGAGGGGGAGCCCCCGCGATGGGCGGGCCCGCAGGCAGCGACCCCCGTCAGGGCCGGGGTGGGGTCGGAGGAGCCGCGCTGCGAGCGAGGGAGGGGGAAGGGGGTGCGGGGTGGCGGTGGGAAGGGGGACCCCTTGGTGGCCGAGCGCCCCCGCGGCGCTTGTGTGTCCTCGCTGGGGTGGATTTGGCCGTGCCCCTTTCGGCGGCCCCGGGGTGGCCGTGTTGGCCACTTCCTGTGCCTGGCTGTGCCCTCGCGGCTCGCGTTCCAGCAGAACCTCGTGGATGCGGGAGGGGGCGCGTGGGAGACGGACAGCGTTCCCGGGTGGGTCTGCGGGTTCCGTGTTGTATCGTGACATTTGTATTTTTTTCATGCCGACTCAGTCCTTTTCCGGGTTTAGCTTGTGTGAACAAAAGTGCGGGTGCAAAGAGAGCAAAGCTCTGGTTTCTTTTGCCCTAGCGTGCTGTAGAACTACATCCTTGGTGGTGCTCTACAGAGCACTATGTTTGCTTGTGTGCAGCTGTGCAACTCAGGCAAAGAGCATTTTAACATATAAGCCTCAGGAGGAAGCCAGAAATACTTCTAAACGCAGATAGCTTCTGGTCTGTGCCCTCACTACCAACACTTACACTTGGGAGACTGACACACGTGCAGCAGTCCCCCTGAAGGTTTTGTTCAACTGTTTTTTCACAGAGTAGTATCCTGCACCTTCAAAGTTACTAAAAATAAAAAAAATTACCTCTTGAGTAGGCTCAGGCTTCTTGTGCAGTGAGCTAAGGCCTTTTAACCTTTCACAGGAGCCAGGAGGAGCTGAAAATAACTAGTATTTTAATTTCTGAAAGCAGAGTAGACATTAAGGAAAGGTAGGAGGAGAAGTGCCTAGAGTTGTGTGCAGCAGTGCTGCAGGTGTGAGCAGCTGGGGGGTCTGGCTGGGATGGATGTGCAGAGTGGCTGGAGGGCCTGGCGGGCTGGGGGAGAAGTGAAAGCTGTCTGCTGGGAATGAGCAAAAGTATTTTATTACAATATATGTTTTGAGGCAAGCTTTGGTTTTCCGTGCTGATCCTGCCTATTGGCAGCTGCCAAGGCTGGATACAGCAGAGCCACAGCCCCGGTGCACATCTGCAGGGCAAGGCTCTCAGTCACATACCCTTCCTTCCCTAGACAGAGCAGCTGTTCAGCTGCAGCCTTGTGTCATTGTCACACTTGTATGTTTATTCTGCTGTATTAAGATGTTCTCTGCAGAGTTTAGCTTCCTGAAGTTTCTAAATTTTGTCACTGCTGGGCGCTTGGGGTGGTTTTTTTGTCTGCTTTTTAGTTACTTGAGGGTTGGAAAGAATTCGTGTTTCTGAACTTTAGGGACAGGTCATGATCACCCACTTCCCTTTTCAGCAAGAACCACAAATGTTTGTTGCCGGCTTAACTGTGCTCTGCCTCTATGCCCTGGTGGTCAAGAACCACTGTCTTCTGCAAGCTGTGTAGCTCTCAGGTACTCCCTTGTAGGTGTTGCTCCCACCAGAGGAGCAAATAGTAAGGACAAATGGGATATAGCCATATTCTAGATCTTGGAGGACTTTCTCCAAGGTGTCTTACTCTCTTGAATAACACAAAATATCCATAGGCATGTAATTTCTATTTTCTGCAATAGTCTTGATTTAACAACTTTATTTTTCTTCTTTATTTTTCTCTATGCCCCCATGTCTCTTTATAGAGGCTGCAAATTCTGTAGGCCTTTGGGTAGGAAAGATGAACTGGAGGAAAGATTCAGCAAGCCAAGGAAAGGAAGAGTTGCCCCAAGGTTTTTCTGTGCCCAAGAGTCATGTGGGAAAATAATTACTATGTTTGTTTGCTCAACCTCTAATTGAGTTTAAAAAAAGACAACCTCCTTCAACCAGGGTTTAAAAATCTGCAATGGAGCAAAATTCATAATACCAGGAATGATATCTGCACTGAGTTAAATTGCAATTGTGTTGCACTTGCGTTGTGGGGACAAAACTACAAGATTTCTTAGTAGGTGTAAAGATCCTGACTGGTCCCCTGAGCATTTTTCTAGGAATTTGCAGTGCACACCACATTTTGTGCAATGTATATAGGTTCTAGGGCTGTAATTGTAAATCTTGTGCTGTTTAAAAGCTGAGGGGGATGTGCTGTGTTCAGAGATGGGATTAAGCCATTGCTGCCTGCCCAGTTGATTACCAAGCTGTGATGACAAGTCTTTATAGGGATGTTCTCTTTTTTTAGGTTAGCTCAGATTAATGAAAATAATTTGGGGGATGACTCCTTGCTGTAAGGGGTCCCAGACATGTTTTACTTTTCCAAGGTAGTGGCAAATTTGGTTTTGGATCACTGGGTTGTGAATGAGTCTGGTAGAGGAGGTGGAACAAGCCCAGTTTTGATAAACAAGAGAGGAATTTGCAGGTTCAGGAGGACCCAGCCATTATTGAGGAACTTCTTTAATTCAGGTGAAAGTAAACACACTGTGCTATTGTGTGCCTGTTAGTAGGGTAAAGCTGCTGAAAGAGAATGATGAAACTGTAGATTTCTGAAATTGGGTTTGCAGTGGTTAACACTGATGGAGTCAACAGAGTGATTGGATACACTGTAAATCTGTTTCAGGTCTTCTCTGCTGAGTGAAGGTTGAAGATTGTTCGAAGGTGATCTAAATATAGTTGCGTGTTGGTTTTTTCCCCTGCAGGTTCTGAATGAGAAAAAGCTCCAAGAAGTTGACAGTCTGTGGAAAGAATTTGAAACTCCCGAAAAGGCAAACAAAATGTAAGCAGCTTTGTGTGGGGATAGCAGTGTGGCTTTTGGAAGAACGTGACTACCTGTAGTTATGTGCATCTGGTTCAGAAGGAAGTATTGATTTTGGTTTTTCAGTATTGTAAAAGCTGTGAACAATGATAATGTGAAGTTAGATGTGCTGAGAAACTTAAAATGGATTACCAAAGTGAAAGAAATACCTTTTTTCCTCGCAGTGTAATTAAGTGATGGAAGTCATTACTGTGTGTCACTGAAGCAAAATACTGAAAAATATTTTAAGGTGGTCTGGATGACTTGACAAGAACATCCAAGCTTGTAATGCTGGAACTATCTGAAATGACAGGTTTTGTGCTTTCAGGAAATTATTTTTTAAAAAATAAAGTTTAATCCAGATGAAACCATGTAAATCACTGTGAATTGTGAGTTAGTGTTGTTGCCTATGCCAACACAGTGAGTGTTAGCACCACTGCATAGCTGCACAAGGAGTAGTGTCCACTCATCAAGCTGGCCTTTCTAGCAAACTGCCCTAAAGTGGGGGACAGTGGATTCCTTCCAAGTCTGTCTAGTGTGTTTTTATTGGAAGATTTCTTTGATTATAACAGATGCATCTGAACAAGCTATGCCTTATGATTTGTATTTATCCTGCTCTGTAATAGTACTTAGAGGAGAGGCTGGAATATCCCACTGTTTGTAGTGCTGTTAATCTTGTCTTGGAAACATCATCTTGGCCACTTGCTCTCCAGGATGTGGCTCTTAATGGATCTCTACTCTGATCAAAGTAATTCCTGTCTTGCCTTTCTGAAAAGGCATCAGTGTAAGCCTGAAGCTTCTGTTGGGATCTGCAAATGCTTAACTCAAGCATTCAGCTTTATCTGTGACCTTGCTTCCTTTGCAGATACTTGACTCGCAAACAGCATTGGTTAATCGCGGCTGGATTAGTCTAATGCCCGTCCCTGACAAGGAATTTACTGGATTGAGATAGCTTCCTAACTGTAACTCTATATATCAACACCACAGACTCTGTGAAGGGCAGAGAGAAGCTGTGCCTGAGGATCTGACACAGTGTGGTTAAACACTGTCCATATGATTTTTGGCTCTGGTCAGCAGTTAGGGCACCAAAGAATTTTTTGTTATTTGTTTTAAGCTCAGCTCAGAACTTGTATTCTAAGATCTAATTGCAAGTCTTGAGGCTTTATGGGTAATGAATCAGTTCAGTTTAAATTCTTTGAAGATGCCTTTGTTTGAAAAGCATGTTAAATCTGAGCTGTGCAGGCTCTGCATTCCACAGAGGCAGAAGGTTTCCTTTTGAACATGAGTGGGAAGATGCTATCATCAGTCAATCAGGGTGCAGTGTTGAAATTTAAATGGATGATGTCTGTCTTTAAATATAAACTAGAAACAAAAAGGATGCTTAGGTTTTCTGGTGATGTTGGTCCAAGAAAGACCAAATCAAAGTTCCTTTTTTTTCTGCTTTTATAAGTATTGTGGGACCCAGCTGAAAAGTCACACTGAACCAAAACTTAATTGGGAGGTTTAGAGCTCTCACTTCTTTTTTGAGGATGTGGGTATCAATCACTGCTCTCTTGCAGACTTAGGGAAAAGAGGGGAACTAGAAGAGCGAAGGCAGAAAAAAAAGATTAAATTGTTCTAACATCTGGTTTATGTACATTTGTTTACACACTTTTACTTTTCTTCTTTAGAGTAAAGCTGAAGCACTTTGAAAAATTTCAGGACACCACAGAAGCACTTGCTGGTAAGTGAGTTAACCCCATTCTTACAAAAAACTGGAATCTCTATCATGCACTAGTTCACTCATTACTTCTCTGTCCCTGCTCTGTTTCTTTGCTTAGTTTTTAAATTGCAGGTTTTTCAAAGGAAACTGATTTTGATGGCTTATGAGGTCACCCATTTGGTCTCCAGTGCAGTAGAGATGTAATAAAGTCTAGATTTTTCTTACTGTTTGTATTTCCCAAGCAGCTCACCAATGGGCACCACGTAAGTTTTGCCTGATACCTGTAGCCTGTTGTCAATGATGGATTCTTGTTGAAGCTGATTTTAACTGATTTGAGTCAACATTTCGTCACTACCACTGAGACAACAGATGGGTATCGGAGAACATTCATTATTGCAGTCGCCCGTGTTTTATGGATGCATATTATGCCTGTGTTTTTCAGCCCAAAAAAAGTCTGTCTTGTACTTGAAGTCAGGAGTTTAAACAAAATGGAAAGCCTTATATTTAATAATTTTTACAGATTTTACACTTAAAGGCTTGATGCTGTGGACTAGTTTGAACAAAAATTATAGAAGTTCTACGTAATAGTTCACAGTGTGACAATTACTGCTGAATATGCTATATGACAGCAACAGATGCATGTTCCAGGTTGCATTTACAACTTAAGAACGGTTTTTTATTCTGAGTGGTAGGACTAACCTATAGAGGAAGCCAAGGAAACAAGAATGGAGGTGCTGCCAGTGTGCATGAGATGCAAGTAAAAGAACTGATATTAAAGCTTCTGTATGTTCCTTTCCATGGCATATTTTTTGGATTATATTGCTTTTGCATAGGTGGAAAATTATCTCCACATTTGAAAAGTTGAGGGTGAACTCAGCACAGCACTTAGATTTTACTCTTACATGTCATTAAGGTTCTGGAAACCAAAAATCACTGGTCTCCACTCTATTTAGTGTGATGAAGATGTTGCATCAATCACAGAAGTTCAGTGGAGCACAGAACTGACTGTCAAACAGTTGTATAAGTGCCTGCTTAAAATATATTGTGTGGGATCGTAAAGCTTTTACAAATCTATTAATATTTGAGAATGAAGAATGTCCTTTTAAAATTCTTCTGTCTGCATGCTATATTAAAAGGGTATGTGCCTGACTGCCCAGTCAGTGTGTTTGGCATCGTTCCTTCTTGGGCTTTAGGTATTACATTATCATCACCAGAGGATGCAAGTAAGCCCTTACTCAATTTAGGATATCATGGTTGCTGCCTAAGGGACCTGGAAGATGGTTGGTTAATTAAATGATACACAAAATGTTCCCATATAACCCTGCCGTTGGAAATGTTAAACATGCATCTAAAGCATATGGCATACTGTTTGTAGAGATCTTTTAAAAAAATTGGCAAAAATAGAACTGAAACCATATGGAGAAAGGAGAGGCAACTGAGAGAAAAGTTTTTGATTTAGGCCTCCAAAGGAGCAAGTATATAATTTTCTTCTATTTTGATTTTAGCCATTGCATGGCAAAGTAGCATTGCAGCTCAGACTAGAGCTAGTGTGGGCAGTTAAAATAAATGTACAAAGTTAGGAGTACTATTTTTACAGGTTTTAGGAGGGGAAAAGAACTGCATCTTTGGTCTTTTTGTTTTATACAGCATCCACAGCTCTTGTAGAAGGCAAGCTCAGCAAGAACTTGAAGAAGATTCTCAAGAAGATTGTGGCAAAAGATGCCCATGAGCAGTTGGCGGTAGCAGATGCCAAACTTGGAGGTGTCATAAAGGTGATAGCTGATTTTGCCATTCTTCCTTTTGCCTCATGCTGCTGAAATATTATTGTCAGATACCAGAGATTTTGCAGTTACTAGCAATGGATTATGCTGTCAGTGCTGTGCTTGCAGCATGGACAATGCCTCATCCTAATATTTATACTGCATGCACAGAAGGAAGATGTTGTCTTGAGTACACGAGTGATGTCGTAAAAGTGCTCTGAGGTGTTCGGGTTTGCTTGATTTCTCTCCTAAATGTTGATTAGAAACCCAGCAGATTAAAAAATTAATTTTCCTAGTGATCCAATCCAGAGAAAGAGTGGTGGAAAGAACCAAACAAAAAAACCACAGACAGACAGACACACTTATTCCTCACTAACAGATGCTGCAATAGTGGGTTGATGACTTCCTGGGAGTGTGCATCGTTCTGCCTGCCTCAGTCTGCAAGCAGTTGTGCACTTCCTTCAGTCCTTGCCTGCCAGAGGAAGGAAGAGGTACAGTGAAGGTAGATTGCCTTCTCCAATGGCTCCTAGGTGTCAAATACCAGTTTCCCATCTCTCATGTCCAGTTGCTCCTTGGTCCACTCATTTTTATTCTGACAACTTCCTCGTGCTGTTTTAGGAGACTGGTGTAAGCTGCAAAATGATAAGGGTTTAGTGGTAAAGTGAATAATACCAAGGTCTCTGAACTAATTATTCAGTTTTGTTCCTCTGACAACGACCCAGAGCCCCCAACCCTCTACCTCTGAATTTTCTCTATGTGGCCAAACTGTTTCTAGTAAACTACAAAATCTTGAATCCTAAGTTGAATCTTTTAGATAGCGGATATATATTATAAATCTCTTCAAAGTGGAATTGTTACTATGTGTGGAACTGGGGGTGTCACTGCCCTTAGCGTCAAAAGCAGTGAAACTGTTGTGTGATTATGGAATAGCAGTGGGAGAACCAGTCATAAATGATATCAGGCTGCTGGAAGAAGGGCTTTAGAGGAATGTCATGTTGTACCTGACTTTGGATCATTGATTTCCAACCTGCAGGACAAGTTGAATTTGAGTTGTATACACAGCCCAATGGTTACAGAGTTGATGAGAGGAATTCGCTCCCAGATTGAAGGGCTTATAACAGGCCTCCCTTCTCGAGAGATGGCAGCCATGTGTCTGGGTCTGGCACACAGGTGAGTTCCTAGAGCAGCTCTGTATCATCCCATGTCTGCCCCACTCCTGTGTCCTTGGCTGTGCTGTGCTGCTTGAAGTGTCTCTGAGCATGTGACGTGGTCTTGTCAAGACACATTTGTATTGGAAATCTTGTCTTATAAAGGAAGGGCTTTCCAGTTTGCACCTACCCTTTAGGGAAAGGCTTCATCTTCACCCAGAGGTGATAGCTTTCCTTTGCATTTTATGTACTTCAGGATTTCTTTTGGAATGTCTCTGTAGGAGTCAAGTGGTAATTTAAAACTCCATTGCCACTAAGAGACAGGGTGAAGATCGTGATTTGCTGCTTTATGCCAGAGTAAATACCCATCTAACAGATAATTATGTAAAAATGTTAAAGGCAGAGTTGTCTTTCCACCTTGCTATCACTGCCTTTTAGGTTTAGTGGAGTAGTAGTTAAGGATCAACATGAGATTAAACATGCATTTGTGAGTAACTTTTTAATCCATGTTCTGATATGAGTTTGTCTTGTATGAGCCATTGGCAAGTGAGAAAAACGCTTTGCTGTAGCTAATTTCTTGAAGATAGATGTGTGTTTGTTTAGAAAATGGGCATTAATATTGAAGGAGGACTTTACAGATGCAAATCTTCATTGATATCAAGTGTCTTTGTAAACATACATTAAAGCCAGATGGTAATGGGCTTTCTCAGACAGTGAGAATCTGTTCTAGGAAGTTTCTTTTGTTGCTTCACATTAGCATTGCTAATATTGGCTGCTGGGTAGGTGCAGTTTTGTGGATTGCCTACAGCCGCTGCAGAACTGGAAGTGCTGTTGACAAATACTTTTTGTGGGGACCCATGCAGAAAGAAACCAGCAGCCAATTTCCTGCCACAGCACTCATGTTCAGTGTGCTGCATGTGGTACAAATAGCCTTAACTTTCCCTTTCACCCTGGTCACCAGGGGGTGTGTGTGTACACGTCAGAGCTGTTGGGAAATGTGTCAGTGTGGCTTCTGGCCACAGCTGAGAGCAGTCAGTGGCATAAAACTGAGCTGCATTGAGTAAATGTATTCACGTAAAATAGGAACAGGTGGGGCATACTCTGCCACAGGAGCTCAGGATGCTGATGAAACTGTATTTCTGTCTCCTCAGCCTTTCCCGGTACAAGTTGAAATTCAGCCCAGACAAAGTAGATACCATGATTATCCAGGCAATTTGTAAGTATATTTAGAGCTTACATGATTAATGGATTTGGCTTAGGATAGCTGACTTCTTTACGTTGGTTACAGAAAAGTATTGCTGTCAATGTCCTCCAAGTATGTCGTGGTACGTTGGGCACCGATGTTCAGCAAGGCATAAGGTGTGGTTTCTTAATAGGGTTTGCCACAAGCAGGAACAATTGTAGGATGACTCAGTAAACTACCACTTTCTCTTAGCATAGAAAGAAATCAGCTGAAATACAGACAGTCCTCTAAGGGCTTCTCTTCCCAACATACTTCCCTTCTGAGTAGTGCTTGGAGAACGGGCCCCAGAGGAAGGCATTTCGTAACCCGTCATGTTGATGGTGTCTTGTGTAGAGAGTATTGTAGAAATAGACTCTTATGTTAGGCACATAAAACATGCTGCAGTGTGTGATGCTGCGTTTCACGGGCTGAAATTGTTAACACAGCTAGGAAAGCCCATTCCTCGTTTTTGCTTGAAGACATACATATCATAATTGGCACACTTGCTGTGAAGCAGTGTTTGGAATATTAGTTCCCAGACTGTTGTCAATGATGAAACACATAGTTAAACTGAAATTAATGATTTGATTCAGTTCCTTCGTCACTACCACTGAGACAACAGATGGGAATGTTGGTATTGCATTAGCAGGAAATATTTTAGCCCCAGGGCTCTCTAGCAATATATACTGTGGATGCTATGCTCTTAAATTCTAAATCTGGTTTTTGGTCATATCTGGTACATGGCGAACCCGTTGGTTTTGTATTGAGTATACTTATATTATAAAGGCAACTAAAGGGCTTAATACAATCTTTTAAATCAAGTAATTGAATACAAAAATCAGTTTGTTACCATTAAAACATTTTTTCCTGAAAGTTAATCGGATGGTTGCATTTTACATCAGCCTTGTGTGTAGCACATTGGCTGACTGGGGAGAAGAATAATTGGTTGCTGTTCCCCTTCTGGGAGAACGTGCTTTGCAACTATTAAAGGAATCTGTCCAAGACAATTCCAGTGATGAAACTTTCAGGCCATGCTCATGGAAATGCTAACATTTCTATAGTATTGTGCCTGGGATTATGCATTTCTCTGAAAAGCAAAGACTTCTAGTGTACTGCAGTTTGTTTTATTCCAGTCTTTATAGGATAAAATAGGTCAGTTAATCTCCCTTTGCACTATTAAAATTTGTTGATTTGAGAGTTTTCCATTTTTAGATTACCTTTTAAATAAAAGTAGTCCATTCTCCTTTCTCGTAGCACTTCTGGATGACTTGGACAAAGAACTGAATAACTACATCATGCGCTGTAGGGAATGGTATGGTTGGCACTTCCCTGAACTGGGCAAAATCATCACAGACAACCTAACCTATTGTAAATGTGTGCGCAAAGTTGGTGAGTAGTAAGGAGTTGTGAGCCTGGAGCGTGTTGCATGGCAGTATGCAGTGCACCAATGGCACTGACTTGTAGACCAACTCACACTCTTATCCAGCTTGTCCTGACACTGTGCAGTCCTACCTTCAGAAGCAGTGTAAGCAGGGCCAGGAGAAAAGCAGTGTATGTTTGCATCTGTGCATTGATGCAAGCTTAAGAGAAAGCTAACACCACCTCACCAGCCAGTTCTGCAGGGACCACCAGCATATCTTCTGAGTACCCCGGGTATGCAGCAGACCACTTTGGAAATTAGCAACCAAAAAAATGTGATGTAAAGAGAAATGTAACCTGTTTCTGGATGTTCTTGGAGACAGCAACTACTGGAATTACTCACAAGAGCAAAAAGAATGACTGCAATAATATTTTGGACACTTGCCTCACCTTTTGGGCTCATGCGCTTTGTATTGGTGACTTTTTTTAGTGGGTTGTTTTTCTTGGAGGGTTTTTTGTGATGTTGGTTTGTTGTTTTGGTTTTGGTTTTTTTCTTGTTTTGGTTTGGTTTGTTTTTTTTTTAATAATGAAGTTTGCAGTCCAGAGGGAGACTTGCCCTTTGAAGGGAGCTTTTTTTCCCCGATTGTAGGAAGAATTAAGTAGATTTGGGTTTTGGTAAATGATTGTTTGCTTCTTGGAATTCTTTCTTTTTAATATTGTAACTGACAATTTTGCAGCAAGCAGCTATGGAAAAGGTGAAGAATGCAGTGTTACAGAATATGGGTGCTTTTTGGTTTTTTGTTTTTTTTTTTTAGTTTCAAATTTAGTATTTCCAACCATTCCTAGCTAGTATAAACATAGAACACTGACATATATGTTGGGAATTTGAAGTAGGGTAAAGGGAGACTTGACTTGCTTTTTTTATTTTGGCCTTTTATATTCATGTGTTTCTGTGCTTTTTTTCACTAGTTCATCTTGCCCTCAGCACAAACAAGCTTTCATCTGTCCCCCACAGGAGACAGAAGCAATTTTGCTTCCTCTGATGTTTCTGACATCCTACCAGAGGAGATTGAGGAGGATGTGAAGGCTGCTGCTGAGATTTCCATGGGGACAGAAGTATCAGAAGAAGACATAAACAACATAATCCATCTCTGTGATCAGGTATGTGCACACAGATGGATAGCAGAAGGAACTCTACTTCAGTCATTGCAGAACCTCTTCTACCAAGGAGAGGTTTTCCAAGGACAGTGCTGGCACAGTTGGGATGGCAGTGATGATTCCTATATTGTTGCTTTCCTGATGTTCAGACATGAGGGTGCACAGTCACTACCTCATCTGAGCCATCTCAGACTGCTGATAACTGCACAAAGCCTTCTGAAAGTGGCAGTGTTACTTTGGGGAGGAATTTTGCTATCGTTGTGCTTTCAAATCTTGAAAATAATGGCATTGTATAGCCTGTTTCTAATCTGTCACTTTAGAAACTAGGTGATAAACCCTGGGTTAAAAGTGGAGCACTGAGGCCCCCAAAGAATTAGGAGCCCTATCCTGCTCTCATCTAGATTGTATTTGAACACCCTCTGACTTTAGTTGTGCCAGTTGGATCCCTTTGTGACTTTAGCAGGGAGTGGCAGGATTAGGAGTTCCTGTTCTTGGTCTAGACCAGGCTGCTTTTTTGTGTGCATTCTAATTGTGTGTATTTGTATGGAACAAGTCAAGAGCATTTATCCCATTTCCAGAGAATAGTAGCAAAGGTTTATGTGAACACTGAATGTTCCAGGGTTTTGTCCTACAGAAAACGTCCTTACTAAGTATTTTTGTTCTGCTTTGCTGTCTTTGGCATTCTGTCAGCTCCTTTATCGGGAGCTTTGCTGAGAAAGTGAGTTGCATAGGGGAATAAGCAACACAGATCCAATTTATATGGAAGATGGAGCTCTACTCTGGGAATATGCCCTATATAAAGCTTCCCGTAACTCTGGCTCTTGGCTGTTTGCATTTTGCAATTTGTCAGTCTCCTTCATTGGAATTCTCAGCACTTCCTCATTTCAGTATATTTCTCTTTTGATATTTTTTGGTCATCTGATACTGAGTCCTGTAACCACACTCTGTCTGTGGCAGGTGATTGAAATCTCTGAGTATCGGACACAGCTGTACGACTACCTGAAGAACAGAATGATGGCCATTGCTCCTAATCTCACTGTCATGGTGGGAGAACTGGTCGGAGCAAGGCTCATTGCTCATGCAGGTGGGTTCAGTGATCGATGTGAATAACTCTTAGGTGACCTCATCAGAGGCTTTCTCCTTGGGGCTGGTCAGCTAAAAGCATTATATAAGGCCCTGATGAACATCTCGTGGTAAAGGGGGCGAAGGCAGCGCTTCAGCAATCTGAGAATACCAGTGTGAGCTTGGTAGTTGTCTGTGATGATGAAGTTCTCAGTTGGCCTGAATTCTTTTCAGAATATGAGGGCAACTTAAGTCACTACCTCTTCTGAGACACTTACTGAGCCTCCTGCTGATAGTTTAGTCATTTCTGAGCTAAAATGCTGACAAACCGACATTACATTTTTGTAGTCAGACTGGCTCAAGGTAGCAGCCTTATTTCAGTTACCTCTGCTGCAGACATGTTCTTGCTGCCAGACTGTCAGGAGTAGGCATTGCTCCGGTGGAATATGTTTTATTGAGTCAGCCTTCTTTCCTCATGCTGAAATCAAACCAAAAGAGTTAGTTGAAGCATGAAAGACTGAAACAATTTACCTGTCGTTCAGGAAATGAATGTGAAATAGGTTGCAGAAATAGATGGCTCTGAGCTTCTTACGCTGTTCAAAAGCAGGAATCCAGCGTAGCTGCTCATCTGACAAATTGGTATTGCTATGTCACCTCCTCCTAGGTTCCCTCTTGAATCTGGCAAAACACCCGGCTTCAACAGTTCAGTTACTGGGTGCTGAGAAGGCACTCTTCAGAGCACTGAAGACTAAAAGGGACACACCTAAGTTTGGCCTTATCTATCATGCTTCACTGGTGGGACAAACCAATGCCAAAAATAAAGGCAAGGTAAGTTGCAGAATTGCTCACCAGCTTGGCTTTTTCCAGAGCATGGGTATCTTGAGCTTCACAGTGAGGCTCTTACTGTGGCTTGTTTTACTGTATTGCTTTGTGATATAAAATATGATGTAAAATACCACTATCTACAAATCTGTGAATGTTATTCATTCCTGTTCAAAAAAAGTGAATGGGATTTTCCATTTGACACATCTAAGCAATAACAGATGCATTCCTGATGAGTTATGATGTAACACTGGTTTTCTCAAGGGGTACATTATTACTTTCTTCTACATGATAGGCTTTAGTCTTGCTTGAAAATGGGTCTCTTGTGTTAAAGAAAGTAATTTTGGGCTTGATCTTGAAGAGCTTAGGCCTTTATAATGTGGGTGGATGAATATGTGTTTGAATTGTGAAGAAAGCTGTCCATTTGGAAATTACACCTCAAACTAACCTGATCTAAAGGTTGGGATAGAGTAGGATATGTGTAACTAACTTGCTGTCTCAGATGTTTCTCTCTATTTTTCAAGGAAATAAGGTGTTACATTAACAGTATTTCAGTGTTGAAAGAATGATGCACTAATTATTTCTTGGATTAAACACTGCTAGTAAATGGTTACTTTGTTCTTTTGTATTTGGGTACAGTTTCCAGATCAGAGTGAATCATTGCCTTATGTTAAGTCTTAGCATTTAATATTATTTTTGGCTTTTCCAGATTTCTCGAATGCTGGCAGCTAAGACTGCCTTGACTATTCGTTATGATGCCCTTGGAGAGAACACCAGTGCTGAAATGGGAGCTGAGAACAGACTAAAAGTAGAGACGAGACTGAGGCTTTTGGAAGAGAGAGGGGTAAGTCTAGCAGAGGCTGCATGAAGCTGACATTCTTGTTGAGGGTAGGACTTTCTGATGCACTGCTTTTGACTCTTTTCCTGTCACTCAGTAGTGTGTCACTCTTGTTCTGCAGTTTCTCCCAGCTTTGGCTGGAGCAGTTGGGCGTGTAAGCTGGCTGCAGACATTTTTATGTCAGCTTTTCTTGTTTACATGGCTGTTTTTCCTTTACATTATCCTAAAAAATCTTGATACTGAACAAGATGAGTAAGATCATACCTTTACATTCACTGCATCTCTATGAATTGCAAAGATATGCTTATTATTTCATAGCTTCTTTCTCTTTACCTTAGAAAGGAGTATTTGGGTTTTGTCCATGCCTCGTGTTTTCCACCGTGGTTCCTCAGAATCTGAACACTGGTGATGCTTAGTCTTCAGGAGCTTTCTTATTCTGCAAACTGCTGCCTTGCCCTCCCACCACCTAATGAATATCCTACCTCTCCACACCTTCTGTTCCGTGTTGCCATTGGCACAGTGTGCTGGGAGAACATACGGTCACTTTCCTCTCTTAGGTGACACGCCTGCTGCATGTGATCTCATGAATGATGACGAGGTGCAGCCTTCCAATCTGGAAGATCTGATACTAGTGCTGTAGTACTGGCTTCACTAGATCAGAAAAGAAAAATCCAGAAAAACCTGCCCATTCTTGAGTGTTTTATGGGGGGTGATACTTCTTATTGCAACAAAGGCAAGGAGACATGTTAACACCAAAATACAAACCGAACACTTGACAAGTACCTATTTGATTCAAATCCAGTTTGGGACCTGTATTGTGGTTTTAAGGTTGGCCTTATGCCAGCCATAGGGTGATACATGCCCTGACATACTCCTGCCAAGAAAAAGTGCACAAATCAGAGCAGATTTGGGGAATTTGGAGGTATGATGTGGTATGTTTGTCTCTGTAGTATGTTTGATTCAGTACTAGATACCCTTTACTTGAATTGGCCTTCTGAAGAGCAGCATTAGAAAGGCCTTTCTCACCTCAGTTACACTTCCTGTCACTACTCTACACCCGGGTGTAAGACTTGTGCAGGTACACAAGAACCTGACCCATAATATATGACTGTTTTTCTATTTTTAATTCCTTTCAAGAGCTGTAAAACTTGTGAATTGTTTTCATTGTGAGTAATTTGGTTTTCATATATAAATTTTTCTTGTAGATAAGAAGAATAAGTGGCACTGGAAAAGCCTTGGCCAAGACAGACAAGTATCAAAACAAGAGGTGAATAGTTTTTCCTTTCAGGCTTTGTACTTGGCGAGTATTAATAACTCTGTGGTGGTTTTTTTTTTCTGAAAAGCTTTTTCTTTGTAGACTGAGTTGACTTAAGATCTAGAAAATGTTTTCTCTTCTTTTAAACACTGATGGTAAGTTCTGTTGCTAGTAAGAACTTCTGTTTTCCCAGATTTTGTAATGGTAAATTACTGACATCATCAGATAACAAATACTTTTATGTGCTATCAGCATCATCCCAGAAAGCTGGGTGTTAATATATAGCAGTTTTATTTAATATAAGTCTGAATGAAACAAATTTGAGAAAATTAGTTTGAATTAATTTCTTTTATATGGAAGCTGGCCTAGAGACCTACTTATCATCTTATTATTAGAAAATAAAAAAACCAGGTACCACTTGTTTTGAGCAAAGCTTCACCTCCTTGTTTTAGTCCTGTACATAATAAGTAATACATGTCTTAAGCAGTAGATGAGGTCTGTATGTACTCTGGACACTGTTAGAACAGTTTCTGGTGCCCAAAGTGACACTGTAAATTGCAACTGGGACAGCTGAACATCTGAGGATTTGAACAGGGTATTATTAGTCTGAGCTGTGACATCTGGGTTTATCGTTTAATTTGGTTGCAGGCTTCTTGCTTAGCTTGGCCTGCTTATTTTGCTGAGCTTTTGGTGTAGAGAGGGCGAGAGCTCAGCAAAAACAGGGCTGAGTGCTCGTTCTGTGAGGAAAAAATAGCACTGTTGCACCCATCTGCAGTCCCCAAACATCTTTCTGGAGCCTAGCTGTAACTTTCATTTCCATATGCCAGGCATTTCCAAGTTTAGTGACTTCTGGAGCAGCTTCTGTGGAGACATTGTCTGTCAGGAAATGAAGCACCAGGGCCTGTCAGGAGGCAGTAACTTAGGGAGGAGGGTGTTGAGGAGATAACATAGATGTTGGGTTTTGACCTCTTGAAATGAGGAGTCATGAATTCCTGCCAGGACATGTTTCTGCTGTTAGACATGCTTTGCAAACATGTCTAGGCTTGGGGAAGAATCTGAAGATAATTCCTGGCTGTTTGGCATAGTCTGGCTGCCTAAAAGGGAGACTAACTCAGTACATGTCAAATTGTCCTTATAGTACAAAAATGGCATTATTGTATGGGGATGTTTGAAGAGCTAAACTAGTGTTTTAAGGAGATTGGCGAGAATCTGAGTCCTGTATGGAACTATGGATTTTATTCAAGTTAGCTAAATCAAAGTAATATACCAGAAGTTAAATGCGAGGTAGTTTTTAGAGATGAGGTTCAAGTGAAACATTTCAGTATGCTTTCCAAAAAAGATGCGAGAGTGCATTACTTATCTTTGTCATATTTGTGGTTTTGGGTATGTTTGGGGTTTTTTTAATTAGCTGCAGTATTTTGACAATCTCAAGGAAGCCAGTGAGCTCTTGCTTGTGTTTAACTGAAGCAGAGTCCACTGTTTGCAAAAGGCTGTGTAATCAATTCCTGTAAAGCAATATGCAGAGTTAATAATCGTAAGGATAATTTCTGATGCTTAGAGGATGAAATGATGGTACTCTCTGCTGCCATTGCCACGTGCTTCCCAGTCCAGTCACTAGCCTTGGTTTCTTTTATAACATGCGCAAGGTAGCTACTTCAGATTCCTCTTTTAGAGAAGTTCAGGTGCTCAGGATGTGGCTAGGGGGAAATATTTTAGGCTTACTGTTTTAAAACTCTTTTCAGTAGGAATTCTGTTCTGAATTCTTGCTATTTAATAATTCAATTGCCCCTTACAAGTTCCAACTAAAGAGCACTGGATTTCAGGGTGGCTGGTTCTCTATAGCCTGTAGGGGAGCTTGGGTCTGAACAAATGAACATGCAGAAATTGAGAAGAGGCAGTTTCAGACATGGATTGGATATTTGAATGTCCCATAAAGTCAGTGATAGAGGGATGAACCACAGCATTAGCCTGCATTGTGAGTTTGCCCTCTCAGTGTAATGGCGGAGAGGCAGTGTAGAAAAGGCAAAAGGTAAAGCTACTTTTAATACTCTGTGTGCATATATACCCCTGAGGGTACAATTAAAGGGTAATATACCAAATGATGTGGAGCTGTGTGCCTGTGACCATAAGGCTGTGCTGAAAAGGCTTTCAGCAACAGAGAGATCAATCTAATGGGTAATTGAAGTGCTCTATAGAGCCTTGAACAGATATAAACCAGAATAAACTTTCACTTAACTGGTATCTTCTGTTCAGATCAGACAGTTGTACTTTATGGGGCATCTCTTCTGTAGTCATGATTAGTGATAAACCACCTCTGTACTGGAGAAAGGACCTCACTACCTGTAGATGCTTTGTAAGCTGAGTAAGATTTATTTGCAGATATTCTTGGGAGGTTGTGTTGGAAAGTTTACATTCAAGTGCGGGAGCTTACCTGGGGACCAGGTCTTCTTACCACTTAAACTGACTTGTTTACTCATTACAGCGAAGTAAAGGTATTTGACCCATCTGGTGACTCAACGCTTCCTGTTGTTTCCAAGAAACGCAAAATTCAGGAGGTGGAAGAACAAGACACTGAGGTTCCAGTGAAAGCAAAGAAGTTCAAAGCAGAGATGAAAGGTTAGTTGCTGTATCTGTGCTGCTGACATATTGCTGTTTCCATCATGTAATGGAGCTTAACATTTACAGCCAGCCACAGTACCTGGTTATTCTCCTTGAGTATCACAGTGTACTTAACAATAGTAATGATCCTTTATGGACTGCAGTTAATTTGTTTTAAACATCTGCTTTTAAACAGGTGTAAGCATATAAGAACATCTAAGAATGACACTCTATTTGTATTCTTCTTGCAGAATTTCTTGCTCAGCGAGTTCATATTTAGTGACCCTCAGTATCTTGAAGGTAGAAAACTGTTCTTTGTAAAACCAGAAACTTGCCCAATTTTCTTTTAAGAATACTGTTTTATTCTGACTAGAAATGTTTTCTGGCATGTTTCAATATACAAACAGGTCAGAATTTGAGGTGAAACGACACTTGGAAACTTCCATCTGAATTTACATAATACATGAACAGTTGTTATTTTCTGCGGAGCTAAAACCAAACTATGGCCACAGTTCTTCTGCTGTGTTACTGTGTGAAGAAAGAGATTTTTGAACTGACTTCAAAATAATCTGGTTTTGTATTATGGTTCATTTTAAGAAACATTCTTTTCTCTCCAGTGTGCTCTTCAGCACCTCTAAAAGGCTGGTCTGTACTTGCTGTGATAGTGGAGTACCCAGTGTGTAACTTGGGAGAGAAAAAGATGATTTTATCTCACTTCTGTGAGATAAAGAGCGAGATCTGGGTATGAGCTACTCACAAGTTTTGTCATCTGTCAGTGCCTGCAGCAGGTGAGGGCTGTCAGAGCCTTCCCTCTCTGGCTTCTCTGCTGCTGTGTTCTAAGGACCAGAGTGTAGCTGTGCTGCTTCAGGATGCCTTCCTGCTCAGCTGACACTGAGGTGTGACTGTTCATGGAGTCTGTTTACATGGATGGAGCAACTTGTAGGAACCTAAAGTTAGCTGAAAATTAAAGTTACAGTGGAGGGAGAATCCTTTGTGCTGTAAACCTGAGATCTAGCTTGTGTCCTAGCTTGTTCTCTTATCATAATGAGACAAGGACATATGAGTACTTTCGAGGCTTGAACTTTGCCCATTTGCTTTTGGAGAATGTGGATGTTCTCACAGTTACTGCTTTTGATTATTTTTTGAACTAACTTCCTTTGCTACAGCCAGAATTGTTCCCTGGGGCTTCCTTTGCATTATCAAAGCAAGTGTTGACATCTCACAGGCATGAGCTCCTCGCAGGTGAAATATTACATTGATTCCAGCCTGGTCTCTTGCAGTTTGAGGAGGATATTTCTGTTCATAGTTACGTGATTCAATGGTTCATGCGTTTATACACAAACTTGTTTGTGTTTGCTTCATTTGCTTTACTGAGCATTGGTATTTCCTGGTTTAGGGGTTGGGTGGAGTTTAGCAGGTATCCTTGAGCTGGAGATAGTGTCCAGAATAATTGAGGACTCCTGAAATCTGTGTTGTTTAAATTTCCCAAAACCTGAAGTACAGGATTCAGATGTGTTGATTTGCTTCCAGAAAAAATGAGGCCTTCTTCAAATGTGTGGTTCATAGCTCCTGCTTTTTCCCAGTTCTTCCTATCAATTGGGTCATTTTATTTGGATACCTGGGCATGAGTGCTAACTATGCCACTTGGTTCAGACTATGGAGTAAATGTTTTCAGAGAGCTTATTTGTCTTGTATGACCTGTATGCAGAACTAATCCTTTCAGCCTGCCCCTTTATTGCAAATTCTTGTATTCAAGCACCCAGCAAAGCACATGGATTTCCCTGACAGCTGCTAGACAGACCATGGCCTTGCTATTTTCCAGTATAATTTCTGTGGCTGCACAGTGTGCTAGAGGGGAGTGCTGGTGGTGGTCCCAGAAGTTTGAGTAGTTCAACAAGTCCCATAATACACAGAAGAGTGCAGAGGAGGTCCCAGCGTTAAGATTTGTTTTGCGTGGCCACTTGAGTACACATGAGCCTTTAATATCTGCTGTTCTTGCCTCCGTTCTCTTTTGATGTAGTGCTCTATTAAGCTTTTGCCTGGTCAGAGATTACATATCCAGACAGTGCATTGTCAAAGAAGCCTCTGCCCCCTCCTTCCCCATGCTGTTTGTGCAGCTGCAGGATAAATGGAGATGGTAGAAAAGTAGTCCTGGAAAGAATGGCACTTTTCAGCCAGATACAAACTGGATAAAAATGTATTACAAGAAGAATGTAAAGGACAGGAAGAATCTGGGATGCTGCCACTGATTGATTTGTCGAACTCTTGCTTTTAATATCAGTTGTAAAGAGGGCCAATATTTTGCATTATCTCCCCCAAAATGTAAATATTACTGCAAGATGAGATGTGTGTTGTTTTCTCTCTCCCTCCTTAGGGTGCATGGTTGGCAGTACTTTGGGTGGGAACTGGCAGGGGGGCTGGGGGTGAGCTGTGACTTCAAACCACTTTCACCTTTTATACCTGGAAAGAAACCAAGCGGAAAGATCATGCCTGAAACAAGTTACAATTCAATGAAGGATTTGTCTGTTAAAACCTGTCTTAGTGCTGGGGGAAGGTAAATAGGGCATGTATTTTTGTGACTACAGTCTGAAGTTGGATGTGGCTAGCCAGTGGCCGCAGTGAAGCCTTCAGCTTGCATTTACAGTCACTTGGGAAGGTCTCTCTTGGAAAGAGAAATAGCTTAAATTAATGGATTGAACCCTGCAAGATACAGAGCCTTAAATGACAGCAACATTGTGACAGGATGTCTTTATTGATAGGCAGTGTGACTTAACTCTGTAAAGTGGTGCAT
This sequence comes from Pachyramphus minor, assembly GCA_013397135.1. Lineage (NCBI taxonomy): Eukaryota > Metazoa > Chordata > Aves > Passeriformes > Tyrannidae > Pachyramphus > Pachyramphus minor. The sequence continues at coordinate 285,701 of VYXB01002302.1, forward strand.
CATGTAGAGGAGAGAGGGCACATCAGGCTCGTGTATAAAAGCCTAGGAAAAAAAAAGGTGAAAAATGAGTGAGTGGAACTGCTGTTGCTGATCTCCAGCACTCGCAGGACCATCAGTCAAACTGCTCTTCTAGGGGCTGCTTTCTGTGCTTCGGTGCCTGATAGTGAGAGCTGTTGGTTTCCTTGTCAAGTGCTGTGTACCACAAAGAAACCCCGCTGTCCTTGAGTGACTTAGAAGTACTGCACCTCGAGGGAAAAGGCCAGCACCCCTGGAGCCTATGTCCTTATTCTGCCTAGGTACAAATATGTAAAGTCTTGTGATGAGCTTTCCTGGAAAGCAGCAACTGAAATCTTCAGGGAGGGGTCTGCTGTGGCTGTGAGAGTGGCAGTGTCTGTGAGTGCCCCGTGCATCATCTGCAGCTGTAAATTGTGAGAGGTTCACTGCCTCATCTGTCAGACTTAATGACACATAGGGTAATAGCAAGAAGTTATTTTTTCCAGGTTACCACCCAACATTTTGCTTGAAAATGCATAGCTTGCCAATCCAGCTGAGTGAAAACGTGTTGCATAGCAAAATACCATGTGTATACTCCTGTTGTACTGTATGGCTTTAATGTAATTTATGCTTTTCAGCTACCTTATATTTCCCAGTGTCATACTGAGGGAGGTGAGGATACTTAGTTTCACACATGTTTTGAATGCCTTAGGCTCACACGCTGTTCATTGTGAATTGTGTGTATGGCAGAATCCACTTAAAATTATATTTACCAGTTCTTTTATCTGGAATTCTTTGCTGGTTTGCTTCTGGTATGTTTTTTAATGTCAGCAAGCTGCACGTGTTAGCTGGTTGTATTCTCATGTAGACATGTCTAGAATCTTTTTACCCTGAAGACAATTTTTCTTCGTCTGAAGCTAATGTTAGACACAAAGTTTGGAGTGTATTTTTGACTTCTTGAGGAACTAAATTGGTGATGAAGTACAGTCAAGATGTTTTGAGGTTGTGTGGTTTGGGTATTTTTTGTAATTTTTTGTAGTTCTTTTTGTAAGTGGTGAGTGTTCTTCAAAATGAAACTGATCCTTTCCTTTGGGGGGGCATACGGTGAGAAAATTGTCTTGAGTCACACCCCCAGTAGCAACTGTACATACCGCAAACACCACTGATTTCAGCATCATTTTTGTAACTACTGAAGGACAGTGGTTGCTACCTCATGAACTTAGTCATGAGTACTATGTATGGAGAAACTTGGTATCCAGCACTGACTCAGCTGTGCAAATAAATTTGACTTGGGTGTGCTCCAGTAACAGCCTGGCTGCTGCACAGGCTGTCAGCTTGGTAAGATTCCTGCTTGGGTTCTTTACCTAGAGATTGCTAAGACTGTGGTATGTATTCTAGAAAATTAGTGGTTCCATGCAGTAGTTCCATACCACTGTGATTAGATAGGGCAGCTATTGGTGAGTAGTTCTAAAATATAACTATAAGGTCCTTGGTAAATCTTTTCCTGGGTTGATGTTCCTCTTAGCTTATATAAATAATTCCTGTCTTCCAGGGCAGGAAAGTTTCTTCATTAAATGCTTTGTGTTAGCTCAGCATTAAGACATCTTTGTGTTAGCCAGTCTAAACAGTAAAGAAAACTGCTCTGCTTCTTAGCAAATTTCCAACATTAAGGTTGGGAAATCAGTTGTGAACAAGCTGCTGCTGACTGAACAGATTTCTAACGTGGAGTTTATAGAGTCCTTTCACTGCTCCTTTGCTGCTGCTGAAAATATTTGCCAAACGGTGGACAGTCTCTTTTCAGATGGAATACTTGAAGATAATTTGGCAAAAAAATGAAAACATGAAAGCTTGTTTTAAACTTTGTGAGCAGCACATAGGAGCGGTGTTTGTACCAGATGTGCATAGTGCTGTCTGAACACTGTCACTTGTGAATTAGGCAGTTGTATATTTTGGTTGTAGCAGGGAGTAGTCATGCACGTAAGGGCAAAGCAGATGGTAAATAGGTGTAGAGAGATTTAAAGAAGAGGCAGTGTGATATTCAGTATTTTGCATTCTTACTGATGTCATTGCATCTTACATCTCGTAGCTTTTCCTTTTGCATTCTTAATAACTGATAACCTGCTTTTCATTTTTGTCCTTTCTGTGGTACAGAAGGCACAGCTGTAGAAGATGATGAACCTGTCAAAAAGAAGAAAAAGAAAAAGAATAAGGAAAAGCAAGCTGAAGAAGAGGAGGTACTGAATGAGGAACTCGCCACCAACCCCACAGTTGAGGTGAGGCTGAATTGCATTCCTTTTTGGGAACATGTTTTATCCAAAACATACAGAGTGGGGGCGGGGGGGGACGGCTATATGGTATGCAAAGATGGTCTTGCTCTAGTAGGAAAATTCTGTGATGTCCCTCACTGTAGTGTCCAAGAAGATTTGCATTCCAGAATAAGGTCTGGGAAGTTTGTGACTGTAATGCCTCCGTGTTTCCCCTCCTTTTCCTCTGCCCACCCCCAGCTCTAGTCTCTCCTTTTGCATCTTTTCTAGTGGGAGGAGTGTGCCTTGGTGCCGATCCACGACATCTGTCTGGAGTTTAGGACTTACAGGGAACAGAGGCTGTACCTGCTGATTTGATGAAGCATCATTTTTGATGCCTTCCAGCAACAGTAGAGCAGATGGGACTGGGCCAAACTTTTTGCTCAGTTCTGAAATCCTATTCTTAACATGGGGTTTAATTTTCTCCCCTTTGTGTATCGCACTGCACTGCCTGACCACAGTGCTGAGCTGCCAGCACAGCTTCCCTTGCCCACTGCCCCCACTGGGCTGTTAACAGCCAGTGCATTTAGTGATTGAGGAAGGGACATCTCTTGGGTTGTGCTTTCCCGAGCTGGCAGCTGAGGGGATGCTTCGGGTGTGAGCTCTGTTGCCTTGGCTACCTGTGTTGCTTGGCTTTTCCATTATGCTGTTCATGACAACACTTGTTTGTTTGCAGAATGCAGAGAAAAAGAAGAAGAAAAAGAAGAAAGTGAAAGAGGAGGATGAAGACTGATCGGGAGCAGGGGAAAACATTGGCCCTTGGACAGCTGCTTTGGAGTAGCATTTCCCAACATAATTTGTTTACCCTCTTGCTGAAAACTAACTTCCTTGTGTTGCAAGAGGGCAAGGAGATGAATTTGATAGCTGTCTTCTGCCTTGGAACAGGATACCCTGGTGTCTCTGCTCATTAGGAGGATTACTGGTTTTTTGCAGTTTCTTTTGTTTAAAAGCTTTCATAAGTAGGCTTTTCACAAGCCATCTCCACTGATACAGAATAAAACTGTTTTTATGGAGATCTTATGCCTCTGTCTTTAAACTTGTTTGCTGGCTTTCTAGCCATTATCAGGGCTAAGAGTTATTGTTTTAAATGAATGATCAGCAAAACCTCTAAATGTGTAAATGTTCTGTTGTAGTTTGTTCGCCAAAGAATTCAAAAGTTGCAATATTTTTAAGTTCTCCATAAAATGGTTACAAATATATGTGCATATCAAAGATATGTGCAACAGCTGAGGTGTTATTGAGTCTGCACTGTAGTTTGCCTGATAAAGCCTTTTTTAATCATCTTCCAGACACTTTGGTTTTGCTGCACTGACTGACAAGATTCAGATGTGTGTTTTGAACTAATGTCAGGTAGCCTTCAAATTGCTTTGTGGTGATTGTGGCAACTGTCTTCACTTGATTTAAAAAAAACAAATCCAAAAAAACTAAAGCAAAATTACTTCTTGAGCTATCTGATAAAGAAGCAGAAAAGACAAGTGTTTTATTAATAGCAGAAATCAGCCATTTGCCAATTCTGCCATTCTCTGTGGGGATACAGATGCACTGAAGTAGCATCATATGATCAAGACTAATGCTCTTGAAGCTTTTTTGGTGGAAAAGGAAACAATTTTTATTTAACTGTGCTTATCACTCAATTTATTAATTAACATGATTTTTTTTTTTCCTAGGTGTAGTGGTAGGCTATCACCTAAACAAAAAATCAGTTTCTTTATCTGGGTGACCTTTGATAACTCTGCAGCCATTGTAGCTGGTGCTTTTCTGTGGAATACAGATTACTGACCAGCTCTTGGTGTGGAACTGGCTGTGGCTTATGACCTCTTAGTGCAAGTGGATATACCAAATCCCTAGCAAGATTGGTAACATTTTGTTAATACAGTACCTGTATCAAGAATATGAACTGCCTTTTTTTTTTTTCCCCCTTAGGAAGGTTGCAGTGAGTTTAACTGCTCTAATTGAGACTGCCTGGGAATAGTGAGACCATTCCAGTTCATCTGCTTTTTGCTAGACAAGTAAGATGAATTTAAGCTGAAATGTTTAAATGGGCAGCAAAGGTATTAAAACATGTTCATAATGAGATGGAAGACTTGGCTATTAGTGCCTTTAGTTTTTTGTTGTAAATGCATTTTCAAGCAGAAATCCTTACCCGATATGAGAGTTCAGTTTCTTCTGAACTCTTAATGTAGATGCTTTCTCAGAAGTATCAGATAAATTATATATGTGCTGTTCAGAAACTGTCCTATATAATTTGCCCTAATCAGAAAATTTGTATGAACATCAGTCGCTTAGTAAGTCTAATCAGAATCAAAGTGGAGAGAAGTTATTTTTGCACAGCCACTTTTTCCTTCCTTCTGTATATTCCTCTGATAACAAGGGGATCAGATTCACCTGTTTCCTTATGTAGCACATTTTAGTGGTTTGTCATTGCAAGCCAATGTCCAGTGCAGACCAACTTACATCTCACAAGGCAGCCCATCAGAGCTCAGTTGTGGGGCAGCAGGTCTTTGCCTTTCCTGCTCTGGTCTTGGGAGTGTTGATTTTAATATCAACTCAGCTAGAGCTTCTACTTTATTCTCTTTCAAGATGTATGTGACCCAGAAATACTGGGTGGAGAAGAGGAAGCAAGCGGTAAACTTTTCAGTGCTGGATAGACCATACATTTATCTGCCTGCCCCTCTTTTAAGCAGGTAAGGAAATAAGGACTCTGGGATCTAGTTTGAACTATTAAACTCCTCATCTTCAAAACAATAAGCTGCATATCTCAAAGGGTCGCTGCTGAAACACTGATAAGTGTGTTCAACTCAAGTGCTAAATATGATCGGTGAAAATAAACAGTGGTGATAGACTGCAGTCACTGTAAGCTGGGGTCACTGCATTTCAAGTGGGTTATCAGTTCAAGCAGGTAAGATTGGTTTGCTCATGCATGGTTTTCCACAAATGAAGGTCTGGGCATTTGTGTACGATCTTGCACCTTAAAATAATAATAAAACCTACAGGTATAGTTGGGAAATACTATAACCTCTTTGCACAGAGAGGTGGTGATTCTTAGAAATGTAACAGGCCTTTAATTGGCATGCAAACCTTTTAATCTTTTTATGGTGGTTTTAAGGCTTGTACAGCCTCTCCTGTAAGAAGTAATTGTGCAACAAAGGTATTTATGTAGAGCCTGTGTTATGGGTCCCTAGTTTTTGTAAAGGAGGTGATTCATCCCAAAATGGATCTTTTATTTCATCTATTGATTCAGCAAAACCAAAATCCCCAAACTAATATTAGAGTAGGGATAGAGGCTTTGAGTTGTTTGAATGCGGAAAGAAGAACCAGCCAGATTGATGGTGGCACTTAAAGCAGAACAGTGAGATCTGTGGAACAGAAGAAGCTAAAATGATAATATGATTCTTGGAGCATTTTACCAATAGGGGTTATTCTAAACCAAAGCTAGCCGTGGGAAATGGCTGATGAAATAAGGTTAAACCTAGAACGAAGTGAATGAGGGTGTTTCAAAGAGGTGGTTGGCAGTTTGAAAGGGATGTAACAAGGCCTGTGCTCGCTCAGCTTTTGAAAATCTGTTCTCATGTTGACTGTGAGTTTGAGGGGCAGGCAGCCTTCCTTCACAGCCTATAGTAAGTCTTAATTAGTAACTAACAGTCCCCTTGACTGTGCAGTTACAGATCCTGCTGGGGAAGGGATTCCACACAGCCTTCACTCTGACCAGGGACACAACCACCAGCCCAACCTTCTGGGAGCTGCCAGGTGCTCATCTACGGACAATGCAGACTTTCTCTCTGGGCTGCTGACAGTCTTTTTTGTTCCCTCTGAGGGGACCAGTTCTGTGAAGCACTGGGCCTGACTGCTTCTGGGCTGAGGTCCTCTGGGTCTCCTACCTGCTTCTTGGGAATTTGCCTGGTAGCATTGCCTGTGCATGAGAATTTGTTTGCATGGGAACATTGCTGGGTGGGGGACAGTGGTGCAGCCCTGCCACACAGCAGTCCCTCACCCCAGTTGCCTACAGGCCACAGATATGCACTTCCTTTCTGGTATCTCCTGCTGCCTGCAGGCATCCTGCTTGCTCCAGCCATCCTCCAATTGTTCCACCCACAGACACACACCCTCTGCATGTCTTCCATGTGTCCATGCTTATGCAGCAGCTCCTGTTGGGCATCCGAAGCCAAGCACGGGGACCTTGTTTTTTCCTGCCATGGGGAATGAGGTGGGCAGGCACCCTGTACCACTCCAGGCATTGGCCTTTGTGATCTGGATTGGAGAAGCTCTCCAGAGCTATCCTGGGCTTTTGTGTCCCTGCAGTGAGACGTGCCTGCTGAGACTGAGGCTGGAGACACAGAGGTAACTGCTCAGGGGTCATGAATCTTGCCTGCTGTGAAGGGACAGAACTGCTGCTGTTTTTCAGGTAAAACCTTCAGCTTGCCTATCCCTCTCAAGCTGTTTCTGCACATGAAAAATCCCACACGTCAACTTCCTGCTGTCTGTGCCACATCCTGGAGCTTGTGTAGCCCTGCAGCGAGGCTTCACTTTCTCTGGAAAAAATAATAATTTTATTATAAACGACAGCTCAGCAGTAACTTCATGTCTTCCTCAGGAAGAAGCACAGCAGCATGTTGTCTTTTGAAGTAGCTTAAAATTTTGGATAGAAATCTTGTTTTCTTAGTCGCCAGGTTCAGATCCTGTGCCTCTCTAGCCACAGGCTGTGATGTGCAGCCCTGACATCAATCAGCCTTGCCCCCGCAGAGCTGGTGGTGCCCTGAGCTGGAGGCTGCCTCTTCTGGCTGGCAGGGAGGGCTGCCAAATGCTCCATCCGTGCTTGCACTTGCTTGTGCTTAATTAACCCCTGCTGGAAATCCAGGAGCTTCTGCAGTGAGGGCCTGTCCCCCAAGGTGTGTCCTAGCTCTGAGCTTTCATTTTCTTTTCATGTCCCTTGCACTCTGTCATATTTCTTAAGCAAAAGGTTATTCCTCTTACAGCAGTGAGCATCTCTGTGTTCAATGACTCTTTCTGTTAAAGAATAATACTATTGAAAACACAGATTTTCTGATGTTTAGTTTCTCATCCCAGTCCCTGGCTAATGGAAACACCAGCATTGTCTCAACAGAGCTCAAGGAAAATGCAATGAGAGGCAAATGGTGAAGCACTTGTGCAAAATTTCTAAGCTACCCTGGAGAGAAAGTACAGGGCAGGATTGAAGTGCTGGGATGAAAGAGTGGGAAAGCTGGGCTGACTGTTGGTAAGCCAGGAGGTGCTTAAAAAATTAAAGGGAACAATTTAGAAAAACTCCTGTTGTTTGGATCACAGCCTGTTGGATTTTCCACCTTTAATCTCTGATCTTCACATTCCTCCTCTTAAAAACTGAGATAATGCCTCCCAAATTCCACAAGTGTACAGGGCTCTCATTATCATATTATTTATGAAGCACTACAAGAGCTCTAAATAGGATGTGATGTAGAATTGTTGTGAAGGAGAGGAAGGAAACCTGTTTGACAGCACAATGGCTACGACTGAGGTTGTCTAAGTCCATGATGAAATCTCTTGATAAAACTGCAGCCAGTCTCAGGGCAGCCACACTGAATTCCCACCTCTTGAACAGAAGTTAAAATCAGCTGTGCCAAAACACTAAACATTTCCCTTTGCAGGGTGGCAAGAAGGGGTTTGCTTTTGTAGCAACGTAGAAGCATGTTTAAAAATGACCTTTTTAAAAACTGGTGTGCCACTGGTTGGGTGCAGGGCAGCACTGAAACCTGAGCTGAGCTCAGACTTTACTACTGGTCTCTGCCACAGGATCAGCAAGGCCATGCAAAATGGAAGCTACTGCGGATGGGAGACAGGCTGCTGTTTAGACAGCTGTGAATGTAACACCATAACACTACAGATAAATGCAATATAATTGCCAGTTGCTCAATCAGTGTATTACAACATGCTGAAGCAACAATGGGCAGTACTGTGGCAGGGGATCGTGCTTCTTCCCCATGGCCAGCCTGCCATGCCCACCTGGGAACAGCAGGATAAGGTAAAAACTGTACTTCCCCTTAGTGCGATTTGCTGGGTTTTTGCTTGGTTGACAGCAAGCACGTGTGGGAGAGGAGGTGCCAACAGAGCTCCTGGGACCAGACCCAGATGTGCCACATGCAGTGTGTGAGGGAGTGTTGGTACCTTTGCACCAGGTTTCAGGTACTTCACCGTGAGACCCTTGTGCAGGAGCCCCTTATGCCTGTCAAATCCAAGTGAGGTTTCTCACACAGGACTGACATGGGGCCAAAACTACATGTGGTGTCACCAGGAGGCAGCTTCAGCTGCAGGGATCACTGCAGCCAGCTCTTGTTTCTTGTTCCTGCCTGACAGCACATCCATGCAAATAGTGATATGCAAATAGCGATTTCCATCCCTTCAAACCCCAGGGGGTACAGTACCTTTAGACTGTGCTGCTTAAATAAGATTACTAAAGATACAGAAATCATCCCCAGCATGTCCTGGACATGTGAACTTGCCACAGGTATCAAGAGTGTAAAAAATAGAAATTCAAGTTCTAGGATCTGTACTGTAGCATGTTTTAAAAATGTCATCCAACACAAATCAAAAGAAGGCGGCTTTGTCTAGACAGTTGTTTCCTAACACCAAATGCCAGGAGTTATTGCGCCTGTACCTTTCTGGAGACTTTCTGGCTGGAGAATGTTCTCTTTCCAGAGGAAATCCTTTTAACTTTCAGCGGTTCACGACTATAACTGGGTGAAATAATAGCTTGGCACACCCCCAAGCAATATGATTTTTATCTTTTTTGTTGTCTGCAAAAGTCTGACTTGTCCAATCCTATGAGTCATGGAGGGAATATGGGTGTCAGACCGCCCTTGTAACCAGGGATGGGCTTCTGGTGAGACAGGCATGGGGTCCTAGGTCAGAGGTGACAAATGGGGTCTGAAATATCCTCTACAGATCTGGAGTGGTGCTGCCTGCCCCTCTCCAGCCTTGGCAAGGCTGAGGATGTGGTGTTGCTGATGTGTACGTTTCTAGGCATCTTCATTTTCATTGAGTTATTCAAAGGGGCATTTTGTTGGCTACTGCTCCGGTTTCTCCAGGTGACTCATCTTACACTAATTATGGATTCATGCTTTGTCTTTGCCAAACACTAACAATTCATCACCTTCAACTACTGTGTTTAGATGTTTTCAGTTGAGACTTAGATTTTGATGGTTTATTTAGCCCAGAAATAAAGATTGAAGAATAAATACTGGAGCTTTTAACTGCTCAGGATTTTGTTCTGTATGGTGGATTAAATAAGCTCAGGTATTTAGCACAAGTCTCTCTTCCTTGTTCTGATAAAAAAAGACCTTGAGCCTCAGGGCACAAAGCAGCAGCCACAGCTTTCACTGTAAGTACCCTGCCTTCCCCGGGTCCCTGGGGCTGTGCAACTGCCCACGTGTGCTCTGGCACAGCTGGGGACCCTCTGGCCAGGTCTTTCTGCTCCCTGTGGCTGAGGTCCGGTGCGTGCCAGGAACTGCAGCTCAGCCACATGAGGACAAGGTGCTGGCTTAACTTGAAGATGCATCAGGCAAAAAAAAGCACAGTAGGAAGCTGTGTGGATTATCTTGTCTCAGGTCTCGTCTGGCTCATTAAGTTTATCACTTGTTGAATACAAACAGGACTGTGCTGGTCCCAACTCCACAGCTCCTCCCTTTGCTCTCAGCACGGCTCCTGTGGGGCTGCAGGTGCTGGTTTTAGCCTCCAGACCACGGAGAACCAAAACAACACATTGTGCATTGCTGTCTCCCACCTCCACGTGGAAAACCCCACTGCCCCTGGGCTCCCCTCCCTCACACCATCCACTGTCCAGCTGGAAACTCCAGTAGTGGCTTGGGGCAATGGAGAAAGGACTATAAGCAAGTGGAGGTGTGCAAACCAGGAATTTATGCTGCATAAAATACCTTTAGGACACATGGATGCACAAGGCTGGGCTGCATGGGACTAGCTTAAGCTCATCTGGAACCAGGATTTCCCTCTGAATTCTTGCCTTGCTTGAAACAAGATGTTCAAGCAGCAAAACTTCAATCTATAAAGAAGCAGTGGACCTCCATGGACCCTCTGTAAAGGTCCTTGTTCTCTTTCTACAGGCATGGGACAGACTGAATGCAGGGCCTGACTCAGGGATGCAGTAGGAGGCTAAATCTGGAGAAACAACCCAGCAGCCAAAACAAGTGACCAGGACGTGAGTGCAGGTGCATCCATGCTGCACTCAGGTTGTGAGCAGCAGGACTGGGCTGATGCTGCTGTCCTTGTTGTCCTTCACCTGCCACCTCTCCTGCAGCATTTGATCATCCAAACTGTGCCATGTTTCTGCCCCTGTGAAATACCAGGTAGGTCAGTGGCCACCCAAGCTTATTTCCTCGGTAGGTTTTGTCACCAAGAGCAAAGCAGCCCCTGCTGCAGGTGGCCTCCTGGCCAGTGTCCCAGCTGCTTGCATGGGACTGTGTGCAGGTAAGGTGGGATGTGGGTGGGCTGTCCCAGCTGCTGCCAAGGTCCCTGGCACCCTGTCCCAGCACTGGCTGCCCAGGGAGATGCAGAACACACAAGTGAGTGGGGTAAGGGGGCTTCTGAGGGCAGGATATGACTTGTGCTGTGCAAGTTTGTTGCTGTGCCCTTCACTGACGAGGAGCTCTTTGTCTCCTGCCAGTGCTGCTTCCCTTGGGGCTTTTTTTCCCTTCTTCTACCATCTTTACAGCTTGTTTTCCTTCCTGCATCTGCAAAGCTGCCTCCAACAAAGCTCTGGCAGACAATCTTATCTTGAAGCACAACCAGTCCTGCTCCTTTCACTCCAGTGTCTGTCTGCTCAAACCCTTGGCTGGAGCCCGGCGCCCGTTTGTGAGCAGAGCGCGCAGCCCGGCCTGCCGGCACCAGCGGCTGTGCTCTCCAGCAGGGGCACGGGTACAGCCACGTCCCGGCAGGGAGGGCAGGAGAGGGGCAGCTGCAGGAGCGTGGCTGTAAACAGGCACTCGAGTGGTTTGCCCTGTGTGTGCTGTTTCTGGAGTGGAAAGCTATTCATTAAATGGGTAGGAGAGATGACTGAGTCCATTTTTTCGCCCTTGGCTTATTCACTTGATTTGAAAGGCTTTCTTTCTCCCCACTTCTCCCCCCCCCCGACTTTATGGGTTTAGTATTTTGATGATCAAAATAGATCTGTTCTGGAGCATCTGTGAGAAAAGGCCTCACACCTATTTTGGGAGAGGAGGCTTAAAAACCCCACGGGGGATGACAGATTGAGAACTTTCACTGCTTATGCCTTGAAGCAGATATTCCTGATAACTAATAGCACCTGAAACTATTAAGGAAAGTGCAGATACAAAGAGCAGCAATATTAATTAAAGAAAATGAGCTGTTCCTTTTGCCTGACCATACCTTGCAAACCAGGAATTATTTCATCTTATGCAAAAAGAGGAAAGCCATGTGCTTTCCTGGCAGGAGCAGTCTGCAAGTCTCGGAGTATTTGCTTTGTTTATATTGCTGGGGCAGGATGGTGAATCCAGTGGAGCTGCAAGTGAAAGTCTTTGTTCTCCAAAGGTTTGTACAAACTTCATATCTCTTGAAAAATTGGTAGGAAATTGGGTTACTGGGTGCAGCATTTCATCTGGATCTAACTCTTTTTGCGGTCAGTGGTGACCTTTCTGTTTGCTTTGAAAAGCACTTGTAAATGGCCTTGGTGTTACAGGCAAATGCTCAACATGACTTGTTCTGTAGTGAGGGTTAGAGCCTTGTTCAGGAACCACCATATGTTTTATCAGACTGCCTTTTGTTTCTTAAGTCCAACCGGTGTGCATCATTTTAGCAATGAAAAAGGCTGGTAAGTCTTTGTCAAAAAGTGCCTAAAGCACAGAGCAGGACTGTAAGTATTCCTATATACTAAATATCTTCTGATATAATAGGTTGGGATTTATTTTTACTTTGATGCTGCCTCCAGCCCTTTCTGACTGGCATTTCCTGGAGACTCCTGGTGATTTCCAATAACAGGCAGTGAGAGCAGGTATGTCTCCCACAAATCCCGGGGAAGGTTTTGCACAAGGTTTCACTGGATGCCAGTGGAGGTGGATGATCCTCCAACGCCTCATGGTGTTGTGGTGAGTCATGAGTGCAGGTACTACGGGCACTGGAGCCTGTGACAATATAACAGCACAGTCTAAATGTACCTGTGCAATCTGAAAGTACAATCTAGGGTACAATCTAAAAGTAACTCCAGGCGTTAAGAAAGAAAGAAAGATTGAGTGTAGCCCTCTATATGATCAACGGAAAAAAAATGACTGGTTTTACAGGTAGCAGCCTCTGGCATTTGGCTGACTCCTGGTATGCTTGTTTGTAGGGTTTATTTTCCTTTATTTTAGCAGAAAGCATAGAAACTTATGCTGATAAAAGCTGAAATTCTGATTTATTCACATGAGTCTACGAGCTGTCAGAAATATCAGCTAGCATGAAACTTGCAATAAATCACTGGAGCTCACAGCTCTCGTACTGACAGTTGAACAACTGTCATTTGCTGAGGTCAAAGCTGCAAAAAAGAGCTTCAAGTGCATTTTTAACCTAAAAAAAAATTCTGAATGTAGAATAACAGAATTGTGCTTGTTAGGTTTCTCTGATTTCTCAATCAAATTTGCTCCATATGCAACTTAAACATCTGGATTCCCTTTGGCTGTCAGCTGCTGATTGCCATCCCCTCATGAAGCTCTGACCTTCAGAAATCACTGTGATGAACCATTTTGCCTATTCATAGTTGAATTTCATGCCAGTGAAAGATGCAGGTCTTGCTTCTTTTTGATGTTTAATTTACATCTCTTGTTTCTGGTCCCTGTGCTGTTAGCTCAGTGACAGAAACCACAGGAAATGTTGCCCTGCGGGGCAAGTCCCTCTAAACAGCAAGTCACCCCTCTTATCTTCCCCTTAATTAATGAATTCAGGTAGAAAGAGAAAGGGTTCACACTTATCCCTGGAGGAGCCCAGATCAGCCACCCCTGCTCCGTGCTGGGGAAGGGCTTAGGCCAACTTCATACAAGGTTTTGACTAGACTGGTACTGCAAAGCAAAAATGAGCATACTTACTCTGGGTGTTGGACCTGACACAGCTCTGTCATTGCATCATACAGACACATCATCAGTGCCCTTCAGCTGAGCTGTGTGAATCATGGCCAAATGATGCCCACAGGAAAGAGAAGTGCACTTGGTGATGTCCTCTTCTGATAGCTACTTCTCTAGGATGGACCGGGAGGTTCATGTGCTTTCAAAGGTGCAGTTCACATAGGGAAGACAGTTTTGCTTGTCTTTCAAAGGCCACAGGTAAAAAGGGATCTTATGCCTTATGCAAAGGAGGATTTTTCCCATGAACAGGCAAAAAAAAGCAAACAAGGAATCCAGTATTCTTCCTGGGAGCAACTCCCTTACCCTAAGCCACGCTGCCCTGACATAAGGGGGACCACCATGAGGCCAGCTCTGCTGTGCCACAGGGCCACTTGTGCCTCTGTCCTTATGAAGGGACCCAAGGAATAGGGTGCCAGAGACTCTTGCTTGTCCAAGGCTATTCCTGTGTGGATGGGACATGGTTCCCATGCACCCATGGGCTGGAGGAGACCGTCTGGCTCTGTACCTACCCAGTACCCAGACTGCCCATCTTTGGTCTTTCCTATTTATGTGGGGATTAGTCATACCAGGGCTTCTATGTTGCAACTTGGATGGTGTAATCCTGCCATGTCTTTGGTAACTCAAAGTCTTCTTGAACAAGATGTCTCATGTGAAAAACAGAAACATCTATAAAGGTGAGTATTAAAGTCCTTCTGGATGAATTTGTGTATCATAGAAAAATGAGAATAGAAGTGGTACAGAGGTGATTTTCATTTTTGATCTGTCATTGCAAACCCCTTTCAACTGAATTTCTTGATAAATATTTAATATTCATTGCACAGTTCCAATTTGACATGAGATCTTCAGGGACACATAATTCAAATACAGCAAAAAAAAATGCATTTCTCAAAGAAAGTTAAACTGTTCCTGGTCATTGTACTTATTTTAAGCTTTCCAAATTTCTGTAATCTCTTTGCACTAGTTGAGCTTCTGCAGAGACGCTGGGTTTGCTTTGGCTGGTGATCCAGCAGAACTGGGATGTCATGCTGGCAGTGACCCACTGAAGTCCCAGGGGAGGAGCCACTGGAGGGAGCCTGTGGGGACCATGGTCCTTGCAATTTGTGACAAACATCACATGAAATGAGCTGCCAGTACTGGGGACAGCCCAATCCCCCACCATAATCATCTTATACAAAAAGCAAGTTAGTGGTGAGGAGTGTCTGTCTGGCTATAACCAGACTGCAATGGGTTCATACAAACCTGAGGCTCAGGCCCATCACCACCAGTCAGGGCATAATTCTTATCCTGAGGTGCCTCAGTCTGGCATCTTTTGATTGAGGCATCAAAAGCACAGCTGAAACTAAACATCACCTTTCTCAAGCTGCACAGGCTACCAAAAACACAGCATGCTTACCCTGGTTTGCTTTGTTTGCATAACATCCTGCCTTCAGTGGTTTCTGTTAAAGCATATCAGACATGGTTTGGGGGGGTTTCCCTTCAGCCTTCACAGCATCCTTCATTTCTCACCCTCTGTGGTCACCCCACTGCTGTTGCACTATGGGAACAGAAGTGTCTTGACTAAATATTTGTGAAACTCCCTGCACCATAACGAGCCTTCCTGAGCTTTGACAGAGGCTGGACAGATGCACTGAGTGGGGGAGAACCCGAGTGGTCTGCATGAGTGCCAAGCCATCCCAGGGCCTGCTGAAGGTGCTTCTGGCGGGGAGAGCGAGAATCCTGCCAGACTGAGAGGTGCTTTTGAAGGCTGCAGCTTCATCTGATATGATTTCATAAAGCTAACATTTAAGGGTCAGATGATGTGATATGCTGCCTTCAGACATTGCATATACAAGCCCAGCCCACTGCTGAGACAAAAGTGGCTTTAAGCCCTGTCTATCCATCTATGTGATACATCTGTTTGTCTTTTGCCAACTGGCATGAAAGTTTCTTTTATCTGAAACTATTTCCAGCTATTTCTTCTCTCAGAATCTCCAAAGTGTTTATATGACTTGAAAGAACTACTTCCAGCATTTTTGGCTGGGCAGCATTTGAGCTTCAAGTTTTACAACAGGTATTTGAGCACATTCCCTTGCCTTTGTAAGGGCTATTACAGCAGGTCATCTGTCATGGGAAGGGTGTGTCTCCTGCTCAAAATATTCCTCACTTTCTCATGTTATTTTTGATACCTCTCTAGAAATTGCAGGTTGGCAGCATATTACCTCTGTTAAGCCAAGTCCAAAGAATGAGCAGGGAAGTTTCATGTGTGCGATAAGTCTCAAACCGGAATGGGGAGAGGTTCTGGGAAGCGAGCAGTGTCTTGGTGTGGCTGCATCTCTCTGGGACTCGTTGGGATCTGAGATTTGCAGATGCTCTATTTGAAACTACACAGAGGCCTCCAAGTGTAAAGCCTGGAGCTGCTGCTGGGCTTACTACTGCTTGGGAAATGGGATGGAGAGGATCCTTTCACTGTTCTTGAGCCTGCCACTGAGACATTGGTGGTTTTTAACCCAGATCAGTTATTTTGACAAGACATTTTTATTCCTGTTCAGCAAGGGTGGGCAGTGACAATTGCTGTTTCCTTATGGCAGTACTCAAGCTACTGCACATCCAGTTTTTCTGAAGTAGCTTTGATACGTACAAGGGGAAGGAACTGTGATATGAATTGTATCTCACTTGTTTCAGGGAGCTTGAATAACATGTGCTTCCCTTCATACCATACAGCCTGATATTCCCACTTCCCTGACTAGCAGCCACAAAAGGGAGCAAATCCTGAAGACTGGCCTGTGCCTCATGGTGACACAGGATGGTGGCATAAAGCAGAGAGCTTCAGCTACCTGCTGGAGAAGCGTTTGATGCAAAGTCAAGGCCATTTCCTGCTGTGTGTTGCCAGCCAGCTTAAAAAGAACTTTGTTTTGTTGTCTTTTTTTTCCTTCTTTTTTTTAAGATGTAGCAATTTCTGGCCAAATCTCAGGGTCTCAAGGGAGCATTCTGGCTGAAAAAATTACTTCAGAATTTGGCCTAACATAACTTTAAGATAAAAACTTTTATATAATCACTAATTCACAGTCGCAGTTGCTTTGACTTCTCCCATTATCATTCCTAAGTTATTCTTTTCATGCTGGGAGTTGGATTTTCCTGGCACTACGTCTGTTTTCAGCAATGTATACACCACAACTGCTGACAACTAGGAGTTGGATCCCATGTTCCTCGACCCTGGCTGTAGCTTGTTTTTTCTGGCACCGCTTTAAAGTCTCCCATCTGCACTTGCCTCCCGATGACCAGTGGCAGTCCTTCAGCTGTGTGAGAAGTGCCTGATGTTATCCTGTTGTTCTCGCACTCCTCCAGACCCGTTTCTCGGCTGGGCTGTGAGCACAGCCCTCCCCTGTTCCTAGATAGAGCCTTATCAGGGCCAGCCATGGCAATGCTCCCATCTCCTTCCAGCCCTCCCCTTTGGTTACTGGAAGGCCCGTTCACCTTGTGCATTTTAGTGTGGCAGAAATGCTGCTCTGCTGCTTCTTGGGTTTTCCAATCCTCTTTGCTTTTCTGTAAAACCTCCCTCTGACCTCTCTTCTACCTAGGAACTGTAGGAGATCGCCTCTGCACCCTTCAGCTGCTGAGAGCCAGAGGGACAGCTGTGTGCTGGTCTCTCTACCTGCCTCTCATCTCCACTGGGTTATTTTTGTTCAAGTCTGGTGATGGTTGCACCATATCCAGCTTACTCATAAGATGCTGCTGGTTCTCTTAGCAGCATTTTGAATGAGTACAGCTGTTCTATGCTTGGATTCCTCCTCACTTGGCTTAGCAGCAGTATGACTCTTTTAGGGATGTATGCTGTTTGGTAACAAGCAGGTGCCCTTGCTCAGCTGGGAGGCTGGATATTTCTCTGAACTTACTCTCTAGTTTGATGTGGGCACGGAGTACTTGACAAATTAACTGTGTTCCTTCCTCCCCCACTGCTTGTCTGGGTTTGTTTATTTCTGTTATTCCTGTCGTATTCAGTTTCATTTGTTATTTTTAGTTTTGTTTTCCAGGCCTCTCTCCTTTACTTACTTTTGCTCAGCGCTAAGGAATCCTTTTTTGAGCTTTCTTAGTATTTTGAGGGGAAAAATGCTATTACTGATGAGCGTTTTGTGCCTTTTTATCGTGCCTCACCAGACAGGGCATGCAGGAGCTTGCGCATACATGTTCCTTCCCTGTCCTCATTCAGATGTCAACTGACTTTGATCTTCCTACACCTCCCAGCACGTGTTGAAGCTTTACCTGGCACTCAGGGTTTCCATTGCCTCCATAGCACAGCTGACATGATGTAGCAGTTTTCAACCATACCTCTTTTTGCTGTCATCCACTGGCTGCCGCCAGGAAAGCAATATTACCCCAGGCTGGGAAATTACTGGGAATTACTCCTTCCTTGAGCCCAGCTCCCACCAGCAGCAGCACTGGTGGTTAGGCACGTAGTCCTCCCTCAGTCAGGAGGGGAGCAGTGTCGCAGCCTGGCTGCATTTCATGGAAAGCCATTTTTCAGCTGATTTCCTTTCCTGCCTGCTGGTGCCCCACTGGTTTCCATGGTATTCGTGGTTGTGTAGGGGTGGCAATTTCAGCATCCTGGCAGCCTTCCAGCCTGCCTCTCCATAAAACCCTGTACGGTTTCAAACGTGTATGCATATATATTTTTTTCTTATTTTTCCTTCATCCCACAGATGAAGGAAAAATGCTGTGTGCTTTTAAGCAGTTAATCTATTCCATCCTTCGCTTATCTCACAGGCACAGTGTGAGGTTGTGCTCGTTCTTGCTGGCAAGTTGCTTTGAGTTCCTCGATGAAAAGTTTGCTGTAAAGGCAAAAAGGGATCATATCCATGTGATCACTCTCTTTTCCAGGGGATGGTGCAGAGCATCCTACTGAACAACTAGCATAGTCCTAGTGACCACAAGCTGATTCGTGGAGCTGAACTTAAATAGGTCGGCATCCCCATCACTTCAAGTCTTCATCCACCTTCTGAGAGCTGCTGTGCTCACTGTTGGTGGCTGTGAGCTCCAAGTCCAGCCACACATCTGTAAGAGCAGTGCAGAAAGCCATCAGAAAATCTGTCTTGTGACAGACGAGATTCTGTCAATCCTCTGTTTTCTTTTGCTTTGTTTTGTTTAAAAAACAAACCCAAAACAATCCAGGGGTTTGCTCTAAGCAACATTTGGAGTGATCCAAGCACACATCTGGTCTCAGCTTCATGGAGGCTTTCATAATGGTCTCTTGCCATAATAGTCTCATTTTTTGGAAGCAAGTCATTGGTGTTCTTCAGGTTGAATGAACTTTGATCAGGCATGGACCTCAATGCATCAGGGTGAAAAAACACCTCATTCTGGGCTGTGGGAGGCCAGAGGGGTTGGAGAGAGAGGATGCTATGTTTGGATACGCACAGAATGGCCTCTGATACACATAACTTTGGAAGAGTGATTAAATGGTGACCTTCTTGGCTAAAGATGGCAGGGCTGTGATCTGTGTCTTTGGCTGTTTCATCTGGTAAGATACATTTGGCAACACAGGGTAGTACCAGATTGAAGGCCCCTGTTGTAGAGGCTCCACATTGAAGGAGGATGGGCCTTGGTCTGCTAAAGAGAAAGGGGCTGTGAACTGCAGCATGTATTAACTATTTGTATCAGTAGAAGCCACAGGAAGAGATAATCCAGTAGTAACAGCTGCCCCTGGAATTATTTGTGCACATGTTTGGCTCCGAAGCTTTTTGTCCAGCTGGCTGGAGGTCACTGCAAGCACTGATAAGTATTTGCCAAATGCCAGAAAGAAGAGAGAACAAGGTCAGAAGCTCTTCTGGTAGCAAGGCAGAGCATGTTTAGCAAACGCTGCTATCTCTTCAATTGGGGTGAGAGATTTCATCAACAAAATACGCAGGGGAGGTTTGAATGCTAGTGGAGAGCAGGAGGAATATATGTTACAGCTTTTGGTTAAGCCAAGAGAAACTTGGGAATTGCTGTTTCCTTCTTAGTGGGGAATCTTCTGTCCCCTACAAAACGTGACTGACATCTCCCCCCCCATCACTGTGTCTGAATCTGTTGGGGCCAGGTCAAAGGAGCAGGGCAGTCGTGGGATGGAGAGGAGGAATGAAGCTGGCTCTGCAGCAGTTGTTGGTGCAATCTGGTTATCCGAATTTGCAGACATTTGAAGCAGGGCTTTGTGTTTGGCAGCCCTTTGCTTGGCTCTGCCCCTGTCCCGTGGGGAGGGCAGGGAGCTCTGGCCCAGTGTGGTACCGTTCAGGGGTGCAACCAAACAGCCAGCAGGTCACATCTGTGTGCTGGCCCCTGAAGGGAGCTTTCTTCATCCTACACCCCATTACATATGCTGATCTCCAGCCCTTCCAGGCAGATGGCTGCAGTGATGGCCTCACATTCCAGGACGTCTGAAAGATCTAAGGTGCTCACCACTGTTACTTTGCAGGCACAGACAGAGACCCCCTTGGGGGTGCACTCCTGGGCAGGCACACCAGCACCTTCTTGTCACCAAGGCAAAACCATGGGGTTTTGACCTGATCTCCACACCCCATGCGATTCCTCCTATTGCTCTACTCCTGTTTGATCGTACTACTAATGGGAGCACTGGTGGGGACAGTGTCACATAGCAACTCTTACTGTACAAATAGCTGCCTCACAGTAGCACGATAACCACACAGGGAGGTTTGGTCATGGATATTAGAGATCTGAGTTTAGCACCTCCCTTTTTGTTAAATCACTAACTGCAAATTCAAACACAACCCTCTCCTGTAACTTTTCACTCCTTTCCCTCCCTGGCTCCCCTTTCCTGCCTACAACTTCCCTCCTCTTTCTTGTTCAACATTTAGTTCAGGGTCTGTGCTACTCTCTGCCCTCACTTTGCATCCCTTCCACCCTTCTGCTGCTCCTGGGAGTGTGAGAGCTTCAGCAGTTACAAGGGCAGAGGTACACGAAACCCTGCTTTTCCTTTTGCTAAACGCTACCTCTCCAAAGTTGAGGTGATGGTTAAAAGTAAATGAATGCTAAAGTGAATTGGCAAAAATGCTAGAGAGGAAACCCTGCTCAGATATTGATTTTACTGAAAGAAAAACTACAGACTCTTTACTATGGAGACTTCTACTTCCTGTAGAAGTCTCTGCCCACTTGTCCCTCCATCCTCATTTGTGTCTCTGCTTTTAATCTGAAATTGCAATCAGAGGTAGAAGTTTCACGGAGTCCGAGGGCTGTCTGTGCCCTCTAAGCCACCTACCCAAGGCTTGCACAGCCCCTGCCATGCTCTGAGAATGGCCTCTCAAAGCCTGGTTCTCATTTGTGAATTAAAGCCTTTTAGGCCTCTGCAATTTCAAATGTCTGTAGACAGTGCAGGCAGCAACTGTGCCATCCACAGTTGCTGTGTGCTTGAGTAACTCAGGACTGGTGCTGGTGGCTGGAGTTGGTGGTCTGGCGTGTGTCGCTTCAGCGAGAGGATTCCTGATGAATGCTTTGGGGAAGCACTTAGCTGGGCTTATGTTTCCAGATTGATTTGTGAGAGGAAAGCAGGGCATACAGAGATAATGACTCACGTCTTGATGTGAAGGAACATTCTTCACAGATAAAAATGTTTCAAAATCCTCAGGCAGTAGATATCATGTTACAGGCAGAAGCATAAGGGATAGAAATTTCCTGTTTGGTATAGTAAAAGGTAATAATTTACTTGTATCTTCCTTCGTGATCACCTTCCAGGTGATGTTCCTGGAGCTGGCTGAGTGCAGGAAAGGAACGCTGGGCAGGCACACTCATAGCAGCAGTGGAAGCAATGGCTCTGAGAGTGGTTGGCCCTCTGCCATTGCGCTTGCAGTGGCAGCAAACACTGAGTTAAAAGGTGCTTCAATTCTAACTGTGTTTGCCCTTTTTTTTTTTGCCTTTGCAAGAGAAGACAAAACCTGATAAGCTATGCTGTTGGGTTCATATTTGATGCCTCCTTTCTCATTGCCAAGGGGAACTGTTGTAAGAAACCTGAGCAAAAGATGTTCCCTCCACACTGTCATTTAAAATAACAAGCAAAGAGTTCATGTTGTAGACACTGCTTCTCTCCTTGAGATGAATGCCTGACACTTGTAAAACTGGTGTGGAATTCAAGGATAGCCAGCAATGAGCACACACAGAGGCTGCTTCTTCTGGACCTCCACCTTGTCAAACTGAGTGCAGGCCTTTATCACAGGCTTTCATTTTGTTCTCAAAGGGCATTTTTATTAGCTTCCTGCTAGAAGTATGGAACTGATTGGAGAAATATTTTTAGGTCTAATCGTAATTGTCTGCAAGAAATTAAAGAACAAAAAAGAAAAGGTGGCATTTGAAAACCAACCTGGTTGCACTGCTAACTAGCTCATGTAGAGTGATTAAAAAAATGCCAACCAACAACAGAGAAAGAAAAAACTCAACAATCTAAAACCAGAAGAAAAAAGGAGGATAACAGTAGCAGGAGAGTGTGTTGGAGATTCCATGAACTCTGTTCCCAGCCACCTGCCATGAGTATGAGAAGGCTCAGGTAGCTCTCAGGAATGAAACCCTGCAGGTCTGTGGCGATGACATACCCCTCTGCTGCGGACCAGAAGATGATTCCAACGCAGCTCATTACATTTCTATTTCTGACTAAGCCCATTGTTGGATTTAATGAATAAGTGATGTTTTGAACTGATAAACACCCTGCAGCAAATTTCCCATTTTATGTTGTGATGAACAAGCCAAGAGATTTCAGGAAAGCTGTAAACGGCCTTTAACATATGATTTCAGACTTAATTCAAAGTAGGAGGTGCTTCTCAGAGCTATCTTGAAAGTTTCTCTCACCTCCACCCCCAAAATGGAGATAAGATTTCCACAGACTAAGCAGTGTTATCTCTAAAACAAGGCAGCAACTGCTACCAACACTGTTGGTAGTTCATTATCACAGGGAAATATCATGTATTGTGAAATGTAAAAATGTCTATTAACTATTTAATTGCTAATCCTTTTAGATACAAAGTATTCCCTTTGCTTATCCCTTTGCTTATGTGTACCTTCCTCCTCCTTCTCCCTGTATAGTAAAGACTTACCTGTCCCACACCCACTTGCTTATGTTTCCAGGCTTGATCCTCACACCTTTGATCATGCAATTATGGGCTCCCCATAGGAAACCACTCACTATACCAAAATCAGCAAATGTGACACCAGCATAAAACAAAAGAAGTTAAATATCAAAAGAGATCTTTCTGGAGACTGCCACAAAAGTGGTGTAATTAATTTTTGCATTAAATTTATTTGAAGTTTCCCATGGAAAGGTAAACAAAGCTGCCACATAACTTCTGTTATAGGATGGTGATGTCAAAGACTGTCATCACTTCATTGCAGAGTGTGATTCACCTTGCAGTAGATTAGACAGCAACGTGATAGAATTAGAAAAACCCAGGTCTGAAAACACTAGTTCGTACTTACAAAGGGTTTTTTTTCCCAAAAGCTTGACAGTTGGTGCTCTTTTCTATGCTTCAGAGACAAAGAAAAATGAAGTCATAACAGCCTTCAGATAGACTTTTATGAGTCTAAAGACAGAAAGTAATGTCTGGCACGGATTGTTTGACTGGACTAAGGGGGAAATTAATTCCCTCTGAGGAAGGGAATTTGATTTACCATTTCCTTAAGGCTGTTGGACGGGGAGCATGAGAGCCTGCTCTGGTATGTGATGAGGTTTTGCCACTCTCGCATCTTGGCAGGGCAGACTGACCATCATGGATAGTGTTCTTCCTGCCTGTCAGGAAAGACAGAAGGAAACTGACTTTATCCCACAAAGGACTTCTCTGAGATTTCAGTCATGGCTGGGTGTCCCTCAGTCCCTCTTTTGTGGAATCTGTTTTCCCAAGACAAAACCAAGCCCTGGAAAAGGAGCAGAAACGAATAATAATTCAAAAATGCAAATGCTGCTGGTAGGTTGCAGGGAGGCTCTAAACAGCAAGGAGCCTTTTCCTTTTCCCAAGGAAACATGTCCATAATGGAGAAAGGTTCTTTCTCCAGATTGCATGTAAAACCCCCAGAGGTTTCAATGGTTTTCTTTCTGCATATCATGTGCCCATTTCCCTGTACCAATGGTCTTCCCACAGCCACCCTCACTACCCTGACCTTTAATTCCAAGGGGACTTTTGCGGGTGCCTTAATGCCTCTGTGCAACACCCCGGATTGGACACTGATGGGAAAAGCTACATAAAACAAGGAACTGAATACTTCCGAGGGTAGTGATGTCTGCGTGTGATTACTTGTTGGCTGCACTGGCTGAAGCTGTGCTGCTAACTCAGCAGACTGTAAGTAGACAGTATTGTCTTTTCAGCGCATTCTGGCTGCAATTCAGGATGTTAATAATAATCTAGAGAGCTATAGAAGGCTTGGATCCTATCTATCAGGAACCATGTCTCTCTCCACATACAGTTACAGGAGGCAAGACTGGGAAGATGGTCTTGCTGACAGTTCCCTAATTTAGCAATGAGTGGCAGGCATTCATGGTGGAGATCTGTACTGAATCCATTATTTATTAAGCAATTACTTAGGATCCAGAAGGGATGTATTTATTTGTAAAAAACTCTGTGAACATCTTGATTGCTGTTCTAGCATATGTTTATGCATCAAAGTCAATGTTAGGGGGATGCTTTGTTTTTAAATTAGGAACAAAATATCCCCTGTCGTGTAGTGTTGTTTTATTCTTTCCCCAACACTTACGCCAACACTGAGAGAACACTCTGGCCAAGCTGATGGGCAGCCAAATATAATTTATGGCTTGTTTTAAACTGATTTGTTGACTTCTTGAAAGGCCCTGTCAAAAAGAACAGTCCCCTGAGTCCTAACGATGATAACAGTTGTGTTGCGTCAGCGCTGAAAAACTCTTGGATAACAGTGAACCCATACTGAGAAATCTTTTTAAAGTGCCTGAACACTGGATTTTCTAAAAAGAAATAAAACTACAGCTATTGTTTGGTAGTTCACTTCGGTTTTCTTCATTCTTTGTTAATTCCTACTGATTGGTACACTCTCTAGGTAGCATGAAAATAGTTTCCTATATTCCAGTTAATTAAAAATAAAGATGTATGTTGTTTAAAGGAGATGCTCCTAACAAGGACATGTTTAATTTCACTTACGTGCAGTGTTGAATTTGCAAGTGATATCAATATGTTTCTGTCTGCATCAGTGTGACCAACAGCGGGAAACTTGTGAGCTTCATATCAGCAGTAATTCTGCTCTCGGTGTCTCATTGAAGCAAAGGGCAGCCCCAGCGTGCTGCATGTGGCTGTTCTGCTCAGAGCTCCTTTGCCCGAGGGCAAGCTTCTCCAGGAGCTTGCAGCCTCCATACCCTGGCTCCTCTGCCACTGTCCTCCTTGTCCCTGCCCATGTGCTCATGGGGCAGCCTTGCCTCTGCCTGCCTTGGGAACAGGGAACACAGCTGCAAAAGACCATCTACTTTCTAAGGGCTTTCCTCCTCCTATTACTTTTAAACAATCTTGTTTCTGTTAAGTTCAATAGTGTTGTTTCATTGTTCTTCCTGGTAGAAATACAGTGCGTTGGTTTTTTAAGTCTTGGTAAATTTGACATGTTTTTTCTTGTCTCTCTCCTACCTTTAGCTGAACCTGCACCACAGATTAACTGTGCCACAGCTCTGCAAGTTTTCATTATCCTGAGTACTTTTCTGTAGGTCTTACTGGATGTTGCTGAATACTAGGCTAGTGAAATCCTAGCTTACAGATAAAACAATACCATAGAAAGGATTATAAATATGTTCTTGTCCAAGCACATAACAATGGGTGAGCCTGAGTGTGACAGTTTAGATCTCTGATTTCCTCTCACCACCGTGGGAAAAGGAAGCTGCTTCTGTGCTTAGACAGAGCAATTGCTCTCTACATCCATGTGGTGAAGGAGGGGTCAGCCCCTCCTCAGCCCTGCTGGCTTCCGCTCTGCATCAGTGCGTGGCCAGGGGTTCTTGGTGGCATTCACAGCCCCCGGGCTGGAAGGGACCTGGCCCTTGCAGAGAAGATCTTTTGCAAAATTCAAAATAGGTTAAGGAAGGAGGGGAAATTCTAGCAAACTGCTGGGACTGCAAGTCTGTGAGATTAGTCCAAGGACTTGATATAAGCTCAGGCAAAGCAGATTCACAGCCCCGTGGCCTTCGCAAGGGTGTTTTCTTGATCAGGCTTGGGGTTTTTGTGAAACTAAGAGGAAATAACTGTAGTAAAAATGGCATGTCTTGTTCCTTCTTTTTAGGAAAAACACGAACAGAAATCCAATCCATTTTGTGGCGAGAAAAAAAGAAAGGTATTTTAAGGCAGAATATATGTTTTTGTACAATTTCTTGTGGACAACAATTCCTAGTATTAATTAATGAGCCAAAACTAGAACCATTAAAACAAGTGAGACTTCTGTCATTTAGTTCAGGGTGAGCAGGTTTTCATACATGTCATAAACAATTACAATAATTTTCTCTTACCATCTAAACAGTGAAAGTGCTGTACAACCCACACATAGTTAGGTTTTTGTTTTCTCTGAACAAAGTAGATCTTGCTTCTTTTATTGGCAGGTTCAGCTGGGGAGAAGGTGTGTTGCATAGTTTGGTGTCTTTGCTGAACCAGAACAGAACTCTGGATTTTGGGCCTGCAAAAAATGCTTAATGTGGGGTGTTTTTTTTTCCCTCTCTTGGAGGTAAAACTGTTCTGGCTGTTGGTTTTGTTTTGGTGGGGGTTTTTTTGTTGGGTTTTTTTTTGGGTTTTTTTTGGGGTTTTTTTGCTTCTAAAGGTTATTTCTTGACAGTTCACATTCCACAAGTAACAGGAAGGATACTGTGGTTAATATGTGGTTGCAATTCTGGAAAGTGGCAATACAAATTACAATCTGGGATTCTATATTTTATTGTCTCTCACCAATATCCATGTTAGATCTGCATAGATTGGAAGTGAAGATATTGTAGGAAACTTTAAAAAACATTTTTATAACTATCAGCTATAGAAATTCATCTTGACCTTAGCTAAAAATGTCAAACTATGTGCTCTCTGGCTAAAGCCTCACAATGATGAAAATGCTATTAGCATTTATTTAATAATTTTCTTGATAATGAAAGAATCAGATTACATCTACTTCACCTGTTATGGCTTGTGAAAAGGAATGGAGTTATGCCAAAACCTTTTATTATCACTGAAATTATAACTCTTATTTGCAACTACAAAATTTTGTACAGTAGCACTTAGTATTTTGAGCTTTGGAATTGGATTTTTGAATTTCTATTCCTTGTATCTCATTCTTGAAACTGGTGGAGGACTTTTGGCACAGAGAAGCATTTCCCATAATCAAACCTTTGGTGAAGCCCTATAGGAAGGTGCTTTCCGTGTGCAGGGTGTTCTTTAGAACTTTCTTCTATGCTACAGCCAGTAAAACTTGTTTGAAAGAGCCTTGCTAGGCCAGAACATCAGACAGCACATTCCAGTCACAGCTCTCCCATCAGCTGCTGGCCTCAATTTATCTCTTTAGTCCTGTGCAATATAGCAAAGGTTAAAGCATACAAACAGCACAGTGGGCTGACCTTTATCTTTGTTTTGAAATCATAAAATCTCTTTAATTTAAGAAGCAGATAATGGTTTTGCTTGGGAGAGTCGGGCTGAAGCTGTATGAGCCGGGTAGACTTCATGTTGGACATTAGTAAGAAATCTTTCAGACAGGGTGATTAGATATTGAGGTGGGCTGCTCAGGAAGGTGGTGGAATCACTGTCCCTGGCGGTGTTTAGGACAAGACTGGACATGGCACTTAAGTGCCGCGGTCTAGTTGACATGGTGGTGTTTGGTTATAGGTTGGACTCCATGATGCCAGAGGCCTTTCCAAACCTCACTGATTCTATGACTTGCCTGGGTTCCCTGAGGGAGAGCAGTAGGTGGTATGGCCAGTGCTTGTAGTGGAGCTCACAGGGACAAAGATAACGGGGGCTTGAACTAGAGGTCGAGGCAGAAGCTCTGGGATGTCTGACAGGCAGGCCACGGAGTTCAAAGCTGATGCAATCTCAGAGTCTGCTAAACATTTTTTTCTTGTTGTTATAGGCGGTTTTTGTGATTCCCGAGCTCACGCCTCCCTGCCGACAGCCTCTCTGACAGACAGGCTGCGTGGGGGGCCGTTCGCCGCATTCCCGCGGCCTTCCCGGCAAGGTCCGCCGAGGCCTTCCCCATCTCACGGAGCCGCTCCGGGTCCAGCTCCTCTTCCCGAGGCGGTGCCCTCCACCGCGGCGGCGCCCAGAACCCCGCGGCCCCTCCCGCAGCCCGGCGGAGCTCCGCCCGGGCGGCCCCGCTCTGCCTACCTGGAGCCACCTCTATGGTGCGGGGCGGGGCCGG